>OZ010575.1:19847291-19882291 GCA_963932145.1 Acanthosepion lycidas
ACATTTTAAAGTTTTTACATTCTTTTTATAGATACAAATATTTAAGTAAATGCTCTGTTTATAATAAACAGTATTAAACAACATTTACCGGCCTGAATGTCTGAGAAATTTTCATAGAAAATATGTGTCCTTTGTCCATTTCCTCATGTGTGACGTCATTGCTGTACATTTGATACGTCATGAGCAGATATGAATGTACGTAAGAGATTCATGGAAGATTGAAATTTATATAGAGTAAATTCGACCTTACTAACCGAACGCTCCTCTGTGACCAAATCGGTAAAGGCACGTTAAACTAAATGACGGTCCATATAGGATACAAGTTCGAATCCTGTCGGAGGCCGAATATTTTCTATGAAAATTTCTCGGACATTCAGGCCGGTAAATGTTGTTTATTATAAAGATTAATGCTGGACGAACGTACTTATAAATATTAAAATAAAATTCTTTTGCATTTAAAATATACTCTATTTTAGGAATACGTTTTCACAATATCGCCCACGTGACGCCAACGTGATCGTAACGGAACGCTGATCTTAAACATTTCAGTTATTCTATTTTGATTAGTCTTATGTCTATCGTCTTTTCATGTTGACTTGAATATCGTCTAATTTTAATTATGGTTTAATAACTATGTCCTGAATAAGGTCTACTATACCGAAACGTCTGACGTTGATACTGAAACAACATTAAAACAGCATGCTTGCATATTCGGATTTTTGTTTTTCCATATTTTTCTTCATATATATATAATATATATATATATTATTATGTATTATTCCAGGATCATTTTCAAACTTATTCAAGATAGCCTTCGCCCTCTCTAACCTTCTAACTTTCTGTCCTGGAGTAGCAACATCCTTCACATTTCACGTACGATATCATTTTCAAATCATTTTTCACCGCACTGTCACAGTTGAAACTCCTTTCTCACATGCTAAACCCTTTATGGATTGAGTTGGATCTTTTCTAACTGATCTCTTTAGCTCTAAGTCGAAATGATTATCCCTCTTCCTGTTGTGACCTCCTGATCCGGTTTTCTTCTCTACTGTTCCGTCTTTTTTAAACTTATTCACCGTTCTCTTGGTGGTTCTTGAATGGACTTTGAAGATGGAAGCCAGAGTATGAATGTTGATACAATTACTGAAGGCCTGAATGATCTTTTTCCTCTCACAATTGCTCAGTTAGGCTGACACACCAAGATTTTAACTTGTTCTCTTTCTAGCTGAATAACTCAAAGGATTTTTCAGAGATTCTTATGATAAATGGTATGAAGATAGTTATACGTCTTATCCGAAAATTTGAAAAAGGAAGTAACATAGTTTAGCGTTTTTTTTTTTTTTGTTTTTATGGGTTTTTTTTTTTTTTTTTTTTTTTAGATATTGCACGTTTGTTTTTGTGGGATGGACAATTATACTATTATATGATTTTGGACAATTTTGCTATTACAATGTCTGATGATCCAGCGTCCTTTAAAAGGTCTCTGGTGAAATAAACTATTACAATGGACTCTTAAAGTGGTCTGTTTTTCTTTAACATATATATATATATATATATATATATATATATATATATATATATATATATATATATATATGTATGTATATATAAGCTCTGTACGAAATAGAAAACATTGAAATGTTGGCTAAATGTCGACATTCCAAGAAATATTTTGGCGCCAGATAACAGTAAAAGAAAATGCCTCTCGACGCAAAAATCCTCTTCCGGTCCGTACTTCCTTAAGTTTATACCCCCTCTGCCCTGTCAGTTGGCTAATTGTATCTATTCTATATTCTATTTCGAACACGCTGACATTTACATGTTGTAAATCATCGCACTATTTATCTGCTTTGCTTTGGTTTATTTAGTTTTTACGGCATATCAACACCTCAATGGGTTTATTTAATTCCGACATGATTTTTTGGATAGGTTCGTATGAATAGAATATATTTTCTTTGTAAGAAATCAATTTGTAGATCAGAGTTTGGGTTTATTTTGTTTTACGGCATATCAACACCTCAATGGGTTATTTAATGCCGACATGATTTTTTGGATAGGTTCGTATGAATAGAATATATTTTCTTTGTAAGAAATCAATTTTTAGATCAGAGTTTGGGTATATTTTGTTTTACGGCTTATCAACCTCAATGGTTTATTTAATGCTGACAAAATTTTTATTGCAGGTAATATGTTTTTCTTCAAAAATCTATTTCTAGGAATATTTTTCCTTGAAGAAATCTATAGTTGGTCATATTTTTTCCAAAGAATGTATAGCTGTTTGTATTGCTAGTATTTTTATTTTTTTAAAAGTATTGCTGATAATAATTTTTCCTTCAAAAATTTTTGCTGGTAATAATTTTTACAAAGTATTTCTGGTATTAAAACCTATTTTTACACAAGTTTGTGTGTTAACTATTTGCCCATAGCTGGGACCCTAACAGGCGCTACCACCTGGGAACACCAGCAATTAAGAGGTGATTCCACCCTCCTCAAAGTCTCCTGATCAGAGGCCTTGCTCCGGGGTGTAGTCTTACGCAGGAGGTGGATGTAGTTTATCGTCATACCCAGGACGTGTGTGTGTGTGAGAGAGAGAAAGAGAGACCATATATATAGGTTGGTGCAAAAATAATGTCGTTTTTCTTTTGAAGTTGAACGTCAAAAAACGACATTATTTTTGCACCAACCTAATAATTATGTACATCAACTTGTCTTCACTTAGGTGCTAATATATATATATATATATATATATATATATATATATATATTTGTTTTTGGTCCTAATGTGTATGTCGTTATAATTCCATCTCTTCTAAATCAGTTCGTATATTTGCTTTTATCGAAGCTGTCTTTTGCATTGTGTTTAGATTCCTGCTACCGGAAGTAAAAACCATTGAAGAATTTCAATAGAAATTTATAAATTAACCAAAACAAATTTCAAGGCCGGCTTTTCCAATTTTCAAAGAAGTCCAAATTACATTTCAATTGGCTATTTCCCTGGGGAACACTATCGTCCCCTCGGGTGAGAAGAATATTGCAGGACTTGAAGGGTAACCAAGGCTGTGATTATGAACACTATGACTACTGCTGTGATTATTATTATTATTGTTGCTGTTGTTGTTGTCACCTAAATAAAAGCAAGCAATGCCAGCGACTGCATTGTATTAGGATCGGTGATGTTGGCGTTGTATATAATATTTGCCATTTCTGTTATCCATCGTTTAATTTCGAATTCTGCTATGGTCGCACGACCTGCCAAATGTGCAGGAAGACCTAAGGCAGCTAGTGATATATTTTTATTTTTATATTTTTATTTCATGATTTGTTTTTCTATATCCCATAACATCACTAGACAAAGTTCTTCTTAATGTGTCTGTATTATTATTATTATTATTATTATTATTATTATTATTATTATTTACAAGCATAATACCCGTCAAAAATCATTTTGCTTTTCGATCGGTGCTTCTGCCTAGGATCTGGTTATCTGTCCACTCCGCCGACTCTCAAGATATAGCTTCTCGACGCTTCAAATCAAAAGTATAGTATTCGTCGCCAGGGGTTTGGTGGTGGGACAAACTACATTTCATCTCTCAGTTATGTCTCTGTCTACGGACAGACCACAACTGAGAATATTATTGAGCGGGGGGTGCTCGGTCTACGGGGGAAACAGTTGCCCGCGTTAGTACCTCCCTCGTTGCACTAAAGAAAAGGGGTATCGATAGAAATATCGTTGCCACTTCAACCGACGGTTGCGTGGGCTGGGCTATTTTGTGGACCTGGCCCGGATTTCACGCGCTAAGAAATAGTTTGTTGTATGTATATTTTATTTCAAACATGGCCAAGATATTGTGTCCATGTTCAAATTTAACATTATTAATTGTTTTTCTTTTTTATTAATAAGGCTTCCATTATTTTTAGCCGTTTTTTTTTTTGTATTTCTTCTTTAACAGTTAAAATATTTAATCCTTGAAAATGGCTAAATTAAAGCGCTTGGATAAAAAGAACATTCGGACAGTTTTTATATAATTTATCATCCGAAAAGAAAAAAAAACTTATTAGATCGCATGAGAAATTGTATAAAGAACTAAAGCACCTTGTCTGTCATATTCAATGAAGGTGACTGATATACTGATACTAATTGTTCACTCTTACGTCCCTTAACAAAACGGTCGCTCCTGCCGTTTCCATAGTAATTACTTTTATGAATGAACATGCTTATAAAGATGCGGTTATTCCTAAATTTTCGTTTGCGGATGAAACACGGCTTGATACTTTAACCCAATTTAATTTTAATAATTGTATTGAGGTTTTCTTGTTTTTGAAACATGAGAACTCTTATGTAGCGAAGGAATCATATTTTTTTAAAAATAATTATAATACAGGGTGTTTCAAAAAGAATACGCCAAAATCATCACGTGATGTGTCAATAACGAAAAAAATCACAAACCTCTAGCATGAACACATGTGTTGTATATACATTCAAGTTTCATTTCATGTTTTATAAGTGCTCAATGTGGCCACCACCGGCAGCGCGGACAACATCAAGCCGATATGAGAATTCCTCCGAAACGCGCCTCAGCATGTCACGGTCCACCGTGTTGATTGCAGCTGTTATTCGATCTTTCAAGTCATCGATACTTGATGGAAGTGCTGGAACATAAACTTGGTCTTTAAAATACCCCCACAAGAAAAAGTCACACACAGTGAGGTCTGGGGATCTGGCAGGCCAAGCACAGAGAGCAAGGTCTTTAGCACCTCTCCTCCCAATCCATCGCTGAGGCACGTTTTCATTCAGATGAGCTCTAACCCCGAGATGCCAATGGGGTGGTGCTCCATCTTGCTGAAAAATGAAGTCATTCGAATCGGCCTGTATCGTGACAATGGCGTTTGTTTTCGCGAAGTCAAGCACGCAAAACGCCTTCTGCTGAGGATTTTGATTGATCTTCCCACAATTCAGCTGCACCGGAAGTTATACTAATGACAGCAGTGAAACTGACATCCAATCAAACTTTAGTAAATACTCTATCAAATAACCACTAATTGAGTACACTACAATGCTATAGACCTGAAAAAACAGCGTAATGATTTTGGCGTATTCTTTTTGAAACACCCTGTATATATATATATATATATATATATATATATATATATATATATATATATATATATATATATGAGAATAAGCGGTTCATGGTAGTAGTAACATAAGTTTTGAGATTCTTGATAAAATCGAAAGAAGATTAAGGAATATTATTTCTCCTTACCTAGCGTCTCGGCTTCAGTCAACTCCCCACGGTAGTAATGTAGCTTCTCTGGGACATTTTTCTAAATACTTTCATGGGAAGATTTCGGATCAACTCTTCTATATGGTACTTAGGCTCTATGAATTTAAGCACAGTACTAGATTGGCGGCAAGATCTCATCAATTCACAGTTGAATTGGTTCCATGCTAACAATTTCATTTCTCGCACTACTTGCTTGTGAAACTCTCTTTCGGCTCCATGCTTTCCAGTCAAATTTGATCTTCAAAAATTTAAATGCAATGTCAATCGTTATCTATTGTCTTCTTGATTACTCTTCTATTCTCTCTCCCTAATGTTTCTCTTTATTTCTTGCTCTTTACTTTCTCAGTAACCTCTTGTGTCTTAGTGGCTTTATTGCCTTGCAGGGGGTGATATGATGGGAAGAGCTTAGATAAGAAATTTGGCTGTTTTGTTTTATGGCATATCAACCTCCGTGGGTCATTTAATACCAACAAATTTGTTTAAATAGATTCATAGCGATAGTTTCGTAAAAAAGGTGTATATGTATACATATATATTTGAATCATTTTTCAATTACTCATATTTTTGAGTACAATCCAACTTCATTTAGGAAATTTACAATCTTGGATGTTTTTATTTTAGTAAAAAGTTTTTTTTTTTTTAATTATTCACTTGGTAACATTGTTTTCGCACTAGATCAAAATCTACAAAGTCTAACAGTATATGTTTCACTTTAAATTTTAATTATTGCTGATAATAATGTTTTATTACAAAGTATTTCTGGTATTAAAACCTATTTTTACACAAGTTTGGGTGTTAACTATTTGCCCATAGCTGGAACCCTAACAGGTGCTACCGCCCCGGGTCAGGGTGGACCTGGGAACACCAGTAATTAAGAGGTGACTCCACGCTCCTCAAAAGCTCCTGATCAGAGGCCTTGCTGTTGGACGTAGTTTATCGTCTTACCCAGAACGCGGATGTAGTTTATCGTCATACCCAGGACGGAGATAAGAAGAAGTAAATCCTATGCTAACAATTTATTTTCTTGCACTTCTTGCTTGTGGAACTTTCTTCCAGATCTTTGCTTTCCAGTCAACTTTGATCTTCCAAAATTAAATGTAATATCAATCATTTTTTACTGTCTTCTTGATTACTCTCATCACTCCCAAATATTTCTCTTTATTTCTTGCTCTTCCACTCTCAGTAACCTCTTGTGTCTTAGTGGCTTTATTATCTTGCAGAGGGTGATATGATTAAAAAAAATTTAATCCAAACAAGTTTGATTAAAAAGTTCTCTCTGTTTGATTTCTGATTATATTTTCCCAATTTTTGTCTAAGGTGTCGGGTATAGTGTTAGAAGTTCTGGATAAACTGTCCGGAGTTTGTTATTTTTATTCAAATACTTTCGACTTTAACAGTCATTATCAAGAACCGATGTGGTGTCTGTGTGGCTGTTAGAATTCCTTCGTCTGCATCCTGGTATTCGTTAGGAAGCTGGACGTTTGAAATGGTCTAGCTTGACGCCATGTTTCACGTTTACTGGGAACGAGGCCGCGCAAAATGTATTTTATTCTATTTAATTAATTAATTATTTTATTTTATTTTTGTTAACTTTTAATTTTTTTTATAATACTAATATAATATGCGCGCACATTAATGGTATCATATGCACTTCAAGATACCATCTCCTGTGGTGAATGATATTTTATTTAATGTGGGTTGTTTATTTTGTATTTTGATTCGGTGGTTTTATCTTCCCTTGTATAGAGTTAACGTTGAGTATTTTGGTGTTGTCTACGTATCAACACAAGACCAATATTAAAAAATTAAACAAGCAGACATTGTCCCTTTTTCTTTTAAATACATAATAATAATAATTTTTTACAAGTAAAAAGGAGTGGATGAATGATGGAGGCAAACAGTTTGAATATTGGAGAGATGTATATGTTTATTATTGATGTTTGAATAACGAACGCAATACTGTTTTGTGCACACGTTTTGTATACCGATTTTTTTATACCATATATATATATATATATATATATATATATATATATATATATATATATATATCAGGTCATCCCATAAGTTCTGTCCGAATTTTAACTTTTGTTAAAATGAACGAAATTTAAAGAGTATTTTATAATGTCTAATGGAGCTGAACATTATTTTTATATTTAGATACATTTAAACTGATCAAATTTGATTTCAGAGAACAATAAAATTAAATTTTGTTTGATTAAAACCCTGCTAACATGGAAGTACCCAAGAATCATTTGAGGCACATAATGCTTTATGAGTTCAAGAAAGGAAACTCAGCAGACGAAGCGGCTAGAAATATTCACTCAGTTTATGGAGAGGAATGTGTGAATGAAAGAACTTGCAGAAGATGGTTTGCAAAATTCAGAGGTGGAGATTTCACCCTTGAAGATAATGATCGAACCGGACGTCCAGTTGAGTTTGATGAAAAGCTTCTTGAAGCAGCCCTTGAAGAAAATCCTGCTTTATTAGTTGAGGAATTGGCAGTGGTTCTCAGTTCAAACCATACAACTGTTTATCATCATCTTCAACAATTTGGAAAAGTTCCTAAACTTGGAAAATGGGTGCCTTATGAATTGTCTTCATGTGACTATAGTAACGCCATTCTGGTGTCAAACGCCTTCGAATAACACTCTCACTAATAGTACTTGTTCGATGATACTCGCTCGAATACTAACCACCGAATAGTGATCTGAACAGTGAAATAGTATAGTAAATATAGTAGAGAATAGCGATCCATATAGTAATAAAGGATATCTATCTAGCTATCTATTTTTATATCTATCTTATTTTATTCATATATATCTATTTATCTATATTCATATCTATCAGTCTGTTTATATCCAGCTATCTATCTTACTCTCTTCATATATATCTATTTATCTATGTTCATATGTATAAGTCTGTTCATATATATCAGTTTATTCATATCTATCTATCTGTCTATCTATCTTTATATGTCTCTCAGTTTGTTCATATCTATTTCAGTTTATATCTGTCTATCTATCTATCTTTTTTATATCTGTCTTACTCTGTTCATATCTATCTATATACATATATATAAGTCTGTTCATATATATCAGTCTATTCATATCTATCTATCTATCTATCTATCTATCTATCTATCTATCTATGTTCATATATCTATGTTCCTATCGATCAGTCTGTTCATATCTATATATCCATTTATATATATATCTATTTCGGTCTGTTCATATCTATGTTCATATCTATCAGTCTATTTATATCTATCTATCTATCTATTTTGATTATATCTCTATCACTCTGTTCATATCTATCTATCTATCTATCTATCTATCTATCTATCTATCTATCTATCTATCTATGTTCATATCTAACTATCTATCTATTTTTTATATCTGTTCATATCTATTTATCTATATTCCTATATATATAAGTCTATTCATATCTATCTATATATCTATCTATCTATCAGTTTGTTCATTTCTGTCTATCTATATATCTTTTTTGATGCCAACGAATACTCTTTTGACACTTTCGTAATGCTCGTTGTAGTAGGGACTTTGTAAACGCAGATACAATTTATAGTGACGCCGTTGAACAAAATAATAAAAAACTAATAGTACTTGCTCGATGATAGTCGTTCGAAAAGTAACCACCGAATAGTGATCCGAAAAGAGAAATAGTACAGTGAATAGAGTAGAGAATAGTGATCCGTATAGTAATAGAGGATAGACTAGAAAATGCTATCAGTTAGACGCAAAGCTAATTCCTACTTATGAGTTTCCTCTATAGTCACGTGGTCTACTTCATTCAATGATGGTATCGCCTGGGTTTGAACACTGACGATCTATGTTCAAACTCAAGTGTCGGCAGCGACACTTTAATCCTGTATAACACCCTCCCCTTTGAGATGACTTCCTCTGGAGTCTATATTTCTTCAGCTTCGTTTCAATATTCAAATGTTCCTTTGCTGTTCTTTTTCTTTTACTCTACCTTCTTGGTTCACTAATTTCTGGCGGTGTGACTACGTCAAACATGTCATACATTATTTCCATCGTTCCCTCTTTGCGCGGATTTACTAAATCAGTGAATCTCCATTTTAACTGATTAAGGTGTCGCTTATATTCCCATCTTTCTCCCTCTACCATCTATGTTATTTTTCCGATCCGATTTTTTATAACGCCATCTTCCCAGAATTCTTTTCCGCGCTGATGCATCTTACAAAAATATCTTATCTCCAGGTTTGAAGTATCTACTTGTATTGTTATTTCTTGATGTTCTCGTCTTCCGTTCTGGTAATAACTTATTAAAAACGGACTTAATCTTCCTGGCGAACATTCACTCTGCAGACGACATTCCAGACACTGTGTTATGATTTGGTGTTATTCTGTAAACACTCAGAAATTGCGGAATCATTTCTCCAGCTGACACCACTCCCTCCGACTTTTTTTAGTGCCCTATTAAAATGCATTATTTCTAGTAATATTTTTTTCCTTTAAATGTTAAATGTTTCATTATTTTCATTATAAAGTCATCTTTTTCTGACTTAATTCTTATTTCCTCTAATTTTATTGGCAATTCTTTTACAGTATTGTATAATACATTATTACTGTGCCTTCAAGTGGTTCGCAGAATTTTGGTATTAGTCTAGACAATCCATCTGCATAACTTAATTTTTTGAATGGTAGAAATTCCATTTTATAATTATAGTTCAATAGGATAGTTTCCCAGCGCTACAGTCTATTCGCTGTATGTGTGGAAACACCCCTTTTTTTATCGATAAATAGATAATAATGGACGATGGTCTGTCTGTTGTATGAATTATCTCCCATGTATGAATTTATGAAACTTTTTCATATCAAATATGTTGACCAATTCTTCCTTTTCAATTTGGTTGTAGCTTTTTTCAGCTGCAATTAATGATCTTGAAACATGAGCTATTGGTTTAGTTGTTCCGTCTTCATATTTGTGTAGTATCACTGCTCCAATACCCGAATCACTTGCATCTGATGCAACCACAATCTGTAATTTAGGGTAAAAATGAGCCAGGGACAAATCCAATGTTAAGACTTTCTTGATCTCTTCGAAAGCACTTTGACATTTATCTGTCCAATCCCATTTCATATCTTTCTTTAGCAGGTTATTCAAGGGTGCTCTTAATTCGTTCATGTTTGATATATATATATATATATATATATATATATATATATATATATATATATATATATATATAGTCTTAAGGTGTGCTATATTTATGGAATAAAGTGCTCAATATCAGAGATAGAGCATGTGTGAATATAAAAGTGAACATAGAAGTCAACACTTAGAGGCGACAGTCTGTTTCATGCTATATGCAATCGTCAGGCACACGTAGCCTGACGATTGCATATAGCATGAAACAGACTGTCGCCTCTAAGTGTTGACTTCTATGTTCACTTTTATATTTATGTATATATATATATATATATATATACACACACACACGCACACACACACACACACACACACACATATATATATATATATATATATATATATATATATATATATATATATATATATATATATATATATATATGTGGGTTTGTCTGACGATCGCAGAAGCGTGAAACCCAGGGTCACAAACTCACATCTATCCAACCAAATATATATATATATATATATATATATATATATATATATATATATATATATATATGATAGTTATTAGCAAACCCTAAAAATGCTTGTAACTTAGTTACATTTGTTGCAGCAGGCATGTCCTTTATTGCGTTTGCCCTTTAAGAATCGGGTCGTCTACCGTTCTCGTCGATAATTTGTCATAAATATTTAGGTTTGGACATAAACAATTCGCATTTTCCTTCACTAATCTTAAAACCATATTCCTTAATTCTCTCAAATACTTTTTTTTACATCTTCCATATGTTGCTTTCGGGTCTTCCTTTTAATATTAGGTTGGTGCAAAAATAATGACGTTATAATGTCGTTTTTTGACGTATTTTCTGACGTCAAAAAACGACATTATTACATCATCCAAGTCAGTTGAATTTGTATAACCCTCTATGAGTGTTAATTGTTAATAACTTTGAGCACTCTTCGTCCATTAGTAGTTTAGTAGGTAGGCGTCTGACTGGTCCAATTTAGAAAAAAAATTTACCCCTATTCAATTTGGCAAAAATTTCCTCTGGACTTGGTAACAGGTAATTATGTTGTTCTAAACTTTCTTTTAAGCCCCTTGAAAAATGTTATTATTCTTTTTTTAACGTAGACTGTTGATGATGCACATTCAGAATAGTTTGTTTTTGATATTAAACGTAATTTTTCTCGTCTGTCCAGTTCATTACTTATTGGATCTAAGGCCGCAAAAGGTGAACTCCTTTTGGGCTTGAATGTCGGTTTTACATTCTCTTTTAACTCAAACTTAGCTTTTGCTTTCGTGCGTGTCCCTAGACCTTCTGAGAAAACTCTTTTTCAGTACATTTTTCAATTTTTCAGTTGCCGTATTCGTACCGGGGGTAACGATATTTATCTTGTTGTAAAAAGAGTTAATTGGAAGGTCCCAAAGATCAAACAATGCAATCCAGTCTGTTCCAAACAAATTAGCAGTATACTTTAATACAAACACCACCCTTTTTCCCCACAAAAGAGAAGGTTAGTCGGTCTTTCGACATAACACCTATAATAATAATAATACTAACAACAACAACAACAATAATAATAATAGCAGCGTAGCAATTGTTCTTGGATTCGTACATGAAACAAGCTTTGGAGTAAAGGTTTGTAAAAACGTTTAATACATCCCAATGACAATAATAATAATAATAAGGTTTTTAAAAATATATCCTAATAACAGCAACACCAATAATAATAATAATAATAATAATAATAATAATAATAATAATAACAATAATAATAACCTTACGAAGGGTTTTATCTATGTAAAGTATGATTTCTTTTTCAAAACTGCTCAGTGAAAAATGTCATGATGCCATTTCTGACCTTAGATCTCTGGTTGGGGCCCAGAAAGAAATCAGTATAGATCTGAAATAAAATAAATTAATAATAATAATAATAATAATAATAATAATAATAATAATAATAATAATAATCATCACTGATAGAGTTTTTGCAAGGGATTTATGGATTGATGAGAGATGATGGCGCCAGAAATTAGGTACCTTGTCATTTCCTGGGGATTTTGATTTTTGGGAATTCTTTAGAGGTTGCCTAACATTATTTGTGGTTATATTTTCCCACTCTTGTAAATGTTTATCCGGCATTCGTTCTTCACATTGTTGATGTTCTCATGTGAATATCAACAATTCCAGTTGAAGTTGGAGCTCTCGGATTGACTAGAAATGATTCCAATAGAATCATTGAAGGGCTTCCTGGGAACCCATACCTGAAAGAAATAAAAAAAAATGTTCTCACGAGTACAGCTCACACATTACGAAGGGAGTTATCTATGTAAAATATATGTGATTTTTTTTTTCAAAATTGCTCAGTGGAAAATCTCATGATGCCATTTCTGGCCTTAGGTCTGTAGTCGAGACCCAGAAAGAAATGGATACACACCAGAAATCAAAGGAATAATAATAATAATAATAATAATAATAATAATAATAATAATAATAATAATAATGAACACTCAATAGATCTAGATTTTGTCACAAAGATTAGGGAACTGGAACAAGAACACTCCTATAAATATCTAGGAATGCAGCATGCCAGATAAAAGAGAAAGTAAGAAAAGAATATTACACGCGTGTGTGTCTGTTGTGAAATACCAACTTGGATTCACAAAATAGAATATCAGCCATAAATACTTGGGCTGTCCCTGTGGTGCAATACAGTTTCAACACACTTAATTGAACCATTAATCGAATGGGTGTCAAAACGAGAAAGCTTCTCACTTGCCACTGCATGCATCATCCTGAGGCTGATGTTGATCGTCTGTATGTGTCCAGATCCGAAGGAGGCAGAGGATTAGTTCAACTAGAACTGTCTTACAAAAGCACAAAAATCGGTCTTCAAAGCTACCAGGAAACAAGAAAAGACTGAATGTTGATCAGTGTCAAAGAACTTGAGAGAAAAACTGTGTTAACCCGAAATGCAGATTCTCTGATAAATATCCAGAAGGCGTTGACCATTCTTGGATCAGGTTGCACGGTATTGGCACCCACTGAATGTAAATCACGGCATGACAGAATGGTCAATATCTACACGGGAAGGGAACTGCAAGAAAATGGTATGAAGCCATTTCTGACCTTAAGTCTCTGGTTAATGTCCGGAAGGTAACATGTGTACAACGGAAATCAAATGAAATAATAATAATAATAATAATAATAATAATAATAATAATAATAAATTGTTTCATGCCATAAAAATGACAGCATACTTGACATCTTTTTATAAGCCATGTCCCTTCAAGAGGTAGGTGGCCATGGGTCTACACAGATTTTTTTTTTTTCCTTTTTTATCTGTGTATAGCAACTACTTCTTGGAAAAGGTCCTACGGCCATATGACGTTGAAACATTTCGTCCGATTACCGAAGTTAAGCAACGATGAACCTGGTTAGTACCTAGATGTGTTACCATTCGGGAATACCAGGTACAGTAAGCTAGGATGTGCGGATGGTGCAACGGATAAATGCTCGGCATGAGAAATCGGAGAGCCGAGTTCGATATCCAGTCGGGTTCGGTATATATTCACTTACGCGCTAATACGCTTGAGAAAAGTATGAATCTCATCCTTCTCCTCCCAGCTATGGATTAAATAGTATTATCTCCAAAATATTCATGCAATGAATTTTTGGGAATGATAATGGATTGTACTTCTATTAGACTGATTGCCAGCCAAGGCTAAAAAGCCGAGTCTACTCTGGCGGATGAGATGACATGTTTTGGGGCACCTAGAAGAAACGGATTGATGACTTCTCCAAGAGCATTACTGAGAAATGAAACGCAACAGTCAAGCGCGGAATTCGAACTCGGACCGTCGGTTCCCCTTTCGACGCTGATACTCGTTGCACTTACCACACATCATCGCCTATTTGTTGAAATATTCAAAATCTTCAGAAGTCTGACTATATCTCTGAAATGAGGTATTAAGGTTACTTATATTATTTACATTATTTGGACTGTTATCCTCATCTTCATTGCCATATTTACAAAGTTTCGGCCGTTGTACTCATCCGGCCTTTATGTCATATTTCTCTGTCTATATCTCTGGAATGAGATGTTAGGATTGCTTACATTATTTACAGTATTCGGTCTGTTATCCTTATCTTCATTGCCATATTCACAACGTTTCGGCCGATGTACGCTCCGGCCTTTATGTCATATTTCTCTGTCTATATCTCTGAGATGAGTTATTGTGATTACTTACATTGTTTACATTATTCGGACTATTATCCTCATCTTCAGTGCCATATTCAGAACGTTTCGGCCGTTGTACGCTCCGGCCTTCTTCAGGTGACTGGAATTTTGAACCGAAGCCTTTATTACGTCCACCGGGGTAAAAAGTTCTAGTTCCACGTGCATTGCCTCTTCTGGATGTCTCAGTTATTTCCCCTTAACTCAAGACTCCAAGTTTGGTTTCAGCACTGCTAAATACCAGGCCACAAAAAAACAAAAAAAAAACAAAAAAAAAAAACTTGGAGTCTTGAGTTAAGGGGAAATAACTGAGACATCCAGAAGAGGCATGGCGCGCGGAACTAGAACAGTCTACCCCAGTGGACGAAATAAAGGGTTCGAATCGAAATTCCAATCATCTGAAGAAGGCCGGAGCGTAGAACGGTCGAAACGTTGTGAATATAGCAATGGAGATGAGGATAACAGTCCGAAAATAATGTAAGTAATCTTTAGTAGTATTCATCGCAAGTGAAAATCCGTTTCGGTGCCTGATAGACTAGGCAGAATACGGTTGTCGGTGTGTGTGTGGGGGGGGGGGCGAAAACATTTATTTTTTTATAATGAAAATTTCCGACTGCCAGACGATTATTAGGACCATACCGTGTATTAATTTCGTCCTTTTTGACTCTTTTAAATATTTTCAGATCCCAGTTTTATTAAAAAAGAACCATCAATTTACTGCATACTGAAAAAAAAATTCCTCTCCCCCGAATACCCTGCTTTGTACTAAGCGCCTAAGAGAGCATAAAATCCGAAAATCCTACAGACGAAATATTTCAGTTACACCCAGTAAAATGAGATGAATATTTCACGGCAAGATTCGGTCCTCTTAACGAATATGCAAAACTGAACACGGGTAGTTATATGGCCACTGTCGTCTTAATGTCTCACGAGCCCCAACAACTCCCAACCCCGGTTCAGCAGCTTTTTCGAACGCTGTTGATTGAATTTTCGTGCGCAAAGGCGGGTGCGCGTAGGCCGACCGCCGCGCTCATGATCACCGCTCACAACAACACATACGCCGAGCCTCGTTCGTCCGCGTTTGCGTTCGGTCAGCCGTAGCCCACACGGCTTTCGAAACGGTTTCAAATGCCCAGTCTGTCGGTAATATGGCCACAATCCTCGTAATAAATCTGATGAAAAAAAAAAAAAGACGGGCATCTTAATGAACATGTGCACTGTACGCGTCGTCTTAATGAATATTCTTTAAGGTAATTCACCCCAAGCAAGACGGGAGTGCCACTAGCACGCAAGGGGTTACAGAGGATTGAGAACAAGAGCAACGAGGCACGTCTGAGGAAAGGACACAGGGGAGGACGGAGAATAAATTCAGCGTGTCAAATGTCGATTGACATTACACTTGGGTATTTGAAGATTGTAGTCATCGGGGAAGCAAGTAAGGGGAAGGAAGTTTCACAGACGGGAAGTGCGGGAGAAGAAGCTGTTTGAGTAGAAGATACTGTTTTGACAGTGAAAGGGTGGGACCGAGATGCCAACCTGGTAGCACATTTAAATTCATGAAGTCCGGGAGCCAGCGACAGTGAAAATACTTGTAGAAGAGACAGAGGGAGGCCACAGCACGTCTGTGGGATAGCGATTGTAGACTAGATGCCAGATCAGGGCTTATCATCTTGCATATTCGTCTCTGAATTTTGTCAAGGACCTCGAGACGTACAACAGAGGCAGCAGACCATATATGACAGCAGTATTCCATGCAAGGGCGGAGGGTTGATTTATAGATTTGAAAGATGGACTCAAACGAGAAAACCTTTCTGGCACGACACAGAGGAGTAACTTTCCTTGCGGTGGATGAAGCTATTGATTCAATGTATTTATTCCACCTCATGTCAGTGGACAACGCGAACCCAGGCAGATGTAGACTGCATGCGCTTAGTAATATGGCCACGGTCATCTTAATGAATAAAAAAAAAATGAAGCAGGTCGTAACATAAATACATGATCGTTTGATTCGTTTTTTACGGATTATCAACCCTTTGCAGATTATTCGTAGCGAAAAAAACATTTTTAGATTGTAAAAACTTTTGGTATGGGGATAATAATAGTTTAGAGATAAATGTCTTAATATTTAATCTATAGTTGAGGAGAAGAGGTAGGTACATATCCTTCTCATTGGTATTTGCGCGTAACGAACCCAACGGGAATTGGAACTCGGCTCACCGATTAACACTTGGGAGCCATTATCTATTACACCACTCGCACATCCATTCACCTACAACATCTGGTATTCTCAAGCGGTCACCCATAACGGTATTGGCCAAGCTAGACGTTGCTTAACTTCGATTGGAATATGAAGACATGTAGTCATATGGCCACGATTAATTCTAAATTGCTTGAATAACAACGGCTTTTCCACAGATGGGTTTATACGAAGAAATGAAATAAAATAAAATAAAAACGTTATACTGCAAAGCCGGAAACAGGAAGGGACAACTCAACACCGCCGACAAAGCGCCGGGACAACTCAGAGCCGAGAAAACTCAGCACCAGATAAACAACTTTTTTTTTTTATAACCAAATGAAAGTAATTTATTAAAGATTAAAACCTTAATTAGTGAATAACTTTCTTCATATAAAGCAAATATAGTTTAGTTAAAATAGTTGCTTTATATGTCATGTTTTTAAAAATGTGAATTAAATTTGATTATAGAAAAATTGTTTAAATAAATTTGTTTTATTTGATAAAAGTTGTCAGACAGATAATTTCAATAATTCACAAGATTAAATATTATATTTTTTTACAAAAATATTTTAGAATTTCGATTTACTTTATTAAAAAAAAAATAATTTACATTACGATTACATTATTTTTAAAAAAAAGCTTCAGTCTGTTTTTTATTTTTCAAATTGCTTTATTAAAAATTAATTAAAAACATGTATTTTATTGAATTATTTTTATGTCAATTTACTTCATTAAATAATAAATTTCTTTACGATTTACTTTATTAAAAATAATTAAAAACAGAAAATTGGTTCATATTTTCCATAATGCCTTTTCAAATGCCCTTTTTTTAAAAAAAAATATTCACTAATTAAGGTTTTAATCCTTTAAAAATACTATTATTCGGTTATAAAATAGTTAAGTGTTTTTGGTGTGGAGTTGTCTCAGTCCGGAGTTGTCCCGGTGATGAGTTGGCGGTGTTGAGTTGTCCTGCACCCCACCGGAAAGACTACCGTTTGCACTTAATGAATTTCTTTTATCTTTGATTTATTAAACTAACATGAGAACTGTCACCCAGGCCAGGCCAGTGCATCGCAAGCTAGATTTCCGGAGAACTAAGCTGATGATAAAATAAAATTTAAAAAAAAAAAAAAAAATGGTTCACCATTGCTGCTGTCTCTATCACGAAAGCAGACGATCGTAATGTTGATAAAGGCGGTATCTTTGGATAAATACGTAAGGGACGCCATGTTAGAAGTACAACGAAATAGACGAAGAATGATAAAACAATAATTAAAAAAAAAAACGGAGATTTAATAAAAAAGAAAGAAAGAGAAAAGCATTTTATAGAAGAATGACTGAATGAAGTTAAAAAAATGAAAGAAAGAAAGGAAAGATGAAAGTGAGAAATAAAAATTAATCAAATCTCGAGATGAGATAAAGGATTCTATTCAGATATTGCCAAATGCAGTCAACACTTGAAGATGGTTGGAGAACCGGCTGATATAAAGTGATAATTAACACACCAGCTTCATAATCTCTTCTTGTTCCTTCTCTTTTATATCACGATGCGCTTTCGGGACTTGGGTGATCATGGCGCCCGACAACTTCCTGTTTTTTGAAGCAACTTTTACCCCGTAATCAACGATATGTGCATTTACAGGGTGTCCATAAAGTTCGTGTGCACTTAAAAAATTTATAACTTTATTTGTAATTGCGATAGAAATAATTTGTAAAAAGGATTAGAAAGAAGTAAATCTATATTTTTTAGGGTTTAATTGAAATTTTATTTAAGTTTCCACATGTCCTCCATCATTAGCAATACAAAGGGTAATACGATTTTGCAGTTCACGGAAAACATTTGCCAACTGATTTACTGTAATGCCTGAAATCACATTAGTTATTTTAGCTATACTTAAAACTAGGTACATTAAACTTTATAACATTTTTTACAGATTATTTCTATCGCAAATACAAATAAAGTTATAATTTTTTAAAGTGCACACGAACTTTATGGAACTTTAATATCCCTTAACCCAGACTAGTTAAGAAGCTTATTCCCCCTTTCTGCAAACCGACACCACTTCTCTTGTACAGACAAACCTCTCATCAACGAACTAATATGAGTAAGGTGTGGTCCGTTAAAGCCGATTGTCCGTAGATGGGAAGGGATTATTTTTTAGTTATAAAATCACCATAGTAACTACCAGTAGTTATGATCTTAATGTAAATACTATAAATATGTATATATGGCATAACAAAATATACACTGTACTGTATATATACTGTATAAATAATAGATTTTTTCACAGCTACTTTTTAACTCACGCGTATCGTACTTTATATACTGTACACCTGTCTTTATTTACAATTGAAAGGTCCGCCAGGCGGTCACTTTATGAACTAATATGATTTGTTTCAGTAATCCCGCAAATTTTGAAATACATCGCTGACGATTTGGAAGTTTTTTTTTTTTCTTTTTTTGTTTTTTTTTTACTGGAGATTTGTAAAAATTTTGTCTGCAGATTTTGTCTGTTGTATCCGAAGTCCGTTGATGGGGGTCAGTAGATGAAAGATTTGTCTGTACCTCGTGGGTGTTAAACTCTCCTACCACTTTTCCTCGTTATGCGTCTCGTCAGTTCTGACCTTCCCAGCTAAACTACGCTCGTCGTAGCGAACCACCACCATTCTTTTCGTTATCCATTGGCGAGATGGAGGTCCCAACTTCTTCCCAAATAGTGCTGCCTTGTGTAGCAGAGGGCATGCTTTCCCGATCACTACAATCTTTACCTCTTCAAAGTTTAGAGATTAACCGTTATCTTTCCTACATAACCTCATAAACGGACAGCTTTTTCCTACGAACCGCTGCTCTGTGGGACAGACTCCCAAGAGGATGCTTCCTGGATCACTACAACCATTAACGTGTTCAAGTCTAGTGCTAACCGCTATCTATTTCCAGATACCCCCACAAACCGTACCTCTTACTCTGTAACCCTCTATCTCGAGTGGCTCTTGGACCTTGTATAGGATGAACATGATTGTTTAAAAAACAACCTGTTTTCCAGAAATTCCAGGTGTCTGTTTCTTAATTTTAGCCTGTCCTGGGTATGACGAAAAACTACATCCGCGTCCTGGGTAAGACGATAAACTACATCCAACAGAAAGGCTTCTGTTCAGGAGGTTTTGAGGGGCTTGGAACCACCATTTAATTGCTGGTGTTCCCAGGTCCACCTTGACCCGGGGTGGTAGCACCTGTTAGGGTCCCAGCTATGGGCAAATTAACTCCCAACTCCGTCCGCAATCTGAGTAAGACGTTAAACTACATCCGCGTCCTGGGTAAGACTATAAACTACATCCGCGTCCTAGACTATAAACTACATACGACAGCAAGGCCTCTGATCAGGAGGTTTTGAGGAGCATGGAACCACTTCTTAATTGCTGGTGTTCCCAGGTCCACCTTGACCCGGGGTGGTAGCACCTGTTAGGGTGCCAACTATGGGCAAATAGTTAAGCCCCAAATGAAAGGGCAAAAATAGGTTTTAAAACCAGCAATAAAGTTTTTGAGGAAAAATTATTACTAGCAATACATTATTACTAGGAATACATTTTTGAAGGAGAAAAATATTACCAGCAATTTATTTTGTAAATAATTATTACGAGCAATATATTATTACCAGCAATACTTTTTTGACGAAAAAAATATTACCAGCAATACATTTTTGGAAAAATATTGCCAACAATAAAAATCTTGTCGGCATTAAATAAACCATTGAGGTTGATAAGCCGTAAAACAAAATAAACCCAAACCATGATCTTCAAACTGATTTCATACGAGGAATACATATTCTTTTCATACGAGCCTATCCTAAAAATCGTGTCGGCATTAAATAACCTATTGAGGTTGATAAGCCGTAAAACAAAATAAACCCAAACCAAACCGAATTTTAGCATCAGTTTCCTTGTAGCCCTAAATTTCCTTAAAATTTCTTTGTGGCTCACATGTTCCATTCCTGGTTCTACCAGAATTTGTCGATAGAACCAATCTCTGACCCTTCAAGTTTGTTTTTTATTTGCTAGAAAAGAAAATGCGCCTCATGGTCGTTGAGACGTAAATTTAGCATAGAAAATTTACGAAATTATTCTAATCTCCGTATTTTTAGCCTAAATAAATTGCCTTTTCTTTTAAGCAAAAGTGCAATCTTTGTCCAGAATTCCACGTCAGATTGATTTGGTTTTTACGGTCTTATCAACCCTTTCTAAATTATTTAAAGTCGAAACCTATTTTGAATTTTGGGGAGACGCTTACAGTACCCTGTGTTCCGAAAGGGTCCCCGATCTAAGTACCCACCGGGCTCGACACTGCTTAACCTAGATGATTGAACGAGAGCCGCAGCTGTCCGCACGATTTGACCATAAGCTCACAACCAGATTGTAAATTTGATATTACGTAGCATTTCAAGACAGCTTTCTTTAACGCTCATTAAGTTTAGCAGAAATATGTAGGCTAGCTATGGAGGACACCAAGTGACAAAAATCAATGTCGAATAAAATCACTTTTATGGAGAGCATTTTCATACAATTCTTTACTTCTATTAAAGATGTTTCTGTCGGAATTTAATCGACTAATCCTAGTGTTGACAGTGGTGGGTATCTGTCTCACAATGGCATTGTAACAATAACATTAATTATATTAGATTGGTGCAAAAATAATGTCGTTTTCTCACATAGTAACATATGCTAGAAAACGACATTATTTTTGCACCATCCTAATAGATGGGGGTTTCATTGTCTTTATGGTATGGTATAAACGTTTGATTAAAGAGGTTAAGGGTGATGTGTAGACAATCAACTATTTTGTTTAGAAGCCAGAATCCTAAACCTTAGTAATTTAAAGGCGCCAATGATTTTCTTTTGTATTTTCGCTGTTAGTGGGCCATTAATATTGGGGATGAATATATCTCTATATAGGCCTATTTATTTGGGATCTACAATTCCACTAAGGGTATCTAAAATATAAAAACATACTAAATCAGCAACCTCGGCTGAATCATATGTTCCCTTAGAAACATCGAAATCGTCATTAAGGCACATAGTCAAGGTGGAATTGTAAGAACAAAAAGTGATTTCCTAGCTGTTAAGATGATTAATGGTGTAATGGTTAGCAAGCTTGTTTCGCTAGAACAATTACGACTGATTAGTGAGTTCGATCCTCACTGGGTGCCCATACTTTCGGCTTTGTGCCACATTTAAGCTACGCTTGGAAAATCACTTTATTATAACAGAGTAAATGAATAGTATTACATAAGAAAATTCAAAATTACCTCATATGTTGGGGATAGATCTATTTCAACCAAAGAAAACTTTGTCAGTCATATTCAACCATGGTGTATAGACTGTGTTCGTGTCGGAATTAGAAATTTAACTGTGACAGCCGTCGAAAAATGAATACAGAATTTATCCATTTCAATGTTTCAGTCAGACGAAACGCACGAGACGGCCGCAATCCTACCCAAGGAAGTGTCTTACATGTTGGAAAACGGCATAATTAAGCCAAGTCAGAGCAACTAGTCATCACCCTATGTACTCGCAGATAAGCCTGACGGGTCTCTTAGATTTTCCACTGACTATTGTAAAGTGAACGCTCTTTTTAAGACTGGTTCCTATCCCATTCCCCGGATAGATGATTGTATAGATAGGAGAGGAAAATCTACTTATATTACTAAATGAAAGGATATTGAGGTGTACCTTTGACTGAACGCTTATCTTAGTCATGTTGGTGGAGTAAACCCTATCCAATCAAAAATACAAGATATTATACAATATCTAGTCTCACCCAGTATCTGTCTGGTAAAAGCATGCAATTTTAACAGCAACAATTGCAATATGAGCACTGGTAAAAAATGGTTTCTGAAGACATTAGGTTTATAATATCCAGAAATTCAAACACATATATCCCGTAGGACATGGCACAGTGGATAAAGGCGTTAGTTAGATCCAGTGGCAGACCCAAAGAGTGTGAGTTCAATACCCGGTTAAGGCAGTGGAATTAACAGGAGATAACTGACAACATTATATATACACTACACTATTTACATTATTCGGACTATATTGTATATTTATTACGTTTCGTTGTATGCCCCGGTTGGAATGTCGAACTGAACCCTTTATTTCGCTCACTGTGGTAGACTCTTCTAGTTCCATGTTTAATGGCTGTCAGTTGTTGGTTATCTTCTGTAATTTCCCTCTGAAATTTCTCCACGGGTATTGAACTCACACTCTTTGGGTCCTGGATCTAACTAACGCCCATGTAACCTTGAAGGGGGCCGGAACGTACAACGGCCGAAACATTGTAATAGATATGGCGAATAGTCCGAATAATGTAAATAGTGTACATAATACCAGAAATATAGACAGATACTGAAAGGCCAGAATGTTGTAATAAATATGGCGACAAAGATGAGAACAATAGTCCGAATAATGTAAATAGTGTACATAATACCTCATCTCAGAATTATCGATTATAAATGCAGTATATATGTGTGTGCATTTTACACGTCATCTCAGAATTATCGATTATAAATGCAGTATATATGTGTGTGCATTTTACACGAGTATATCCGTTATATATCCGTTATATATCTATAATAAATGCGAATCTCATTGTGCCATACCTTTTCAACTTTACTCTTAGAGGCCGTAGCCCAACATATCATACCATTTTGGAATCAGGCCAATTCCATGATCCGGACACGCAATATTGAATTTTTGGATTCTCAAGTTTTCTTTACTGCGATTGTTTTCGGATTCCGCCATCTTAGCTTTTCCCAGTAAAGCCAATTAAAGGGAAACAACTCTCTATCTTTCAATACCTCATATTCAAATGAAAAAATTACTGTTTCAAAATAAAATTATCCAAGAGGCCGTAGCCCAACATATCATACCATTTTGGAACCAGACCGACTACTAAAAACATTTGGACCCTGGATCCAGACCTGCAATATTGAATTTTTCGATTCTCAAGTTTTCATTACGGCGATTGCTTTCGGTGTGTCTTTGGCAGTGGAGAACTAGGAGAGGGGAATTAACAGGAGATAACTGATAACTGACATCCATTAAACATGGCACGTGGAACTAGAACAGTCTACCCCAGTAAGCGAAATAAAGGGTTCAGTTCGACATTCCAACCAAGTGAAGAAAGCCAGAACGGTCGAAACGTTGTAATACATATAGCGACAAAGATGAGGATAATAGTCTGAATAATGTAAATAGTGTAATCGCAACCAATATTAGAAATTCGCGAAGATTTTGAAGAGTGCCGTTTTACCACTTTCGTCATAATTAAAGAAAAGGGATAAGTTTGATTCGTCTCTTTCTTTCAACAGTCATTTGATCAAATCAAAGCCTTATTAGTTTCGTATCCTGCCCTCAAAGCTCCTGACTTGACGCAACCATTTAGCCTTGCGGTCGATGCGAGTGATTATGGCATTGACACTGTGCTATAGATAAGGATAATAGCAAACACCCTGTCAGTTATTTCACAAGGAAAATTTAACACCCATCAGAAAAAAAAAAAAAATTCCACGGCAGAGAAAGAAACTTTAGCTCTGCTATTAAATTTGCAACATTTCAAGCTATACGTGACTTCATCTCGCCAAACTATTACAATTTGTACAGATCATAATCCTCTGCGCTTTTTATATAAGTCTAGCAGGCTTCGCCCTCTCGTTATCGCTTCGCAAAGTAAGATATATTCACTACTTAAAATCTTTAAAACAAAAATTTAAAATGAACATTTCATTCATAAATTGGCTTGTTAGAGTTCAGGAAAGTTTAACAAATAGATGCCAACTTGTAGAAGGCCAAGTAAAATGCAAATTTCAATCACTTTTCTGCACTATATAAGACGATATTCCTAAACAAAACTATTTTTGATGCGAAAATCAAAACAATCCTCGAATAAAAGAACAGTAATGAAGGACAGTTCATTAATGAAATAAACTTCTTTAAAATCAATATGCAAATTAGTTAAACCTGAAGAGTGAAATTGCCTAGGCGTTAGTAATATATAATACAGATATTGAGCATTTTTTTTTTTTTAAATTTACTATAAAGTAGAGCTGGGACTTTTTAATCTTAGAATTCGTTGGAAAATTGAGCTTCAATTTTGCGCTTATTCTTATAGATTCCATAATGTAGGTTTTACTTAATTCGCTAATTCTGTTTTCCCATCTTTACACTGTATAAATTTTATCTTATAAATTGTCCCCTTTTCTGTCACCATCAAATCGTCTTTGAATTAAGTGGCAGGAGAAGAATTATTGTTGAACTTTTAAAAGGTAAGCTTAAACATTAATTCAGTACTTAAATGCAGCAATCAATTTTGAGTTCTGCTGTAGTTTATTGATACCTATCGTATCTACCCCGCCCTAGCTATTGTGATGATAGCCAAACCAAGAGTTCTCCACAATAGCTAGCTTAAACACCGCCCGATAGCTTAAAATTTTAAGCTCGCTGCAATTTTTGATACAAAAGGAAAATAACTGTTACTCCCCTTGACTCATGAAAGTAATGACAATGGCTAGTATAATATATTAATATGTATTTTTAACCTCGCATAATCTGACCATCATGAATCTGAGCGCAACGAAAATCGTTCCTTGCGCCTAACTTTTCTAGGGCCTTTGAATGAGATATGAATAATATAAATCGGACCAGTGGGAGCGGAGGAGTTGCTTGGACATGCACAAATACACACACACATACACTGTACTTTATATATAAAATGAAAAATAAAAATAGAAGATTGTTATGTTGGAGTCTGCCATTACAAGAATATGATCTTGACATACGTTACATTAAATGTGTTGAAAATGAGTGTGCTGACGCCTTATCCCGTATCTAGGTTAACACTTGACTTGAGAAAAATAACCATTTTCCTTTCTTTTTTTTAGGTGGGTAGGTGTTAACTGTTAAATCAGACGTATAATAAATTTAATAAGAGACGCGCTGTCTTTATGTTTCTCTTTTTTTTTTCAGTTTTGTTACCTATCTAGACTGAATCGTATTTCGGCTAAGAGAGGGCAGAAAAAGGAATTTGGGGTCGCTTGACAACAAAGTGAATGACCTCCTAAGAAAGTGACTAAGAATCGGTCAACTACGCTCACATGACATACATTGCCAAGTGGGATTTTGGTATTGTAACTTTAGTTTCCCGATGACCTCCAGTGACAATAGTCGCTATATAAGAGAAGTGCAGCCAGAAATAAATAAATCATCTACGACTAGAGTAACAAAGTTCTGGAATGTTTGTAGAAGCAAAGTGTCATATAAAAATACTAAATTAAATTACTACGATAAAAAATCTTTAAAAAAAATATCTTTTAAAAAATAACATAAGTTACCTCCCTTGCATACAGGAATTTATGGTGTTTACGTATAACACATGCATAGATATGAAATCCCTAAAGATGGTCTCAGATGAGATTAAAAGTACTTGGGAAAATAAAATAAAAATATTTGAAAGAAAATTTTTGGAATTTTTCCCGATTTTCTACAGCCATCAAGAAATTAATTAATGAACCTGAAAATATTAAAACTAAAATAAATAGACATAATACGTCTAAATTATTTAACACACACACACACACACACACACACACACACACACACACACATATATATATATATATATATATATATATATATATATATATATATTAAAGAAAAACAGACCACTTTAAGGTTCCATTATAATAATTTATTTCACCAGAGCTACCCATACGGATTACCAAGTTTTTCATAACTTAAATATATATATATATATATTGCTCTACTATATATTGAGCTCTCTTTTGAATTAAATGTTACGGGCGTTGGAAGCGACTCTATTCGTTCTTATCGTACCTATATATATATATATATATATATATATATATATATATATATATATATATATATATATATGGTATAGCTGGCCACTCGTATTGTAAATTTTCTTGATCAATTTTCTGTAGTCAAGAAATTAATTAATGGACTTGAAAAGATTAAAACTAAAATAAATAGACATAATACGCCTAAATTAGTTAACCAACCATGATCGAATAAACTATATTTAAAATCGATCGTAGCGTTTTCAAGTGAATTTTAAAAACAATATCCAGATGTTTGTCAATAGTTTTGTTCAGTCGCACAGGTGCCATTTTGTTTCACTGTCTGTCGACATTTTTTGAGGTAGCACCATGATACCTTCCTCTTGGAACTTGACATCTTTCTAGATGATGAACTTATCTAAATGATTTTTACAGACTTCCACAGCTTAGCTTGAAGCTGGACGTAAATCATTGGCGGTTGTGTTGGAAGCATAACAATTACTGGCTCGGATAATGAAACCAACATGCCGGGTTCAAATTCTAGCCGTGTCTGCTGCGTTCGCTTTTGCAGCAATTCTCATTGAAAGGCATGAACCCGTTTTCTTCTCCCTATAGACATCGGTTAAATAGCACTGTAGCTTGGGCAACCTAGATGGCAACTATTTTAGTAGAAGGACTGCTGAGTTCAAGACTACATAAAGCAGCAGGAACGGTTTTACTATCTTCCAAAGAAATCATGGTCATTCTCAGATAACAAAAAAAAAAAAAAAAAAAAAAAAAATAAAAATAAAAATACAAAAAAAAATAAAAGGAATATGTAGAGAGCCATGATCACCAAAGTCCAAAAGAGATAAATCTTTAGGAAACAGATCTCATAGAAATAAGTATGGAAATATTTTAATGATCTGAATAAATATTGATTGATTCGTTTTTTACGACTTATCAACCCATTGCAGGTTATTTAAAGCCAGAAAACTTTGAAATAATAATTTGAAATAATAATGATTTAGTTATACATGTCTTACTTATTAACCCATAGTTGGGAGGAGAAAAGGTGGATTCATACCTTTCACAAGGTCGCAACGCAACGAATCCAACGACAACGAACCCGACTGGAATTGGAACTCGGCTCTCCGATTAACAATTCTGAGTCATCATCCACTACACCACCCGCAAATCCAAGCTTACAGCACCTAGTACTTCAAAGCGGTGAGTCAGCTAGGTACTAACCAGGCTTGACGTTGCTTAACTTTGATGACAGTACGGTAGCCGGTGTTTCAACATGATTTGACCGTAAGCCTCTGAACAGATAATCAGGCTATGAATTTTCTAAAAAAAAAAAAAAAAATCTGTCAAATTCGGTTAGTGTTTTCGATAGAATGCGTCTGCATTAGTCGTAATTTTTTTCGATAGAATGTGTCTGCAATAGTCGTAATTTTTGACGGGTGAGCTCCTAATATATTAGCGCATAAATAAATACACGCGCCTGCTTCCGTGAGAACGCGTTAACAAGACAGGAGTCATTAGGGAAATCTTGTATTAAAAACAATTAGCTATGAGAAAAATGACGCTCCCTCAATGAATACGGACGCATGCGCATTGGGTAAAATGAAAAGGTGGGAAAACTGGCGGGATGGCTGTCATGTGTTTGCAAAAACAATGGCTGACGGCTGACATGAGCAGCTGTCGGCAACGCTCAGAGAAAAATAAACGTCTCTTTCTTCCATATCCGAAAATATGATGCCATGCATTGTTTCTAGTTTGGTCTGCATTTTTCTGATTTGAGCTGTCTCTCAATCTCTCAATATATATATATATATATATATATATATATATATATATATATATATATATATATATATATATATATATATAAGGGTCAAACACGATGATTTGGATCGTGATTACAATTACAATTTAATAGATTATAACCATGGAATATTAGTGTTTGAGCCTTTTATATTATATTCTTACTCTGTCCTGGACGACATTGAGTTCTGCATAGATTCTATACTCTTGGGAATTTATTTATATAGATATATATAAATATAAAAGTGAACATTGAAGTCATTGAAGTCAATACTTCGAGGCGACAGTCTGTTTCATGCTAGACTGTTCTAGTTCCACGTACCATGTTTAATGTATATCAGTTGTCAGTTATCTCCTGTCAATTCCCCTCTCCAAGTTCACCACTTCCAGGGACACATGGCACAGTGGATAAAGGTGTTAGTTAGATGCAGTGACAGGACCCAAAGAGTGTGAGTTCAATACCCGGCTAAAGCAGTGGAGAACTTTCAGAGGGAAATTAACAGGAGATAACTTACAACTGACATCCGTTAAACATGGCACGTGGAACTTGAACAGTCTACCCCAGTAAGCGAAATAAAGGGTTCAGTTCGACATTCCAAACACCTGAAGAAAGCCGGGGCGTACAACGGCCGAAATGTTGTAATAAATATGGCGACAAAGATGAGGACAATAGTCCGAATAATGTAATATATATATATATATATATATATATATATATATATATATTAGTTAATATACATAATATCCAACGCCGATAACACTACTCGGAGTTAATGCAAATTCGCGTTAGATAGCAGTCAGACTTCCCAAATGAAGATTGCATATTATGTAAATTCACTATAGCTGTTTCATATCATTGAGCACTGTATAATAGCAACTGGGGAATATATATATATATATAATTATTTATTCGAAAATTATAACATAAATATATTGTTTATGTTATAATTTTTTAATAAATATTTATATTTGCTCCTATCTGTATTGAGCAATCTTTTTAGAATAGTAATTGTCGGTTATTGGAATTTATATATATATATATATATATATATATATATATATATATATATATATATATATATATATATATGTATATATATATATATATAATGCAGCTTAATTAATATTGTAAAATGGTCATTTAAAAAATAAATCACTAAAGTTAATGTAATTAATGTTGAACTCACTTCGCTAACAGATAAAAAAGGCAACTCACTGACGACTCGCTGAACGACACGACCCTTGTTTTTATTAATTGTCCAATGGATTAGATGTTCGGTAAAAATGTTTACCATCCTCAGATATATACGTTATTTTTTTGTCAATTTCAGTTAATTCCGGGTAAAATTCCGAGACGAAAATGAATGTGATGCTTGTCGAAAGATGTTTTATTAAAAAGTGTGCTATTATTGACAGTTAAAAGTTTTTTGAGCGTGCAATAATACGACGATAGATTTTGGACTATTGTAGTAATGTAGTAATCCACAATTTCTATTATTGTAAGTTTTTTTTGTTTTTTTTCGTTGACGTGACATGGACTATTGGTTCAATAGAGCAGTAATACTAGTAGCAGAAAAATAACAAAATATCAAATCCGGACAGTTTATTCACAATATTCCACATACACGCACACACACATACACAGGCACACACACACACGCATATATATATATATATATATATATATATATATATATATATATATATATAAAAGTGAACATAGAAGTGAACACTTACAGGCGACAGTCTGTTTCATGCTATATGCAATCGTCAGGCCACATATGCTGTTATTTTTCTCGGCTATTTATATATATACGGGTTAGTGGTGCATTGTGGGTATTCTATTATGGCGGTTATTTTACCGGAAGTCGTTTGTTTATCTATTTGGGTCAAATTATATTGCTTGTTTTTTATTTTTTTGTTTCTTATTTTATTTATTTATTTATTTATTAACGTAGTAAAAATTTGTTTATTTCACTTATTTAACAGTTTTGTTTTGGTTTGGGAATTTAATTAAAGCTATTTGTTCAATTTTGGGGTTGATTGTTGTAGTTCATTCTAAGTATTATTTTGGCGGGAACAGTTTTTAATTGATTATCTTTATTTGGGATTGGTTTGTTTATTTATTTACTTGGATGGATTTAGGTCAATTTATTTTACTTGTATATTTTCTCTTTCCGGTTTTCGATTTTTAAGTAACATAGTATTTATTTATGTTTTATTTCTATTTTTTTTATTATTTTTTTTATTGTTATTTGGTTTATTAGTATAGTTATTTGTTATAACCGCCATAATAGAATACCCACAATGCACCACTAACCCGTATATCTATAAATAGCCGAGCAAAATAACAGCATATGTGGCCTGACGATTGCATATAGCATGAAACAGCCTGTCGCCTCTAAGTGTTGACTTCAATGTTCACTTTTATATTTACACACGCTCTATCTCTGATATTGAGCACTTTATTCCATAAATATAGCACACCTTAAGACTATATTTCTTTATATATATATATATATATATATATATATATATATATATATTGTCATCCACAGACGGACTATTTCGCTGTATCACAGCTCATTAGTGTTGCTATATGTGCAGTTGCCTCAAGCTAGGATCGAAACCTGGTATATAGGTAATAACCCGTTGCTATATAATCCAAGTGATAAGTATATATATATATATATATATATATACTTATCACTTGGATTATATAGCAACGGGTTATATAGGTAATAACCCGTTGCTATATAATCGAAGTGATAAGTATATATATATATATATATATATAAGAAAGCGGTTGTAGTGGTTCCAACGAGAGAAAAGTATGTATATTAAAAAGAAGAGAGGTGCCGTCAACATTTTTGGTTGTAATGTGGATTTATTTAGAAAAAATATTCAAAACATAATATCTTTTCTAAATAAATCCACATTACAACCAAAAATGTTTACGGCACCTCTCTTTTCTTCTTTTTAATATATATATATATATATATATATATATATATATATATATATATATATATATGGTGGTCAGAAAGTCTTGTCACCCTTATCTCACTCTATCTCTCTCTCTCTCTCTCTCTCTCTCTCTCTCTCTATATATATATATATATATATATATATATATATATATATATATATATATATCGTGATATGATCGATCGAGAAAAATCATCGAAGATTCTGTGGTTTATATATATATATATATATATATATATATATAATCAAGAAGAAACCCTTAAAGATTAATTTCGGTTATAATTTGTTTCGTGAATATCTATATATACATCTCTTCAGGCCGAAATCTCTTCGTAATCTCTTTTAGTAAGATATTTCGGTCTGAGGAGATGAATATATAGAAATATTCACGAAATAAATTCGAACCTCACTATTGAACGATTTGTTAAAGAGATGTCCTTCTTGATAAGATCAGCCTGTGAAAACGATTCAGCAGCGTTGGAAAGTGCCCGGAAATCATATCACGTGTTAACCCATGCTTTTTGGAAGACAAAGTTCTTGTTCTATTTATTATTTTCCATTTTACTTTTAGTGTTTTATTCATTTCTTTTAAATGCCAAAATATTTAGATAGAGATGTCTATTTCTATTTCTAATATTATTGAAGGAGCTTTTGTGTTGTCTCCATCTTACTTTAAATTCATTCTTCGTTGAACCAATGTATATCCTATCAGTGTTATGACTCTCAATGGATGAGATAGTGCATTGGTATTCCACAGATTTTTGCGCGGCATTAAATAGAACAAGAACATGTAAAACCTGAGATGACCCATGCCCTTTATGCCTACATGAAAAACTACACATTATTAAGTTTCTAAATAATTAAAATTTATTAAACCATAGACATGAGTTAACGGTTTTTTGCTGACATCAACAAATTTTCGCATTAAATAATTAGCATTAAAAATAAAATAAAATAAAATTTCATAGTCTAATAAAAGGTTTAAAAACTTAACCCAGTCATAAGATAGAAAAACCCTTTATGAAGACGTCAAAAATCAAATTCTAGTTCAGTGCGACGCATTTATGGACGAAACAGCCCTTTAGGAGAAAAAAAAAAAAATAAATAATAAATAAATAAAATAAAATTCTTCAGACATTTAACGACGTATTATAGTTCCAACAGCTATCTTTCGCTGTGACTGACCAGACGATGTGTATATATGAATGCCATCATTCGCTTTGAAATGGACACCCCGGCCCAACCTCGGCTTGACCTCATTCAGAAGGTGACTGATATGTGGATACAAATTAACTCTTATGCCCTGTATCAAGATAGTCGATCCAGCCGTTTCCATAGTAATTAATTTTGCGAAAGAACATGTTTATAAAGATGCGTAAATTTCAAGATTGGTTATTCCTAAATTTTCGCTTGAGGATGAAACAGGGCTTGATACTTTAACTCAATTTAATTTTAATAATTATATTGAAGTTTTCGTCTCTTGTTTTTGAAACATGAGAACATAGCGAAGGAATCATATTTTTAAAAAAATAATTATATTATATATATATATATATATTTTTAATAAAAAATTAAAATCTTCAGACACACTGGGTTGTAGATTAATATTCTTTCGTTTTTTTTATTATTATTCCATTTAGATTCCTCGACTAGTTTCGGCCGAAATGGCCATCATCGGGAGGAGAAATATTTCTGCTTGCTGCTAGCACTAAACTACAGAAATGAATGTCTTGATGGAGAAAATGAACTTTTGTCTGTAGTTTTCATTTGTTTTTTTATTTTTTTATCTTTTTAACATGAATCTTTTAACATTCCTTGTGTTGGTCAAACAGTCTCTTTTAAGTTGTTATTTGAGATAAGAGCTGGATGCTGCTATGAATTCTCTGGTCAGTTTGACAGTTTTATTGGACTTGGTGAGGGGATGTGTCTCTGTTTAGTGTTTGTGTGTGTGTTATTTGGTTCTTAGGGAGTGAGTGAGTATGATATGTGTAAGCGTGTGTATTGCTGTGGGTGTGTGTTATCATTTGGCTCATTAGGGAGTGAGTGCGTATGATGTGTGTAAGTGTGTATATTCGTGTGGGTGAGTGTATAAGTGTGAGGCCTCCACACCCCCGTAAGCCTGTCTGTCTTGTGTGGGTGAGAAATGTGGGTAGGTTTTTTTATTTGTTGAGTTATATCTATATATTGTTAAATTTGTGATTTAGCCCGGCTGGATATTTTGTTTTTAGACGTTGTATCCACTTATTTTCATGCGACTCTAAAATCTTTCTAATGTTATCTGCTCTAAACTTTTCTATTCTCTCAATTACAGTGAATTTGGCATGGGTTTTGAAATCGTGTTTTTCCAGGCGGAAATGTTGTTCTACAGGTAATATATATATATATATATATAGCAAATTATTTATATATATATATAACAGTTCACTTTTATAATTTCATATAATCTGTCCATGATACTGAGCACTATAACTCATCAATACAGCATACCTGAAAACTATATTTTATCATGTCTTTTTTTTCCTGATTTTTCATTCAAGTGTCTAACATTGTTGATATATAAAAATTTACACGGGAAAATAACGTAGAGGTTTCTGGTGTATAGAAAGTATTTTAATCACGAGATTAGTAAATTTGCGTCCTTGTTCTTGAAACATTTCAACTTTGCAGATTTTCTATTATCATGATGTGGTATAATGAAAGACAAAAATGATAAATGCATACCCCTCACAAAAAACAAACAAACAACAAAAAAAACAACTTAAATTAATGAAATTAGCTAGATTGTACAGCCAAGCAAAAAAAAAAAAAAGAAAAAAAAAAGAAAATTATTTAAAATTTTAAAATTTCAGCGTCCACTAGCCCTCGTGCGCACGTGTAGTTTCATTAGCGTAAGCAACACTTAAGCCCGATGTATTCCTGAAGGAGGAAAAGCGCCAGACGTAAGAGTTTCCCGGTTTCACATTGATTTTCCGAGAATATGATGCACACATTTCTATATATTAGATAAAGGGTTTGAATGAGAAAATCTCTTTAATCCAATGAAGTTGTTTCATAGTGTGACGCAGAATTTTTTCCTTTTATCATTCGATTGCTTAATACACCGCGTAACAACAAAATTGCCCAAATCGTGTAAAAGCACAATTGTCCATTTGTTAGATTAAGCTCTGAACAGTTATATCTTAGAAATGATTAAAGATATCTTACTGGAATTCTCAGAGGTTTTCATAACACTATTGAACTCTACTTTTAGCAATAAGAATGTATAATTATTCTCCAAGCTTAACAGAAGAATTGTGATAAAATCGATCATAAACATAAACGAAAATGACATTAATTAATTATAGCTAATGAAGGATTGAAAGAAAGTTCAGTATATATATATATATATATATATATATATATATATATATATATATTCCAACTTATTCAAGATGATCTTCGCCCTCTCCAACC
>OZ010575.1:19887291-19899791 GCA_963932145.1 Acanthosepion lycidas
ATACTTCGAATAATTTCGGTAAGGAGAGATGTGGCCTTCGTTTTAACCCTTTTTGGTCGGTTCTCAGCGCGACTACAACAACCTTCGATGTTCCCGTTCTCAGTAGTAATAGCAGCAGTAGTATTAGTAGTAGCAGGAGTAGAGGTACTTAGATGTTAGCGGCGGATTCCGCTCCTCGTCCACCGTTCAGCAGCACACAGCGGACGCTTTCTGTTCAATTTCTGACGTCACTCCACTCAGTTCGACTGCATTCGAAGACAGACGAATCTGAAACTCTCCCATCTTCCGGTTGGCTCGCTCTTAATATAGAGAACTAGTGATGTATCTATTCTTTTAGTGCGAACGTACTGATATACTTTCAAAGTACAATTTCACTCCTTCGCGAGTAAACAATTTACTTTTCATCGATTGGTTTCCAAGGTCCACAACAAGACTCCATTTTATCACCTCACTGTCAACCACTCTACCGCTTTTTGTACACTACAGAGAGTCTTGTTTCAAAAATAAATTCTAGATCAAACATCCTTTATTTTAATTTCGATTCTCATAATGTCAAAATCCATTTCTTTTTCTTAAAGTTTCTCAATTATCATTGTTCCAGTAATTTTCTATTAGTAATCCAATTGCGTCGTAGTGGCGTTATCGACTTGTCTGGGTTGAAGTGATTAAAAACAAAAGTTATTTACATTATTTACATTGTTTGGACTGTTGTCCTCATCTTTATTGCCACATGCATGACGTTTCAGCCGTTGTACGACCCGGATTTCTTCAGTTGACTGTAATCTCGAACAAAACCCTTTATTTTATTGTTCTAGTTCCACATACCTGCCTCTTTCCGGATGTCTCTGTTATCTCTCTTTAACTCAACTCTCCAAGTTTTTTTTACCAATACAGGAGCCAGGTATTGAACTCACAACTCTTTGGGTCAAATCACTGGACCTTAAGGACATTAGTGAATTTTTGGGACAATAAAAATCAGGACAGCAGTCCAAACATTGGGAATAATGTAAATAATTACAATAACTCATCTCATAAATATAGACAGGTCCTGAAGAAGGCCGGAGCGTACAACGGCCGAAACGTTGTGAATATGACAATAAAGATGAGGACGACAGTCCGAACAACGTAAATAATGTAAATGATTACAATTCTTTACTTCAGAAATTATCGCAGATCCTAAAGAAGGCCGGAGAGTACAACGGCTGAAACGTTGTGAATATGGCAATAAAGATGAGGACAACAGTCCGAATAATGTAAATAATGGAAATAATTACAATACCTCATCGACATAGACAGATAAAACAAAAATTCCTGAAGAAAACATTCTAAGTGTTTCAAGAAACCCCATCGAGTAACCTTTTGCGAGATTTTCGCTACGAATGACAGGCCTGGAATGGTTGCAGAGAAATATCATATATATGTATTAACTTAAAAGCGGCCCTCTCGGGCGGCATTTAAGCTGGCTCCCGCGGAGGGTTCTTGATTGGATTTTCATCAGAATATGTAGGGAGGAGTAGATGCGATAGGCAACAATAAATTACAGAAGAACTCAAAATTGACCGCCGCATTTAAGTATTGCGTTAATATTCAAGCTTACCTTTTAAAAGTTCAACAATAATTCTTCTGTCGCCATTTTAATTTAAAGACAATTTGATGTACGTAACTCATTGCTTTCCTTACAATTATTTTTTAATTCATGGCTGACTTTCACTGGATTTTGCAATCAATTTCGTTTATTTCCAAGTTATAAAATTTGTTATCGTACAAAAAAATTCGTCGCAAAAATCACGTAAAAAATTGCTGAAAACAATCGCCTTTCAGCAAATGACGACCTTCGAAATCGAAACAGACTGATAGGAGGGGGATTTTTTTGTGGAGGTTTGTGTCCCTGTTTAAAATTTTTCTCTATGCTTTAGCACTAGAGGGCGACGTCAGTGATGTTCTGATTTGGATCATTGGGCAGTTTCGGGACTTTCAAACATCATACTGACCTCACCAAGTCGACCCCATCAGAGCTGATCGGACTCTGATACGCCCTCTAAAAAAAAAAAAGCTTGTCGCCACCGACTTCTATAAATATACCCCGTTATCACGCATTTGATTGGAGGTTGACCAATAGCCAATCACAATGGTGTGAACTTTATTTAAGTTGTATACGGGGAATTTTTTTTTTTTTTTTTTCATTTTTGAGAATATTTATCAATCCACCCACAAGGATTGAATGTGGCACAAGGCCTTTTTACTGTGGGTATCTCCGAGCCCGTAGGCTCAGCCAAAAATAAATAACCATCCAAACCCCCGAGGGGGGCCAGTTCCGTCGAGTGGACACCCTTTCATCGGCTACTTAGAAGGTAATTATGTTTTCCGTTTTTACCCACTTCCTATCAAGTTTCATTTCACCAGCTAATAATTACTATTTACAGAGATAAGAAAAATTCGGCCATAAAAAAAAAAAGAAAAACTAAAAAAAAAAACTCGTTTATACGATTAAAATAAATAAATAAATTACAGCGAATTAAACCGAGAGTGCTTATAAATATCATAATAAAACATTTAAAACATGTTGACGAGTAAAAATAAAAACCAAAAAAAAAACCCTTTAATCTCTCGATTATAAAGTTAGATTTATGTTTTAGATCGTTAGAAATAATAATAATAAAAAAAACGAAACGGGAAGAGGGATAAAAAAATATATTATTGGTGAGAAAGTCAAATAGTTAGGGAGAAAGAAAAAAAAAACGGAAAATAAGGTCAAATGGAAGTCAAAGCTGAGGAGATTTCTATTATTCAGTAATAAAGAACGAAAATGGAGGAAAGACTATCGAAAATAGACCTCTTTTGAACGTCACGATGTTATGCAATTATTCTAGATGCTAGGGTATCGTGATAATAATGGTTATGCAAAATAATTCTTCAACATTTACGCAAAAAGAAAATAAATAATAAATAAATAAAATGAAATAATAATAAGTAAAATAACGCATGTTAATTGTGCAAATAAAGAACCGAACTGTTATCTGTTAATACTAATTCATTCTTTGCTTTACGCACGTTCGGATAGCGGGGTTAAACTGTATTATAGAGGTATTTCGTTAAAGTCTTTAAAACGAAAGAGCTCCATAATAAGACGGATTTCGCTTTTTACGCTATTTCGGATCGCGGGAAAACTATTGTTCCATTTTCTTAATGTTCTGGGAACGTTTAAAAATTTTCCCTGTCAACAGCTTCTTCGCTTTACATCATTTTTTTTTTTGGGGGGGGGGTAGCTGAATAAACTGTATTATAGCCTTTCTTAAAACGTAAATATCTGTATTCTTATTCTACATTCACCGCATTGAGCTTCATCGAATGCACACGGGCAGAATAGACAGTAAGAGACAAAATGATTGGCTGCAGTGTTCCCCTTTTTTATTGCTAAATCTTGGTACTGCATCAATTCACTCTATTGTGCATTTCTGTGGCAGAGGTTACTAAACTGAAATTCACTTTGCCCTCATCACGGGACGTTCATCCAGTCGTTCATTTTATCTTTTGCACCCCCCACCTCACCGCAAAGAAAAACCAAAACAATGCACTGTTTTCCAGTGCCTCGCTTTCAAATGTTTACATTCTAAACTGTCGCTGAAAACAAAGAGCGGAGACGCCATCGTTCGCTGCCCAAACCTAGCTTAATTAAGGAGTTGTTCGAAATTAATTGGGCAATGTTCCACGTCAGCGGTTTTATATAGTCCATCTTTAGAGAGAAACAGGATTCTGTTGTCATATTATTATTATTATTATTATTATTATTATTATTATTATTATTTCTTTTGTTTTCTGTTGTATACACATTTCTTTCAGGGTCCCAACCAGAGTTCTAAGGTCAGAAATGATATCATGACATTATTATTATTATTATTATTATTATTTCCTTCAGGGCTCCAAAGAGAGACCTAAAGTCAAAAATGGCTTCATGCCATTTTCCAATAATCAATTTAACCCCCCCCCCCCAAAAAAAAACAAACAAAAAAAAAATTAAGATCACACCCATTTTACACAGATAAAGCGCTTCGTAATGTGTGGGCTGTACTTGTGAGTACATTTTTACTATTTCTTTAAGGCATGGGCTACCAGGATTCCCTTAAAAGAGTCTATGGGAACTTTTTCCAATCAATCCGAGGGCTCCAACTACAACTGGAATTATTGATGTCCTCATGTCCCACATTTTTGAGATTTCCGATTTCAAGGTCCTTGTATTTTGATAAATTATTATTATTATTATTATTATTATTATTATTATTATTATTATCTTACAATTCTACGTGTTCCTTCGTTTTTTAATAAGTTTGTCTATATTTCTGAGATGAGGTATTATGTACATTATTTACATTATTCGGACTATTGTCCTCATCTTTGTCGCCATATTTATCACAACGTTTCGGCCGTTGTACGCTCCGGCCTTGGACATATTTCACAGTGGATAAAGGCGTTGGTTAGATCCAGTGACAGGACCCAAAAAGTGTGAGTTCAATACTTGGTTAAGGCAGTGGAGAACTTTCAGAGGGAAATTATCAGGAGATAACTGATAACTGACATCCATCAAACATGGCACGTCTACCCCAGTGAGCGAAATAAAGGGTTCAGTTTGACATTCCATCCGCCTGAAGAAGGCCGGAGCGTACAACGGCCGAAACGTTGTGATAAGTATGGCGACAAAGATGAGGACAATAGTCCGAATAATGTAAATAATGAATTAGTTTGTTAGCACGCATGTTTCGCTTTCCCAATAACTCTTAAATAATGGGCCATTCAGTTTTGATCGTGAGGAAAGACAGAAAAGACATATCAGAGACGCACTTTGGTTTCAGCGAGAAAGTAAGCAAGTAAAAGAGAAGGTAAGAGGAGGCGATAACGCTCACATGAACCTCAGCAAAATGCAAAAAAAATCTTGGCAATTTCAAATCTATTCATTTGTACCCCGTTACTTCTTAAAATAACGACCGGCATCATACTGATAATCGCCATTGCAATATTGGGTTAAAATTGTCAGGCTAAAAATATTAGGATGCTGCAAAAATAATGTCGTTTTCTCACATAGAAACATATGTGAGAAAACAACATTATTTTTGCACCAACCTGATATTGAACGATGCAACGGGGGTGTTTACAGCCGTGACGCTCGCAAGGAGCTTATTCGATCATTAACTAACAAATTATGATTCATCAGAAAATTTAAATAGGCAAACTGTGAATTTTTGACGGGTACTACTGGCTGTTATTACTATTATTATTATTATTATTATTATCATCATTTTGTGTGTTGTGTTGGCCGAGTGGTTAGAAGGTTCATATCCTGACCACGAGACCCGGGTTCGAATCTCACCATAGTCAATTTGTCAGGAAGAAGACTTTCTGATGTTATCAGAATGATCTATCACAGCGTGCGTCACGTCTGGAAAACCATACCACGGGTTGACCCAAGCCTTGTGAGTGAAATTGGGTAGACGGAACTCTTGAGGGCCGTCGATAGCTGTACTAGCACGAAGCCGAGGGCTTGAGCGTGCTAGCCTTGTTCAAATTGTTGATCACATTAGATAACACTCTCTCTCATCGAAACTGCAACTAAAGTCTGCTCTGCATAGTTGCAGTATAAACACACGTAGGCTCTGTGGGTGTTGAGCAAAAACAAATGTGCCTGAGCGAGTGTCTGCAATAGGGATTGGCTAGCCGCCCCGGTAGACATGTATCCTCGAATACGAGTGGCCAGCTATTATATTGGTATCCTGTAGAGCCGGGTCAAAACTATGGTCCTTAGGCCCTGTAGGAGTATAGTTATTTAATTGATAGCACTTTTCTTAGTATATGAGATGTTTCTAGTAGGGAGGTCTTCTAGACAACTTATATGTTGATGCCACCTCTGACACTGTTAGTAAAATTCTCGATTCTTTTTCTCACGGGGCCCAGTGCTCCGATTACTATTGGTACAATCTCAGTCCTCATTCTCCACATCCTGTTTATCTCGATCTCCAGGTCCTTGTATTTGGGCAATTTCTCGATAATTTTCATGAAGGTGTTTCTCTCAGATGCTACGGTTATGTCAATAAGCACAGACTTCCTGAATTTCTTTTGTGATAACATTAGGTCTGTTGGCTTTTATTTCCCTGTCAGTTTGAATTGGCATATCCCAGAGGATAGTTACATCGTTATTATTATTATTATTATTATTTTATTTCCTTTGATTTCTGATGTGTACTCACTTCTTAACCGGGTCCCGCCCAGAGACCTAAGGTTAGAAATGGCATCATAACATTTCCACTGTATTAAAAAAAAAAAAAAAAAAAAAAAAAGTTACATAGACAAAGCCCTTCGTAAAGTGTGGACTGTACTTGTCAGAACAATTTTTTGTATTTCTTTGAGGCATGGGCTTCTAGGAATCCCTTCAATTAGTCTACTAGAATCTTTTCCAAACAATCCGAGGGCTCCAACTACAACGGGGATTGTTGGTGTTCCCATGTGCTTATTATTATTATTTTTATTTTCTTTGATTTCTGGCGTTTACACATTTCTTTCCGGGTCCCGCCCAGTGACCTAAGGTTAGAAATGGCATCATACACCTTCCACTGATAAAAAAAAAAAAAAAAATACATAGATAGTCCTAGGGCTCCAACTACAACAGGGATTATTATTATTATTATTATTATTATTATTATTATTATTATTATTATTATTGCTGTTGTTGTTCTTGTTCTTGTTGTGGAGTGAAACGAAAGAGCGTTACTTCAAGTCGAGAATGTCACCATATTTGGTAAGAAAGCGATGACAGCGTTTTCTTCTTCTTCTTCTTCTTCTTCTTCTTCTTTGCATTATTATTATTATTATTATTATTATTATTTATGTGTGTTACGTTGCCTGCTTTGTATCCCGTAGAGATGAGTCCAAACTATGCTCCTTAGGTCCTATAGGAGAATTGTCATTTAATTGATAGCATTTTTCTTAGTATATGGGATGTTCCTAGTAGGGCGATCTTCTGGGTAACATCAACTCTGTTGATGTTACCTGGGACATTGTCAGTAAAATTGTCTATTCCTTTTCTCACGAGGCTCTCAATCTCTAGGTCATGCTTCTTCTTCTTCTTCTTCTTCTTCTTCTTCTTCTTATTATTATTATTATTATTATTATTATTATTATTAGTAGTAGTAGTAGTAGTAGTAGTAGTAGTAGTATTATTGTTGTTTACCTTTTCTGGTTAGTGCAACCCCTTACCTTTCACCCTTGACCTAGGGTACGCCAAGGTACTGTTATTGAGAATTGTTTTCTCTTTGTTTTATTATTAATGGTTCCATTATTTTTTATGCAAGACTAGTCGGTCTCACATTGACTGCTGACCTGAGATGGAACAAATACATTGAGTCAATAGCTTCGTCCACCACAACGAAATTTGGCACCCTGTGCTGCGCCAGGAAATTTTTCTCGCCGGAGTCGATCCTTTAAATCTACAAATCAACCCTTCGCCCTTGCCTGGAGTATTGCTGCCATATATGGTCTGGTGCCCCTTCTGTTTCTCTCAAGATCCTTGATAAGATCCAGAGACGGATATACAACGTAATTGGCCCTGATCCGGCATCTCGTCTGCAGCCGCTCTCTCACAGACGTGCCGTCGCCTCCCTCTGTCTTTTTTACAAATACTTTCAAGGTAACTGCTCCGATGAGCTGCTTTCGCTGGTTCCCAGACTTCATGAATTTAAGCATTCAACTAGGCTGGCATCTCGCTCTCAGCCTTTCACTGTCGAAACTGTTAAATGTAGCCGTCTCTTCTACTCCAATAGCTTCATATCTCGCACTTCTCGCCTGTGGAACTCCGTTCTGGGAACCAGCGAAAGCAGCGTATCGGAACAGTTATGATGAAAGTATTTGTAAAAAAGACATCGGGTGGCGTCAGCACGTCTATGAGAGAGCGACTGCAGACGAGATGCCAGTTCAGGGCCAATTACATTGCCTATATCGAAGTTTAATAGCGCCAATATCCATATTCAAGCATCAAACCGTCTTGGGTATGACGATAAACTACATCCGCGTTCTGGGTAAGACGATAAACTGCGCCCAACATCAGGGCCTCTGATCAGGAGGTTTTGATGATCGTGGAACAACTATTTAGTTGCAAGTATTCCCGTGTCCGCCCTGGCCCGGGATGGTGGAATCTGTTAGGGTTTCGACTATGGGTGGATAGTTGGCCACCGGGATGGCGTCAAAGCACTGTGAAAATGTAAAAATAGATTTTAATACCAGAAATACTTTGTAAAAAATTATTACCAGCAATAAATTTTTGAAAAATAAAATATTAACAGCTATACATTTTTGAAAAAAAGATTACCAGCAATATATTTTTGAAAAATTTATTACCAGCAATAAAAATTTTGTCGGCGTTAAATAACCCATTGACTGAGGTTGATATGCCGTAAACCAAACCAAACCAAACCAAACTACTGGCTTCAAAACCCATCGTTCAACACACAAGCGTATCATAGCTCAATAGCGTCAATATTTATAATCAAGCACCAAAACAATGAATATGCTTAATAAATGTATATGTGGGAAACACTTTTAATCCGAAGGTACTCTTAGGAATAAATCTATTTGAACCCAGTTTCGGGTGTTTATTTTATTTTATTATTATTATTTTCTTTGCTTTCTGGCGTTTACACATTTCTTTCCGGGTCCCACCCAGCAACCTAAGGTTAGAAATGGCATCATGACACTTTTCATTGACAAAAAAAAAATAAAAATAAAATAAAATAAAAATTACATAGATAAAGCCCTTCGTAAAGTGTGGGCTGTACTTGTCAGAACAATTTTTTGTATCTCCTTGAGGCATGGGCTTCCAGGAATCCCTGCAATTAGTCTACTGCAATCTTTTCCAACCAGTCCTAGGCGCCAACTACAACAGGGATTGTTGTTGTTCCCATATGCCACATTTTCGAGATTTCTATTTCAAGGTCCTTGTATTTTGATAGCTTTTTGAATATCTTCAAAGATACATTGCAGTCAGCAGGGACTGCCATATCAATAAGGAGGCACCGTTTTTGTTTGTGGTCTTTAATAACAATATCTGGGCGGTTGGCCTTGATTGTTCTGTTAGTGTGAATTATTATTATTATTATTTACATTGATATTAACCGTGTACAATGCTCGAGAGCCACTCGAGGTAGAGGTTTACAGAGTAAGGGTCAGTCAGGGTTTAGGCGGATGTGTTGGGAAGATAACAGTTAACCCTAGACTTGAACAGGTCAACATTGTAGTGATCAGGGAAACATCTTGGGGGTCGATTCCACAGAACAGCGGTTCATGGGAAGAAGCTGAACGGTTGGAACTTACATCTTGCCAATCAAATACGAAGGGAATGAGTGTGAATCGCTACAATAAAAAGCTGAACAAAGGGTTTGAAAATTGTTATTTGACGATATTATTGTAATTTTCAAATACTAAAAATTTTTTGGCACCACGCGGACGTGTGTTGAAAATCTTCACCGTATTTAGTATTGTTGAATTTATCGTTAACATTTTTGGTCAAGATTTACAAAATCTACGTTTCGTTCAATTTAGCATTCCAATCGATGAAATTTGAATAAGCTGATTTGTTTTGAAAATACTTTGACAAAAACCCTACTTTGCCGTTTAATATTTTCTTTAACTTAATTTAATTTTACAGAACTTCAAGGTAAACAATAATTTTTTAAGAAAATTTTATTTTTTTCCCCATTTTTAATAGCGAAGAATAAATTCTTAGGATTTCTTACTCTTAAGCATGCAATATACAACTGACCATGCGTAAATATTTCTTTCTGGAGGCAAATTCCAACTTTTTCAAGTGTTGGGCCCCGTGATTTGTTTATAGTTTTCGCAAACGCAGAGCGAACTGGAAACTGGATTCTTGTATATATATATATATATATATATATATATATATATATATATATATAAAAGTGAACATTGAAGTCAAGACTTAGAGGCAAACTTGTGTCATAACCTGATTCAGTGGGTGTTATATTAAGGTAAATTTATGGATATTGGCAAAAAGTGGGTCGGAAGGGCATAGCGCTTTCAGTGGTACCCTCGCCGCACGGAATTACTGTATTCTCAATCCATGTTCTCGTGTGATTAAACCCTTCTGGACTCAATCATTTGCTTCCATCATTTTCCTTGCAGGCTTACTAACCAGCAACCAAGAGCCTCATACGAACATTATGACAAATTCATTTATGTTTTACACGTTATTTCTTTCAACAGGTATTGTCACTTTTCTCCCTTTATTTTTTCACACTTCATACACCCTATTTCATTCTTATCTCATCCAAATCTTAAAAAATCCCAACTCAACCCAACACGCTTATCTCGTTCTGTTCATATCTATCTATCTATGTCAATCTGTTCTTATTGATCGATCGATCTCAGTCTGTTCATATCTATCTATCTATCTATCTATCTATCTATCTATCTATCTATCTATCTATCTATCTCAGCTTGTTCATCTCTCTCTCTCTCTCTCTATCTATCTATCTATCTATCTATCTATCTATCTTAGTCTGTTCCTATCTACCTATCTATATATCTATCTATGTCAATCTTTTCTTAGCTATCGATCGATCGATTTCAGTCCTTATCTATCTATCTATCGATCCATCGATTTCAGTCTGTTCTTATCTATCTATCTATCACAGTCTATTCATATCTATCTATCTATCTATCTATCTATCTATCTATGTCAATCTGTTCTTATCTATCGATTAGTCCTTATCTATCTATCTATCTATCTATCTATCTATCTATCTATCTATGTCAATCTGTTCTTATCTATCGATTAGTCCTTATCTATCTATCTATCTATCTATCTATCTATCTATCTATCTATCTCTTATAGTCTATTCCTACCTATTTTTCTATCAACCCAAAACAATTTCTTTCAACACGTATTGTCACTTCGTCTTCATACACCCTATTTCATTCTTATCTCATCCAAATCTTAACCGACCCACAATCGAACCCAACCCGCTTACGTATTTTCCCTAAAACTCTCGCCTTTCCTTCGATTCGTGACCCTTAATTATGTCGCCACTGCTCCAGGGTCCTGAATTCTGGCGCTGGAACCATGTCAGGCGCCGATATTACATGCTTCGACCTCTTACCCCCGCTCAGTCCGAACACATCATTGACTGCATCGAGGCCAACCAATTCACTTCTTCTAACCCATCCAGACCCCGTTGTCTATACCTATGACGGACGCTCCTCAGCCGACCTACAGAAACAAGATGTCATCTTTTCAATCCGTCGAGCACGCACCCAGACGCAATTTCATTCAACTACTTATTCATGATTCACAAATGAGATTTTTTTTATCGTTTCTATTCGAAATAATCCTTTTGGCTTTTTCTCGCTTTTTTTTTCTTGAAAACTTTTCTGCATATTCTTATCTATCTATCTATCTATCTATCTATCTATCTATCTATCTCAATCTGTTCCTCTCTCTCTCTCTCTATCTATCTATCTATCTATCTATCTCAATCTGTTCCTATCTATCTATCTATCTATCTATCTATCTATCTATCTATCTATCTATCTATCTCAATCTGTTCCTATCTATCTATCTATCTATCTATCTATCTATCTATCACAGTCTGTTCCTATCTAAGTATGTTCTCATCTGTCTCAATTTGTTCTGATCTATCCATCTATCTATCTATCTATCTATCTATCTATCTATCTATCTATCTCAATCTGTTCGTATTTAAGTATGTTCTCATCTGTCTCAATCTGTTTCTATCTATCTATCTATCTCAGTTTATCGATGTCTATCTATCACAGCCCATTCATACCTATTTATCTATCAAGCAACACGCACACATGCATATATATATACCTCACTTTTTATTTATATATCTGTGGTTTCTACTTTAAATGTCAATCGTGAGTTCAATCGCCATATGTCACCCAACAAAAACACAACTTTGAGAAAATTAAAAGCAAAATTTATCTTCATCTTCATCTTCTTCGGTTTATTCTTTCGATTTTTCAATTTTTTCTCCTCATTTTCTTCTTCCCTTTCTTCTTTTTCATCTTCTTCATTTTCTTTTTTTTCAATTTCCTCTTTTTCTACGTCTTCTCTTTCATCTGCTTCGTCTTCATTTTCTTCTTCTATTAATTATTATTTTTATTGGCACCCGAGCAGTACTAATTGTTGTTGCTTTTCTTCTTTTTTAATCATTCAGGTATTTTTTTTTAATTTGAATTCTTCTTCTTCTTCTTCTTCCCTTTCCTCTACCTTTTCTTCTTCACTTTCTCCTTCTTCGCTTTCTTCTTCTTCTTCTACACTTTATCCTTCTTCTTCTTCTTCTTCTTCACTTTCTCCTTCTTCTTCTTCTTCACTTTCTCCTTCTTCTTCTTCGCTTTCTCCTTCTTCTTCTTCGCTTTCTTCTTCTTCTTCTTCTTCCCTTTCCTCTACCTTTTCTTCTTCACTTTCTCCTTCTTCT
>OZ010575.1:19904791-19939791 GCA_963932145.1 Acanthosepion lycidas
TCCCCCTCTCTATTTTCTTTCTATTTTTCTTTTTCTTTTCTTTCTTCTTCTTTTTGTATTTCTTTTCTTTCTTTTCTTCCTCCTCTCTATTTCCTTTCTATTTTTCTTTTTCTTTTCTTTCTTCTTCTTTTTGTATTTCTTTTCTTTCTTTTCTTCCCCCTCTCTATTTTCTTTCTATTTTTGTTTTTTTTTCTTTCTTCTTCTTTTTGTATTTCTTTTCTTTCTTTTCTTCCCCCTCTCTATTTCCTTTCTATTTTTCTTTTTCTTTTCTTTCTTCTTCTTTTTGTATTTCTTTTCTTTCTTTTCTTCCTCCTCTCTATTTTCTTTCTATTTTTCTTTTTCTTTTCTTCCTTCTTCTTTTTGTATTTCTTTTCTTTCTTTTCTCCCACCTCTCTATTTTCTTTCTATTTTTCTTTTTCTTTTCTTTCTTTCTTTCTTTCTTTCTTTCTTTCTTTCTTTCTTTCTTTCTTTTCTTCCCCTCTCTATTCCTATTTTTCTTTTGCTTTTCTTTCTTCTTCTTTTTGTATTTCTTTTCTTCCCCCTCTGTATTTTCTTTCTATTTTTCTTTTTCTTTTCTTTCTTCTTCTTTTTGTATTTCTTTTCTTTCTTTTCTTCCTCCTCTCTACTTTTTTAATTCCTTTTTCTTTCTTTTTTTTTTTTTTTTTTTTTGCTTATTTCTGTAAAGCTTATTTTGTTCTCGCTTCTTTCAGGGCCACCGCCATCGATTATCACGTCCCTTCCAAATTTCCTCCTCTTTCCCTTCTTTCTCTCTCTTCTTCGCTTCCGCTTTTTTTTTCTTTTTTCTTATCTCTGTTCTGTGGGCGATCGCATATAAAATCCTTCAGACCCAATCAAAAAGAAGAAAAAGAAAATACACCTCGAAAATAAAAATAATAAAATCCAAAAAAAAAAAAAAAAAAATGAAGAAAAAAGCAAGACAAATCGTTGGCAATATGAAGTCCATCAAATCAACGACACGACTTCCGCTGCTGACGTCGGCCATTGACACCGGAAGTGTGCCACCGGAACAGGTTGCTATTTTAATGACATTGCCTCTATAATTTTCCCCATGTCGCTTCTCGACCGATTTCGCCTGAATTCCGAGGACTCCATCCTTTGCTCGTTTTTACGCTACCTCCGTTCTAGCATGTCACATGTTGTCAATCTCTTTCTGGATCACTCAACTTTTATGTCTTAACGTTTTTAAGGCCAAAGATGGGGTTCTCTTTAAAACCTAATTAATTGGTATACTTCAACACAATGCCGATTTTACTGGCATACGAACCGACGTCTGTCCAAAGAATCTTCGAACTGCCAAGAATGCCGGAATATTGGCGCGACACGATCTTTATTTGTTTTTTAACGATAAAACGCAAGGCACCAAAGACGCTTCCCCATTCCGCAGATCAGCGATGAAAAATGACTTCCAACAAAGGAAGTCTCTAGCTGTTAAGGAGAACCAAACTTCCTCAAACCTCGTGAACTGAATTGAAGACTTTAGCAACAACAACTAAAGTGAACATCACACGCAAATCTAAAATAAAATAAAGATATTATCAATATATTGACTCGTCCTGTGTTAGACGTTAAACTACATCCGTGTCCTGGGTAAGACGATAAACTACCTACGCGTCCAGCAGCAAGGCCTTTCATCAGGAGGTTTTGAGGAGCGTTGAACCACATCTTAATTGCTGGCGTTCCCAGGTCCACCCTGACCTGGGCGGTAGCACCTGTTAGGGTCCCAGCTATGAGCAAATAGTTAACTATTACCAGCAATACTTTTTTGAAAAAAATTATTACCAGCAATACAATTTTGAAGGAAATATATTACCAGAAACAGATTTTTGACAAAACAAAATATTACCAGCAATAAAAAATGTTGTCAGTATTAAATAACCCATTGATATTGATATGCCGTAAAACAAAATAAACCAAACCAATCTAAACCAAAGAATACATATTCTATTCATACGAATCTATCCTAAAAATGTTGTTGGCATTAAATAACCAATTGAGGTTGATATGCCATTAAACAAAATAAATCAAACCAATCTAAACCAAAGAATACATATTCTATTCATACAAATCTATCCTAAAAATGTTGTCGGCATTAAATAACACATTGAGATTGATATGCCGTAAAACAAAATAAACGAAACCAATCTAAACCAAAGAATACATATTCCATTCATACAAATCTATCCTAAAAATGTTGTCGACATTAAATAAACCAATGAGGTTGATATGCTGTAAAACAAAATAAACCAAACTAATATAGTGAATTATTCACACTGTTTCTAATAAAGGTTAGGAAGAAAAGTGCTGGAAAGAGGGATAACAGTTACTGAACTTTAAAAAAATAGATTTCTCAAGTAACCACTTGTGTGTTAGTAGCTCTGTTGCCTTACTTGCGGTGAAACGAATAAAAAAAACAGGTTTATCATCATTTCACCCCAAGCAATGTAATATAGCCACTAAGGTGCAAGGGTGTTGTTGCTGAGTGTGACTGAACAAAAGAAAAGCATTATTAATGAACGAGAACAATTAAACAGAATGTAAGAAGACGGAAGATAACGATTGGCATTGCATTTGCATTTTTGAAAATCAAATTTGACTGGAAAGCAAGAAGCCGGAAGTGAGTTCCACAAGCGAGAAGATTGAGAAAAGAAACCGTTAGCATAGAACTTACGGTTGCATCTAGTAAAGTGATGAGATCTTCAGCCTATCTAGTAATGCGCTAAAATCCATAAAGTCTTGGCCCCATAGAGGGAAGTGATATTTAATTGTACGATTATACAAAATGTGGCACAAGGCCAAAAAAAAAAGAGAATGGGGAAAATGACGGTCTTCATTTGTCTTAACATTAAACTTAGCTAGCCACAAACACTGCCCCAAACATACCACAATATTCCTAACACCAAAACAAAGCATTCTTACTAACCTGTCTTACTACATCCACCATAATGACTAAAGAAAGAACGAACGAAAGAAAAAGAAAACAGAAAGGAAAAAAGAAAAAAAAAAGAAGAAAAATATTCCTAACACCAAAACAACGCATTCTTACTTACCTTACGGCATCCACCATAATACCTCATTGTCTCTATGAAAGTCCTAACTAAACCCCATATGTACAATTCGTTATCTGTGAAGAGGGGAATAAAATAACAGTTTTAAAATCTAAACCCCAATGAATATTTACAAAAATGAACAAAAAACTATATATTAGGTTGGTGCAAAAATAATAACGCAATAATGTCGTTTTTTGACGTTAAAAATACGTCAAAAAACGACATTATTGCGTCATTATTTTTGCACCAACCTAATAGAAGAAACTAAACAAAATAGTGTTAGTAATAACCCCCCTCCCTCACAAACCTTATCTGTGGCAGAAAGATCAGTTCACTGGACAAAATCAGTGTGGGCCTATAAAAATATAAAAAACTTTCATAAGATATTCATTCATCCCGAGCACTCACTTAAACACAAATTCAAACACAACAACAATTACGAAAATCACACCCGAAACGAAAGATGCCCCACATTCACCAGAGAACTGACATCATTGACCACCTAACGCGAGAGCGGATGGGGAATTAAACCAAAGAAAACAGGGGACAGAAATAAAAGGGCCAACATTATAGTGAAAAGTTCACCAGAACAATTAGCGTGAAAGTATTTATAGAAAAGACACGGGGAAGCTACGCTACGGGGGCGGAGAATTGTAGTTTAAAAACTATAAAATCGACTTTGCCAACCGAAATGCTCCTCTGTGGTTAAATCGGTAAAGCATGTCAGGCTATATGACGATTCCGTATAGGATACAGGTTCAATTCCTGTCGGAGGACGCCTATTTTCTATGAAAATTTCTCGGACATTCAGGCCGGTAAATGTCGTTAATACTGTTTATTATAAACAGAACATTTACTTAAATGATTGTATCTATAAAAAAAACGTGTAAACATAAAAAAAAAGTCTTAAAATAATTGTCCGACTTTGTCCATTTCGTTATATATATATTAAGACATTTTTTTATTTTTATACGTTCTTTATAATAAAATAATTGTCGGACTTTGTCCATTTTATAATGTGTGACGTCATTTGTTTACATTTGGATACGCATCGAGCAGATATGAATGTAGGAGAGAAGATCAGGAAGAATTGTAGTTTAAAAACAGTAAAATCGACCTTACTAACCAAAACGCTCCACTGTGGCTAAAGTGATAAAGCACATCTGGCTATACGACGGTTTCGTATAGGATACACGTTCGATTCCTGTTTTCTTTATTTAAATGTTTGTACCCATAAAATGAACGTATAAACATAACAAATGTATTAAAATAATTGTCTGATTTGTCCATTTCCTTATATTAGGTTGGTGCAAAAATAATGACGTAATAATGTCGTTTTTTGACGTATTTTTTAACGTAAAAAACGACATTATTACGTCATCATTTTTGCACCAACCTAATATATATATATATATATATATATATATATATATATATATATATATATATAGTACGCATATAATGCGTTAAAAATTCCTTTTCTCTGCCGTGCCCCGATAGCCTAGGCGTAAGAGTCTCTGACTGATGTCAAATCGGTCGAGTTCCGATCCCGGCTTGAAACAATTGTATGTCTAGCCACAATGATTAACTGTGAACAACGAAACAGGCTGTCTGTAGATGACGATATATATATATATATATATATATATATATATATATATATATATATAGGTTTTCTCTCACTACTCGCTAAGTCTTTTTGGAGTTACACATTATGTATCTCGGTATTTGTACCTGCTGTTGTGGTAGTGTTGTTTTATGTATACTTTATGTGTAACACCTTAAAATATTTTTTTTTATTTTGTCATTTTTAACCCATTTTAATATTATTAAATTAAACTAAAATATAGAATTCTATAATGTTTTCAAGAATTCCTGTTTTCTGTGCAATATTCTAGAGAGACAGCTAAAATATGCAAAAGCGACTCGTTTCCGGCGTTAATCAGTAAGCTCAATCAGTCAGTTAATTAAGTTGGAGAATTAACGTAATTTTGAATTAGCATATGATTTAGTGAGTAATTTTGTCATCGCGATTTAGAAAATTAATTTAGACGAAACTTCTATTGTACATACGCGTCCGTGTTTCTAGTTTAATTTCATAGATTGTAATGCATGCAAGATTTGACAACTCTAGCATCACGACTTCCTAGTCAGACAACACTGGAAAAAAACAATGCAATTCTTAATAAGAGTTGAAATTAATATAGGCAAGATTTCACAGTTCCAGCATCACTTACTCATGATCAGCATATGACCTTTTCAACCACCGTCGTACCTGAAAAGAAACAATGTATCTATTAATAAAAAAAATAATTGAAATTAATGCATGCCAGATTTCACAGCTCTAGCATCACTTCTTCATGCTTAGCCAATGAACATTTCAGACCACACTCGGACCTGGAAAGAAACAATGCATTTATTAATAAGAAAAGCTGAAATTAATGCATGCAAGATTTCAGAGCTCTAGAATCACTTCTTCATAGTCAGCCTATGAAGTTTTCAGGCGACCCTCGGACCGGCAAAGAAACAATATACTTATTAATAAAAAGATTTCAAATTAGTTTCATTCAATATTTCACAGCGCTAGAATCAGTCCTTCATAGTCAGCCTATGAACTTTTCAGGCCACACTCGGACCGGCAAAGAAACAATGTACTTATTAATAAAAAGAGTTTAAATTAGTTAAATTCAATATTTCACAGCTCTAAAATCAGTTCTTCATTAGTCAGCCTATGAACTTTTCAGCCCAACATCGGATCTGCAATGAAACAATGTACTTATTAATAAAAAAAAACTGTTTAAATTAGTTTCATTCAATATTTCACAGCTCTAGAATCACTTCTTCATAGTCAGCCTATGAACTTTTCAGCCTACACTCGGACCTGCAGAGAAACAATATACTTATTAATGAAAAGAGTTTAAATTAGTTTCATTCAATATTTCACAGCTCTAGAATCAGTCCTTCATAGTAAACCTATGAACTTTTCAGCCCGACCTCGGCCGTGCAAAGAAACAATGTACTTATTAATAACAAGAGTTTAAATTAGTTTCATTCAATATTTCACAGCTCTAGTATCACTTCTTCATAGTCAGCCTATGAACTTTTCAGCCCACACTCGGACCTGCAAAGAAACAATATACTTATTAATAAAAAAAGAGTTTAAATTAGTTTCATTCAATATTTCGCAGCTCTAGAATCAGTCCTACATAGTAAGCCTATGAACTTTTTAACCCACCATCGGACCGGCAAAAAACAATGTAGTTATTAATAAAAATATTTTAAATTAGTTTCATTCCATATTTCACAGCTCTAGAATCAGTCCTTTCTAGTCAGCCTATGAACTTTTCAGCCCACACTCGGACCTGCAAAGAAACAATGTAATTAATAATAAAACGAGCTTAAATTAGTTTCATTCAATATTTCACAGCTCTATAATCAGTCCTTCATAGTCAGCCTATGAACTTTTCAGCCCGCCCTCGGACCGGCAAAAAACAATGTACTTATTAATAAAAAGAGTTTAAATTAGTTTCATTCAATATTTCACAGCTCTAGAATCACTTCTTCATAGTCAGCCTATGATCTTTTCAGCCCATCCTCGCACTTGCAAAGAAACAATGTACTTATTAATAAAAAAGAGTTTAAATTAGTTTCATTCAATATTTCACAGCTCTAGAATCAGTCCTTCATAATCAGCCTATGAACTTTTCAGCCCACACTCGGACTTGCAAAGAAACATTATACTTATTAATAAAAAGAGTTTGAATTAGTTTCATTCAATATTTCACACCTCTAGAATCAGTCCTTCATAGTCAGCCTACGAACTTTTCAGCCCACCCTCGGACCGGCAAAGAAACAATATACTTATTAATAAAAAGAGTTTAAATTAGTTTCATTCAATATTTCACAGCTCTAGAATAACTTCTTCATAGTCAGCCTATGAACTTTTCAGCCCACCCTCGGAACGGCAAAAAACAATGTACTTATTAATAAAAAGAGTTTAAATTAGTTTAATTAAATATTTCACCGCTCTAGAATCACTTCTTCATAGTCAGCCATAACTTTTCAGCCAACCCTCGGATCTGCAATTAAACAATGTACTTATTAATAAAAAAATAGTTTAAATTAGTTTCATTCAATATTTCACAGCTCTAGAATCAGTCCTTCATAGTCACTCTATGAACTTTTCAACCCACCCTCGGACCGGCAAAGAAACAATATACTTATTAATAAAAACAGTTTAAATTAGTTTCATTCAATATTTCACAGCTCTAGAATCACTTCTTCATAGTCGGCCTATGAACTTTTCAACACTTCCTCGCACTTGCAAAGAAACAATGTACTTATTAATAAAAAAGTGTTTAAATTTGTTTCATTCAATATTTCACAGCTCTAGAATCACTTCTTCACAGTCAGCCTATTAACTTTTCAGCCTACACTCGGACCTGCAAAAAACAATGTACTTATTAATAAAAAGAATTTAAATTAGTTTCATTCAATATTTCACAGCTCTAGAATCAGTCCTTCATAGTAAGTCTATGAACTTTTCAGCCCACCCTCGGACCTGTAAAGAAACAATGTAGTTATTAATCAAAAGAGTTTAAATTAGTTTCATTCAATATTTCACAGCTCTAGAATCACTCCATAGTCAGCCTATGAACTATTCAGCCCATCCTCGGACCGGCAAAAAACAATATACTTATTAATAAAAAGAGTTTAAATTAATTTCATACAATATTTCACAGCTCTAGAATCACTCCTTCATAGTCAGCCTATGAACTTTTCAGCCCGCCCTCGGACCGGCAAAAAACAATGTACTTATTAATAAAAAGAGTTTAAATTAGTTTCATTCAATATTTCACAGCTCTAGAATTAGTCCATTCTAGTCAGCCTATGAACTTTTCAGCCCACCCTCGGACCTGCAAAGAAACAATATACTTATTAATAAAAAGAGTTTAAATTAGTTTCATTCAATATTTCACAGCTCTAGAATCAGTCCTTCATAGTCAGCCTATGAACCTTTCAGCCCATCCTCGTACGTGTTTAGTCCAAAAAAGCACATTTTCTTTACAAAGCCCTAAGAAAGTTAATTTCATATTGGATCTTGGTGATTATCGACACTAGTAACTGACTTTTTCATAACACGTACACTGCAGATATCTTCCCTTTCAGACCAAGATGTCTTCCTCTTGCTACACCAAATTTCTTGACTATTTAATTCATCTGATTGAAAAGTTGCGCAGACTGAGAACTTATGTGTATGGAACTGGTCAGGTGCCCCGCAGTACCAACATACCTGCAACTACATCCGGTCAGATTACAATGATAAGAATGATATCATATTTCTCCTGTAAAGGTTTTCAGGTAGTTAAAATCTGCCAAGATTTAACATCGACTGCAAGACGTTAAACTCCTCAAAGAAAAGTACTCCACAAATAAAATACCACGTGTAACAGAAAAATTGTCCAAATCGTGTAAAAGCAAAATTATCTATTTGTTAGATTAAGCTTTGAACCGTTGTATCTTAGAAATGATTAAAGATATCTTACTGGAATTCTCCAAGTTTTTTATAACACTATTGGACTCTACTTTGATGAATAAGAATGTATAATTACTCTCTAAGATTAACAGAAGAATCGTGATGAAATGATGATCCCTCTTCTTGTTGTAACTCCCTGATCCTGTTTTCCTATATTCTATTCCCTCTTTTAATAAAATTATTCACCGTTCTCTTGATGGTTCTTGAACGGAGTTTGAAGATGGAAGCCAGAGTATGAAAGTTGGTACCATTACTGAAGGCATGAATGATCTTTTTCCTCTCACCGTTGCTCATTTGGGAAAACAGTGGTTCTGACACAAAACGATTTTAACCTGCTCTCTTTCTAGCTGAATAACTCAAAAGGTTTTTCAATGATTCTTACAACAAATTGTGTCAAGATGGCTAAACGTTTTATCTGGAAATAAACTTAAATACTTTAGTGCTATTTAGACAGTAAACATTTAGCGGTATGGATAATTAGATGGCTAAACGTCTTATATAAAAAACCTGGAAAAAAATCTCAGGCAGCTGTCTTTTTAGACATTAAACATTTTGTAGGATGGACAAATATGCTGTTACATGATTTGGGCAATTTTGCTCTTACACCTGTTTTATACACACACACATATATATATAATATTATAAATTAATTGATTTAAAATATGTTTTTTTCGCTATACAGTTATAACCATGTTTCAAAAATAAAAGACCCGAATTTAATTTTGTAATTAAATTAAAGACATAAGTTCCATTTCATCCTCAAGCGAATTTTGGGGTAACTTTTAAAATTACTGGATGAAAATATTTTAAAGTTGTAATTAAAATTGTAGTTAAATAAAATGAATTCTAACCTAAACTTCTTTTAAATTAAATAAATAAATAAAGTTTACTAAATCAGAGAAATGAATTAGCTATTTTTGCTGTAAGTGCCAAAAATTTTACTTAAATAATATTTAAATATAAAATTTTAAAAATCGTAATATACATATATGGAAAAATAATTTTACTTACTCTAAGTAATTCTAATACATTTACTTCTATTAAAAGAAATATAATTTATAATTCTTTTTATTTAATTACAATTTAAAAGAAGTTTAGGTTAAAGTTCATTTTATTTAACTACACTTTTAATTACAACTTTAAAATATTTTCATTGTTAGTTTTAATAGAAATAATTAAATAATTTTAATTAAATAAAACGTTTTCTAACCTAAAGACCCCCCCCTCTTAGTACTAAACGCAATTAAAACAATCCAATAAAACACATATAGTAAAATGAAATTAATATGTAATAATGCTAGAAGATGTAAGCTTTTGAATGACCCATGTCCTTTGTACTTACATGAGAAACAATATATTACTAGGTTTATATAAAAAAAATAAAAGTTTACTAAATCAGTGAAATTAAGTAGCTAATTTTGCCGTCATTGTCATAAATTTTACTTAAATAATATTTAAATATAAAAAAATTTGTAACCTAATAATTTACATACTTATACTTGATGTGATAATAATTCTACATACTGTAAGGGATTCTAATTATATTTAATTGCTCTTAAAAGAAATATAGTATATTAAAAATTAAAAATTAAAAATGAAAATATTTCAAATCGTAGTTAAATAAAACGTATTCTAACCTAAACACCCCCACAAAATCTTTGCCGTTAACAATAAAATTAAAAAAAAAATCCAGACGACATGCTTTTAACGAATGTTAGATTTCATTGAAAAATACATCCCTACCCAACACCAAAACGTAGCTAATAACTGATACATTAAAATACAGACATAATGAACACGCAGACACCCCTTGTCTAGTTGAAGAAGATTTAACTGTAACCTTGGAAACATGAATTATGATTTTAGCTGTGTCTTTAAAACCCAGTAATTTTAAAAGTTACTCCAAAATTCGATTGAGGATGAAATGGAACTAATGTCTTTAATTTAATTACAAAATTAAATTCGGGGCTTTTAGCTTCCATTTTTGAAACATGGTTAGAACTGTGTAGCGAAAAAAACATATTTTAAATCAATTAATTTATAATATTAATGCTCTGTAAATTTACATTGAGCACTATTTTGTAAAAATAAAAATATCTATAAGAACACCAGATTATATATCTTACTTTTCTTTTTTTCTTTATATATATATATATATATATATATATATATATATATGAGATAATCCTAAGGAGCCAGATTGGCCTGGCTCCTTAAGATTATCTTAGGTTTTGCTCCCCTTAGTGTATTGAGCACTTTACGTAGCTGTCTTTTTACTCATTTTCGTTTTTTTTTCTTTGGACTTGGAGTTTGAACACTGGACGATTGTTGTCGCCTTGGTTTAATGTTCTTGGTTCTTTCTTTTTTATTCCCCATTTTTCCTCGAGTACCGATTTGTTCTACTGCAAGTCGAAATAAGATTTTACCAACCAGTACCATAATTTATATATATATATATATATATATATATATATCAAGTATGTGGTGCAGTTCAATTTACATTACATGAATCATTCATACAAAAAACAGATATTGAAGTTAATGATATAGATGGGGAGAATCAAACAAATTTAATAAATTACATTAACCCCGAACCTGTAGATGAATGTTATGATCCCTGTTTATAAATTCCAGTTGCATAAGGTCTTTTTTTAGTTTTTTACAAGCTTTCATCTGTTCCTACAGACGTCATCAGGTATGGAAATAGATTTGGTTTTGTTTTTTACTTCTCGGTAATAACAGGACAACGAAAATATAGATGTTATCCGAAATATGTTTTTAGAAATGTGTTATTGTTAATTGTAAAAAATTTTGGAGCGTGCGGTCGCAACGCTGAGGTTGAATTTTTAAATTTTAAGATTGTACGTTTTCGTACTAATATGGTAATCGGAGAATTCTTTTGTACTGGTAGGTTTTTCAGTCAATGTGGCATGAACTAAATTGTTCAATAAATACAGGAATGTCACAGTTATTATCCGAAAGTTGCACATCGGATCAGTTATTTTAATCTTGATAGGCTCCAGAGGCGGATATGCAATGTAGTTGGCCCTGTCCTGGCTTCTCGTCTACAGTCACTTTCTCACAGACGCGCCGTCATCTCTCTCTGTCTGTTCTACAAATACTTTCATGGAAATTGCTCCGAAGAGCTGAATTCGCTGGTTCCCAGACGTCATGAGTTCCAGTGCCTTACGAGGCTGGCATCCCGCTCTCACCCCTTCACTGTCGAAACTCCTAAATGTAGCCGTCTCTTCTACTCTAATAGCTTCATATCTCGCACCTCTCGCCTGTGGAACTCCCTTCCCTATTCCAGTTTCCCTGTGAGCTATAATCTCCAGCTATTCAAGTGTAATGTCAATTAACATCTCCAGTTGCCTTGATCTATCCACTACCCTCATCCTTCTATCACTCCTATCTGATCTTGCTCTAAATTTTCTGTAACCCCTTGCGTCCTAGTGGCTTCCCGCCTTGCTTGGGGTGAAATGCTTAAAAAAAAAAAGTATGTGGTGCAGTTCAATTTATATTCATTACATTACATGAATCAAAAAAAAAAATTGAACATGATGTTCCTCCAAAATTTTTGTGGTCTAATAACATAGCCAATTCTCGCTCAAAGGATCTCAGTTTTTAACAAAGCTGACTGGGCGGACATATCTCAATGAGAATCGACGGGGAAGATGAATCGGGTGTGTCAGTTATAATGACAACGTGCCGATGAAATGGCCGCCACGTTCACGTGACTTGACACATTGTGATTTTTTATGGGGCTTATACGGAAAAACAGTCCTATACCTCTTCTTTCTACAAGCTTAGAGGAACTTATGTAAAAAATCTTTTAGGCGCTGGGGGATGTTACGCAAGGCATGCGTGTTTGACAGGAGCTGGACTACACATTTGACACGTGTCGTGTCACAGGGGGTTGCGCATATTGAACATTTGTGAAGCTCTGTGATATCGGTTATGAAATCTACATCCCTTTGAACATCTTCGAATTTTAAGGAATCTTTTATTGTTCAACGTGAAGTCTATTTAATTTCCTTTCCCTGGGACTTACTCAGGGATTCACATTTGAAATGATATCAGTTCTTTTGAAAGAAAGAAAGGAAAGAAGAAAGAATCACTGAGTCGCTGGATGATGTTACGCAAGACATGCTACAGCATGTTTGACAGGAGCTGGATTACAGACTTAATGTGTGTCGTTTCACAGGAGGTGTGCATATTGAACATTTATGAAATTTGTGAAATCGGTGATGAAATATACATCTCTTTGAACATCTTGTTCCAATTTTCATAAATAAATTTTTTATGGTTCAGTCAGCATATCTTCAATCAAGCATGTTTGGTTGAACATTCTAGACATATTATATCTATTTATTTTTATTTTAGTTCTCTGAAATTCACGGATCAATTTATTAGTGCTGTTACAAAGCTGATTAAGAAAGACACCGCAATTTTAGTTATTTCTTTTATTTTCCCATGTACTTTCAATCTCACCCAAGATCATTTTCAGGCGTGAATTGCTAAGACAAAAATTAATGTAATTGATGCTTCTGATTTTTTTTTTATAAATGCGCATGGAAAGCGCTCCTTTATAGACAATGTAAAAAAATAACTTTAAGAATATGGAAGGGAGGTAACTTAATTTATATTTTTTATTATTAATGCTTTTAACTGCTCAGCCTGCAAGTTAAAAAAAATCTATTAGCCGTCATCAAGTATGTTTGCGTCTTAATATGTAAACCGTGATGGTAACTTTTTATCAATATGAATATTTCAATTCCCGATCACGGTCAGCATATTTTGGCCGTATTCATGATTATATTATTAAGAGTTGGTTTCCTGTTTTTATTATTATTATTATGGTCTCCATTAATCTTAATCGTTTTCTGAAGTTAGATGAGTGTAATACGTTGCTGTTTTCTACAAGTATGTAGCTGATAGAGATTCGTAGGTCTCCTTGCGTATTTCAATGGATCCTAATGAAGCTATGGTCTCAGAGATGCAAAGTGCGTCTCCTTGATAAGCATGTAGTTGTATGCCCGATGAAAGATTCATCATTTACTACAAAAAGGTATAAAATATAAAATGTAATCATCAAGTCTGAAGATTGTGTTTAAGCATGAAACAGTCTGACGCCCCTCGTTGCTAACCTCAGTGTCCACTCTTATATTTTATATTTACATACGCTCTATCTCTGATATTGATCATTTTTACCCGTAAGTATAGCATACTATAGAATTATATATATATATATATATATATATATATATATATATATATATAAACATATATAAATATATTGTCCTCATATTGCTCAAATACGAACTTAAGAAAGATAACAAAATCCCTTTCCTTGACATTTTAATAGAAAACAAATAACAAATTTACTACCTCCCCATATAAGAATTCAACCAGCATAAACTACTGTGCTTTCGACTATAAGAATGAATGTCCTAATTACTACAAAATATCACGTGTACAGAATTTAATTAACTGAGCACAAATTAATTCCTCCACAAAAAAAGATTTTCTACACTGAACTAAAAAATATTAAGCAGACTCTCATTAATAATGACTTCCCAAACCACATTGTAGATGAAGAAATAAGACGATTTGTCTAAAACTTCAACACACATCAAATAGAACATGATACTTCCTCAAAGTACCCTAAATATATCAAACTCTTATATTGTAACCAGATGCATGCTAACTACAATCAGGATGAGAAAAATCATAAAAAAAAACTTACTACTACCAATATATCTCCCATGCATCACAATAAAAAAAATTAAATTAATCATATTATACAAAACATAATACAACCAATTTAATTAATCTATCTATCTATCTATCTATCTATCTATCTATCTATCTATCTATCTATCTCAGTCTATACATATCTTTCTATTTCAGTTTATTCATATCTATCTGTCTGTCTGTCTATCTATCTATCTATCTATCTATCTTTTTTTTTCTCTCTCTCTATCTATATATCTATATCTCTCTATATATATCGGTCGACAGATATGAACAAACTTGTAGATAGTTTATTATCTATCTATCTATCTATCTATCTATCTATCTATCTATCTATCTATCTATCCCAGTTCATTCGTATCTATGTATCTTAAAGTTTGTGATACTCTAACTAGTTTCACACGCACACACACTAACAAAATATACACTCTCTCTTTCACGCACACACACATACACACATACGCCAAGGGAGAGAGAGAGAGTTACATCTCTTTATGAAAGTGAATAATATCAAACCAAATTTCGAAACGGCCTTCTTTCCTGAGTTTCGTTTCGGCTTCGTTTTCGCTCTTCACCCGCTGAATTGGACATTTTGCTGATGCCTCCAGCTGATCACCATCGAGAAGCTGAGTGGTCTGCGAAACGAACGGGTTACAATCGTTCATGCACAACGGCACGGACTTGAAGCCGGAATGATGGTCGAGTGGCTCTGGAGTGAGGGACGTAAGTTGGATAGGCCTAATGAGATTCGAAAAAGAGAGGGAGCGTAAAGCCTATGAACAGAGAGCTTTACTAAGGAAAAGAAAGAAAGAAAGAAAGAAGGAAAGAAAAAGAAAGAAAAACGAGGTAAATGAAGAAAGAGACGAAGAAAAAGTGAAAGAAAGTAAGAAAAAAGAAAGATGAATGAAGATAGATCGAAAAACGAAAAGAGAATGAAAGCGAAGAAAGAAAGAAGGAAAGAAAGGAGGAAAGAAAGAAGGAAAGAAAGAAGGAAAGAAAAAAGATTAAATTAAAATGAAAGAAAAACGAGGTAAATGAAGAAAGAGGCGAAGAAGGAAAAAGACGAAGAAAAGGGGAAAGAACGTAAGAAAAAAGAAAGATGAATGCAGATAGATAGAAAAACGAAAAGATGAATGAAGAAAGAGAGGTAGAAAGAAAAACAAACGAAGAGAGATATAAAAGAGAATGAAAAAGAAAAAAGAAAGAAAGAAAGAAAGAAACGAGGTAAATAAGGAAAAAGTTTCGAAAAAAAAACCAGAAAAAAGAAGAAAGAAAAATGAGGTAAATGAAGAAAGAGAGGAAGAACGAGAAAGACAAAAAAGGAAAGAAAGAAAGAAAAGTAAGAAAAAAGAAAGGTGAATGAACATAGAAAGAAAGATGAATAAAGAAAGAGAGTGAGAAGGGGAAAACAAACGAAGAAAGAAATGACAATGAAAAAGAAGAAAGAAAGAATAATTAGAACGAGTTAAATGAAAGAGACTTCAAAAAAACACAAAGAAAGAAAGAAAAAATGAAAGAAAGAAAGAAATTTGCATTCCAGACTGAAAAAGAAGACAAAAGAAAAAGAGAAAGACTTAGAAAGAAAGAAAAAGTAAAAAAAAAAGAAAGAAAGAGAGAAAGAAAAAAAAGGAAGAATAATAAAGAAGGAAAGAAAAAAATGATGCAAACGAAAGAAAAATGGAGTAAAGAAACAGAAATGAAAAAAGAAAAGAAAGAAAAAATAAGAACTAAACAAGAAATAAATGAAGTGAGAACGTAAAATGAAAGAGAAATTAGAAACGAAAAATGAAAAATGAAAATAAAAATCAACCATTTGAATGAAAACAAACTTCAACGTTAAAAGCGACTGGCAAACAAATTTTAGTGCGACTCTGACGCCATTTTAAATGACAAATAACTGCTTAAATGTAAATCATTTAAATGTTTCACAAAATTAATGCCTTCAGGCAATGAATTAATAAAGTATTTCACAGACATTGAGTTTATCATTTGTTTCTATTTACAAATGTGACAGTTACTTTGGGACAGAATTCACGCAAACATGTGAACGACTCTTTTAAGGCAGAGCTAGCAAAATCTTTGCAACATATTCTCTTTCTTCTTTTTTCTTCCTCTTCGACAGAGACTAAGATGAAAAGAAAGAAAAGGCAGACGATGATATTCAACAAGAGTTTAATGATCAATATGAATAAAAAGGGCGGGCAGAAGAAGAAGAAGAAGATGATGATGACGATGAGAACAGGAAGAAATGGAAGAAAATTATGAAAAAATTAAAGAAAATGTGATGAAGAAGGAGGAAGAAAAGAAGGAAAATAAAGAAAGATAAATATGGCAGGAAGAAAGAAATATCGAGGAAAATAAATCGTTCAAAGAAATAAAGAAGAAGAAGATGAAGAAGAAGGTGATGATGATGATGATGATGATCATGGTGATGATGAATAAGAACAACAAGAACAGTAAAGGAATGGAAGAAAATTATGAAGAAATTGAAAAAGCTATTATGATGATGATGACGACGACGATGATGTCGACGACGATGATGACGACGATGATGATGACGATGATGCTGCTGATGAAGAAGAAAAAGATGAAGAAGAAAAAGGAATAGAAGAAGAAAAATGAGGAAGAAGATGATGATGATGATGATGATGAAGATGAAGACCAAGAAGACAATGATGATCAAGGAGAAGAAAAGATGATAATGATGATGTAGAAGAAGAAGAAGAAACAGTAGAAGTTGAAGAAGATGACAATGATGATGATAATGATCAAGAATAAAGAATAGAAGAAAAATGATGAAGAAGAAGAAGAATGAGTAGAACAAGAAGAACATTATCAAAGTGAAAAAAAAGAAACTGATGTAAAAGAAGAAGATGATGATGATGAAGAAGAAGAAGCAGTAGAAGAAGAAGAATATGATGAAGGAGAGAAAGGCGAAGAAGAAGGTGATGATGATGAAGAAGAAAATGAAAAAGATGATGATGATGATGTTCAAGAAGAAAGAGTAGAAGAAGAAGAATAAGATGATCAAAGAGAAAAAAGTAGCTGATGTAGAAGAAGATGATGATGAAGAAGAAGAAGAAGAAGAAGAAGCAGTAGAAGAAGAAGAAATTGAAGATGATGATGAAGAAAGAGTAGAAGAAGAAGAAGAGTATGATGAAGAAGACAAGGAGAAGAAGGTGATGATGATGATGAAGAAGAAAAAGAAAAGAAGACGATGATGAAGAAGAAGCAGAAGATGAAAAAGATGATGATGATGATGATGATAATCAAGAAGAAAGCGTAGAAGAAGAAAAAATAAAATGAGGAGGAGGAGGAAGAAGAAGAATGAGTAGAAGAAGATGATCAAAGAGAAAAAAAGCTGATGTAGATGATGATGATGAAGATGTTGGAGATGATGATGATGATGATGAAGAAGAAGAATGTGATGATGATGAAGAAGAAAAAGAAAAGAAGACGATGATGAAGCAGGAGATGAAAAAGATGATGATGTTGAAGAAGAAGAAGAAGAAGAAGAAATGGAAAGAAACTGGAATAATGAATGGAATGAGAATAGTCTAAGAAAGTAGAAAGCATTAGTGCTTAGGCGTTTAATAGAACAAAACGTACGGAACAATGAAGACGGAACCGAATAATATTAGAATAACAATTCGAAAAGGCCAACAGAAGACCCAATAACGGAATTGGAAGGAAGACGGCCATTGGTAAGCCTGTTACTGTAATTCTTAGCTAACCGTCTGGGTGGGTTCCGAGAGACGACCGGTTCTCCGAGGCAAATTGATTAGCTAGGTAAGGGGTTAGACTGGATAGAGTGGGTAGGTTCAAATAGGCACGTGAAAACAGGGGTCGTGGTGAGGTCTGGCTATTTCGAAGAGATATGAGCGACGTAAAGTTCGCGGGCGGTGGCGGGGGGGAAGAAATGACGATAAGAGAGATTTGAGGGCAAGACTGACCAAGAAATAAATAAGGGTACTAGAAAAGAAAAAAAGAGGAGGCAAAGAGATAAAAGAAGAAACAGGAAGAAAGTAGAACATAAAGAGAGAGAGAGAAAGAGAGAGAGAGAGAGAAAGGGGGAGAGAGAAAGGGAGAGAGAGAAAGAGAGAGGGAGAGAAATAAAGAGAGATACTGAAGAAAAAGAAAAGATGCAATGAAAGAGAAACAGATGAATAATAAAGGTGCGGTGTAAAGAGAGAAAAGGGAAAAGAAAAAAGTATTTGTTTTTTACGGGTTATCAACCTTTTGCAGGTTATTTAAAGCCAGAAAATATTTTTAATTATAAGAATTTTTAAAAATAATAATGATTTATTGATGAAAGTTCTACTATTTAACCCATAGTTGGGGCGATAGAAGAAACCTTTCCCACGAGTAAATAAATATAACGAATCCGACTGGAATTGGAACTCAGCTCTCCGATTTCCAATTCTGAGCCATTATCCTTTACACCACCCGTACAACCAAGCTTACATCATCGGGTATTTCCAAGTGGTCACCCATCTAGATACTGACCAGACTTAACTTCGGAGGATCATACGAGAACTGCGGTTTCAACGTGATATGGCCTTAAGCCTGCCAATATTCAAATCTTTCTTTGTGGTTTTCTTCCTTTCCCCGTTCGTTCTGTCTCGTTAAGATTGTAGATTTCGGGGTATCATTCGCGTGGAAAGTAGCGGGTCTTGGCAAGAGACTTTCACTGTGGAACGTCTTTCTTATCAATGTGACACGCAGAAAATGAGTGTAAGTCAAGCCTGTGGACGTAGCAAGGCTGGCCTTGACTTTAAAGATCTGAGCTCAACCCAGCGCTCTTCCTTAACATCGAATACTGCTACTACAATTCCTGGCGTTAGGCTCATACCACCTTACTTTTTATTTTATTTTTACTAATTTTCGCCCAATACAAGGCCCGAGGGCACTCAAGGTAGAGGATTACTTTGCGGAGTCGTATTAGCGTAAGAAAAGGCAAGATTATATGTAAGATAGACAGCTAATTTTAGATTTGAGGCGGTCAGGATTTAATTAGCGAATAAAATTTCAGAGTTCAGGCAGAGACGTTAGAAGTTTAAAGCTGAAATAGACTTTGGACTGCTATTACATTGTAATTCAATATGCTTTCGCTTGCTTCCTATTCTTAATATTGTGCTTATCGTTTTGGAAGGGATCTTTCGCCATAATTTTATGGAATGCAAAGACCTCCTGGAAGACCTAAGTGCCACTCAAGGTAGAGGGATATTGAATGGGGATGCTGTAAGAACGTATAGGAAGCGAAGAATCGTTGGATATTATGAGGAAATCTAGAACAGATATTTAACCCTCAACTTGGAGAGGTTACGAGTGAAGTCATCAAGGAAGTCTACCTGCAGGAGTCTCGTCCATGTTAGACATTCATTCGCCGGGCAACCAGTGCTGCGTTCGATTTACAATCGTAAAATCTCTCTATTAAAACAATTCGTTTACACCTCATCCCAAACAGAAAAAAAATACATTAGGAGCAGCTGAAAAGTTTTCGACGCGAGCCTCTTCCCAAAATCATACCAAATCAAAAAACGCCATTCTTTTTTTTTTTTTTTTTTTAAATTATTTCTTCTTTGTATCAAAAACATTTCAACGCCATCTTTGAAAATAGACAACAGCTAAATATCGGAAGGATTTTTGTCCTTTCTTCAAATAGGAGAATTATCGATCAGATCAAATCTCATTTTCCACTGTAGCTAAATGCTAATACAGAACGCACACTCACAATATGCTTTTATATATATATATATATATATATATATATATATATATATATATATATATAGTCTATGAGAAACCCCAGCAGAATGAAGAAAGCACTGGACAGCCGTTTCGTTCTATCTTTGGGACTCATCAGCACAACCAAGAATAGAAAACAGGGCAGTTACGTTATCAGGCAAACGTCATACCAACAACGGGCCTCATTGACGAAGAGGTAAAAGAATTAGACTCGATACAGCGGCGCTCGATCACATATTCCGTGATGGAACTCATCCGAGTTTCTCTTTTACCCAGAGGACTGTGTCCCCACGAGCCACGACTACTATCCCCAAGCCGCTCCATCCAGAACATTAGAAGCCGGTTCAAGCAAGGATATACAAGTCATAGAAATTATTAGGAGCATTTGAGATATATATAAGTAATTCATCGGGTCTAGAAAAAACCTCAACAGAATATATATATATATATATATATATATATATATATATATATATATATATATAGATAGATAGATAGATAGATAGATAGATAGATAGATAATTATTAATAATTAAACAATAAAATCCAAAATAATTATTTTGGATTTTATAGTTTATTAATTGCTCTGCAATAACATATACATATCATATTGTGGCTCAGTTTTAATATTCTAAATTTATAAGGTCCGCTTGGATCACATACCAACAAATTTCTTATCTTTACTACTAGCACCATTGCCCGGCGTTGCCCGTGCTTGATTCAAAAATCATACAGCAATCTCTATCACTTGACTTAAAATATTTTTGCCCTTCCTTTCCTTTAAAGGAGTGCCTTTTGCTGTGCTGATGTTGCTACATGCCTTACTTCTTGCCTATCTCACACTGCGATTTTTTTCTAAGCTCTATACTAAACATTAAATCTGTTACGAAAAAGAACTAAACAAAATGAACACAAAACGATCAGCTTTAAAAAAAGGACTCGTAACTGGAAAAACCGAGTGAAAAAAGAATGTTAACAACAAATACTTTTTCACGCCCAACCCAGTTCTGTGAAATCAGAATCAACGTTGAGTTTAAGCAAGCGAATGAGCCAATTGGAGTAAAGTGCCATGCAGATTTAAATTTTTACCACTCGTGACGAATGCAGCTATCGATTTTTGTTTGCATGCTATCATGCTAGTTAACATTCGTGTCAGTCATCTGTTGGCTCTCACGCTGGCGAATATAATTTTCCTGCCTATTTCTGGCAGCCAGCTATGGGCTCTCACTCTGGCCAGTACAACATAGCCGCAAACTACATAAAAACTGCCGTAGAAGCATGAAAAAATCGATTATTTCCACTATCGATGGGAGTTGGGAAATGCAAAGCCAGTCTTGGCCTTCCAACTAACTTGGAGCATGTGCATGTACATTTTGGTGCAAATCCGTCGAAAATTGCGGCCGTGCACAATTATGAATCTGGTGTAGAAATGGACAAAACTTATCAAGCAGAACTAAAGTTGACCATTCATACTGGCAAAGTATTTAGGTGCAAGCTGTGCTCAAAGCTATTTGCTGTCAGCTCTGCTCTGGAGAATCATATTCTTACGATGCACAGGCCAACAAAACAATTTCAATGCCAGATTTGTGGCAAGTATTTCAGTCGTAATTTTACTCTGCAGGTACATCTAAGAATTCATGCCCGATTCAAGCCCTACATTTGCCAGTTATGTGGTTGTACCTTTGCTCGAAGAGACTTTCTGGTACAGCACAAGCAAAATGACCATAAAAAGAACCAGTCCAATGGTTGTTGACAATCTGGTTAAATTATCACCTAAGTTGATTAGACTGTCTCCCACTCTTTTTTTTCTCTCTCTCTCCCTCTTTTTCCCCTCTCTCCCTCGTTTTCTCTCTCTACCATTAGAGACATACCCAGACATACCTACAAGTATATTTTTAATATCTAACCTTATGCTCCCACCGCAATTTAACTTTAGGAAAAGAGGTAACGATTTGTTTTTAAATTTCTTTAAGAAATAATTTTATAATCAGTTACCTACCATCGCCTGAGGAAGTACAATCTTATTGCTGAAACATGAAAGCTTTTGTGTAGCGATTTCTTATCATTTATATATATATTTATATATATGTGTGTGTGTGTGTGTGTGTTGTGTCTGTGCGTGGAACCCCGTTAAAAAATTGTAATAAAAATTTAAGTACCTTATTTGACGGCATATAAGACGCACAGGTGTATAAGACGCACCCCAATCTCAGCAGGGAAAATCAAGAAAAAAATAGCAATTAGTAAAATTCTTAGTAAATTGTACAGCCTAGTCTATATTTATGAGATATTATTTTGATTAAACGAGCCATGATTAAAATTAAACAAAATTTAATAATTGGAAAAAAAAGAACTCGAGCCTATAAAAACTTTATTCTATCCAAAGGTAAGAAAACAAAATAAAAATCAAGCAATTATTACAATTAAGCAAAACAGTACAGTTACCATTAAAATTTTATTCATCTTCAAATCCATAAAATTCGTCGTCTTCGTAATCAAAACTCTGATACTCATTTTCAATATTACTATCATCGTCGTTAAATAATGCGTCATCTTCCGTTCCATTGAGAGCATTGCTAATGCCACACTTTTTAAAAGATTTCGGAACAATTTCTGGTCTAATATTATCCCAAGCTTGCTTCATCCATTCGCAGACTTGTGCAATGATGGCTCTTTTTTATTCTTCCTGTAAGTGTAAGGTCGTGATCAGGCATTGCCATCCACGTGTTTCATTGCTCCTTCATGTTTAAGTCTAAGCTAATAGGAGTTGCCAGGTAGGTAATTTCGGCTGATTATCGCGAACTTTAAACCTACATATGGCATATAAGACGCAGGGGAATTCTAAAAGATATTTTTAGCAAAAAAAGTGCGCCTTATATGCCGTCAAATACGGTAATATTATTAAAAAAATCACAATTCTCTGCAAAAACTGGTTCGCACAGAAATCGACTCATCATGTTGCACAATGTAGGCTTGATTTGAATTTTGACATTCGCATTTATTAACCAATCAGCGTCATTACTTCAGAAGCCTTTTAAAAATCAAACAACCATGTTTGCTGTATGTTACAGAATTTGAAAACTCACTGTAGAAAATGATCAACAATATTTTCCCCACTAAACAGATATTTACTAATTGGAAAAAATATTTATTATGACCAGGGTTCTTTGTTCGTCGTTGTGAACAAGATGAATTCTCAAACCTTTCGTATAATTAATTACTCAAACATTTTACACATTTTATTCGAGAAATTATAAAGCATAACGATTTTAAAGTAAATAAAGCACACTTTAAACATACGAACGGAGTTTTATAAACAAAACCTTAGTAGTGGTTATAACACAGATTTCCTGTATGTTTACTGCTACTGCTAGAAAATTACACACATTCATAAAACAACGTGAATACGGGAAACTCTCGTTAGTAACCAATTAATTCTGCGTGTTGTAAAGTACAAAAACAAAAATATTTTTCTTTTTGTACTTTACAACAACTTGAAAAAAACTCATTAAATAAATGTAGAGCCATATTTGATGTTGATTTATTCTTCGCATGCTAATTCCTCTCTCTACACACACACACACAAACACATACACATACACGCATATATATATATATATATATATATATATATATATATATATATGTGTGTGTGTGTGGGTGTGTAAAATGTGTGTGTGTGTATATATATATATATATAAATATATGCAATTTTTATACATATTATTTTAATATATTATATATGCGCGGTACTTAATGGAAAGCACTCAATATCAGTGATAGAGCTAACACATTTAGTTGGATTGATGTGAGTTTTTGACCCTGGGTTTCACGTTATTTGCAATAGTCAGACAAACTGATTAATTTTTAAATTTTGGATTTGTATATAGTTGCGTATGTCGGTGTTTTTTGGTAGTGGGAGGGACCCCACTCATACCTACGAAAACATACATACACGCACGTTCACTCATTGACGTACGCAGACATACATACACGCACGCTCACCCACTGGAGCCCACACAAACATATGTGAACAGTGTGGGACTGGACATATATGCGCTTCCATGTGTTGTTCCATACATACGTACGCAAAATCCAAAATTTAAAAATTAATCATTTTGTCTGACGATCGCAAATAGCGTGAAACACAGCGTCACAAACTCATAATAATCCAACTAAATATATATATATATATATATATATATATATATATATATATATATATATACAGACATGACAGAATTGAATAGACGCTCACAGAAACTGTTTATTTTATTAAACAAGTAATTTATACAAATGAAGTAATTATAAATGGTCATAAATTTAATAACTAATACTTGGTTGACATCCCTTTTGCTTTTTTAATCCAAGGACCCTTTTAGGCATGCTAGCGATGAGTTCACAAATATCATCTTGAGGGATTTCTTCCCATGTTTGATGCAATAATCCTAAAAGTTCGGGCTTAGAAGATGGCTTCCTGTTCTTTTTGCGGAGTTTTCGATCTAATATGCCCCGAAGGTGTTCAATAGGGTTAATATCCGGGGACTGACTTGGCCATGGAAGTTTATTTTGTCTCAACCAATGTTGTGTTGCTTGAGCAGTGTGACATGGATCTCCATCTTCCATAAATAGGGAGTCAACTTTGTTCATTCTACTACTTGAGATTATTGGAAAGAGGCCTTTCTTTAATATAGAAACATATTTGGTTGAATTAATGTTTCCTTCACACTCCACAAGCTCTGAGCGACCATCACTCCAAATTGCACCCCATACCATTACTGAAAGGCCCCCATGTTTCACCGTTGGCTGCAGTTTTTTTAAATCAAACTCTTGACTACAGAGTCTCCATACCCATACTCTTCCACTGTCGGAAAATAATGCGAATCTTGACTCATCAAAGAAAATGACAGTGGTCCAAAAGGTCACAGGTCTCTCCACCATTTTATGAGCCCAATCCTTTCTGCATTTGATATTGGCTGGACGGAGAAGTGGTTTTCTTCTCGCAGGTCTGCCATAGTAGCCCAGCTTGTGAAGATACCGGACCGCTGTTCTGGGACTGATATCATCTTGTGTTTCTACGTGGATCCTGTTCAACATTTTTTTCGACAAGACGCATGGTTCTTTCAGAGGGCCCAGGACGTCCTGGATGAGATTTTGTGCACTTCTTGCCCTCCCTGGTGAATTGTACGATCCCTCTATTAACAGTAGAAAGGGGTATTGAAAGATTTTCAGATATTTTTCTTTGACTAAGACCACTTTCATTTTGGCCCACGATACGTCCTCGCTAAAATTCGGATAGGTCTGATGCTCCTTTGGTTCGTGGTATGTTCCAATTTTGTTATTTGCAATTTTAATCAAATAATCTAAGTTAATTTATCTTGTTTATTAAAAAAAATCAGAAATAAAATTTATCAGAAATCAGAATTAAAATTTATCTTGGTGTCTATTCAATTCTGCCATGTCTGTATATATATATATATATATATATATATGAGAGAGAGAGAGAGAGAGAGAGAGAGAGAGAGAGAGAGAGAGAGAGAGAGAGAGCGATAAAGAGAGGGGGAGAAAATTAATTATATGGTAAAGAAACCAATGGTGATGTGACCAATAAAAAACTTGCCAGACGACCCAATACGTTTGATAAAATCCCGAACGAGGAAAGAAAAAAGAAAGACCAAAAGACAAACACCTACATACGGAGTAAATAAATAAAAGTGTTCAACGCCTGAAGATCGCAAGTGTGTGAAACTCGAGTAGGGAGTTGAGCTCTACTTCGTGTTATATATATATATATATATATATACATATATATATATATATATATATATATATATATATGAAATCTACGTATGCAAGGGGAAGTGAAAATTATACAATTCAAGTATGTAAAAGTATTAATAAACAAATGGAACGAAAAATATACATCTAGGACCGACGAAGGAAAACCAACGCACATTTCTGAAAATCGCGCTGCGTGAAACAGACGGTTAATGGGTTAATAATAATAATAATAAAATGTTATCTTCTCGTCGTAGATTAAATAAAAAAAGGGTTCCGTTCAGAATTCACTTTAAGTTGCCCGGATCAAAATACATCTGATGAAGACCGGAGATCCTAGTGGCCCAAATTTCGTGATAATATAACAACAACAAAGATATGGACAATAGTAGCAATTTACTAGTGTACATAAAAAGCTCCTTTAAAATAGACTACTCTTATATACATAACAAGAGGAATATATATATATATATATATATATATATATATATATATATGTATATGTATATATATGTATATATGTATATATATATATATATATATGACCGTTCGGTTAGGAAGGTTGATTTTACTGTCTTTAAACTCCAATCTTCCAGTAAAATCGACCTTGCTAACCCAACGGTCCTCTGTGGCCAAATCGGTTAAAGGCACGTCAGGATATATATACATACATATATATATATATATATATATATATATATATATATATATATATATATAATGCTTTTCTTATATATATACAAATATATATATATATATATATATATATATATATATATATATATATATATATATACAGTCGACACTGTTTATATATATATATATATATGTAAAATTTCAAATGTAACTAAAAATATATTTGTAAAGGGGCAGTATGAATAAAGACAAAAGTAAAACATGTCACCCGATTGACTTTATCAAGACAAATGTAAGGACGTATATACAAATATACGTTTTCCTTTTGTTTTATTCATTAATATATATGTGTATGTGTATGTGTGTGTGAGTGTGTGCGTGTGTATGAGTGTGTGCGTGTGCGTCTGTGTATGTGAGTCTGTATGTGCGTTTGTATATTTGTGCGTACTCACACACGCCAACTTGAATGACAAAATGGTCAAACTTCTATGTAAGTTGTTTTGACCTGAAAAAAACTACTTCATCAGACTAATGTTCATATTGATGAAATTAGCGGGATGTCTGGGAGGAGGGCCCATAATGTCAAAAAAAAAAAAAAAAAATCCTCGTTTAATGATGCACCGGAAGCAATGCAGGAGATATAAAGATTTTAAATTTTAAATTCAAATTTCCGCGTTCATCTTCTTGTACAATTAAATTCATGGATTTTGTTTATATTTTCTCCCTCTCCTCTTTCTGCACTCGAGAAGTACTGAAAAGTTCATAGTCTGACCATGAAGGAATGATGCTAGAGCTGTGAAATCTTCATGCAATAATTTCAGCTACTCACTAATAACTGCATTGTTTCTTTCCAGATACGACGGTTGGCTGAAAATTTCACAGGCTGACTATGAAGGAGTGATGCTAGAGCTGTGAAATCTTGCATGAAATTCATTTCAACTCTTCTTAATAGCTGCATTGTTTCTTTCTAGGTACGACGGTGGACTGAAAAATTTATACGCTATGAAGGAGTGATTCTAGAGTTAAGAAATCTTGCATAAAATTAATTTCAATTTTTTTTTATTATTAATAACTGCATTTTTTGTTTCCAGGTCCCAGAGTGGGATGAAAAGTTCATAGGCTGGCTATGAAGGAGTGATGCTTGTTGCAGTTTTTTGTGTGTATATATATATATATATATATATATATGTACTAGTGAGCTAGCCCAAATGACTTGACTGACGTTATAGTCCACCAATAGAAGGTTAACCAATCAGAAGACGTAGAACATTCAATCCGTCGTGTATAAAGGCGGCCATTTTGTTTACTCTATCCGAATGTCTAGTACCAGCTTGTCAGGCGAAGAGGAGCAGAAGGAAGATCTACGATCTGCTACTTTACCGGGATATCCACTGCTAACCTGAACAACGCTTCCCTACTGTCTTCAAAATATTCACTGATAACCTCTGGATTCTATACTCAAAGACGACCGTCATCATGAACAACGATGCTAGATCTGTGAAACCTTGCATGCATTAATTTTAAACTCTTTGTATTAATAACTGCATTGTAAAATGGAAATTGAAAATGGAAACAGATTGACAAAGTGGTGTTATTAAGTACCTAGAGAAAAGGGTTTAGAACCCAAGGACACTCATTCTAAAATGGTTGCTGGATTAGGTGATGACGATCTCTTGAACAGGAGTAGGGTTTTATTCCTTGTCACCTGTTTTTTTTTTCTAAACTCCTATTCTCTTTCACTCCCAGTAACACGTCTTCAGATACGCGGTCAAAACTGACACGGGGAAATCTGACATGGTTTGAAACTGGTTTCTTTGAACGTTTCCTAAGCCAGGATGAGTGTTGGGCTCATCACTTTGAGTCAGAGACAGAGAGACAATCCATGCAATGAAAGTACTCTTCCTCACCAGCTCAAAAGAAGGCCAAAGTCGTTTCACTTGCAGCATTGGGGTGGGGATAGCATCAGTTTTTTAGGGGGAGATGCAAAATAGAAAAAGAAAGTTAACCTTTCAAGACACCGATATATAACACTCTTCTAAATAATGTTAAAATTACCTCGATTCAAAAAAAGGAACAAAACTTTGAAAATTATAACTTTTTCGTCTCAATCTCTCTCTCTCTCTCTCTCTCTCTCTCTCTCTCTCTCTCTCTCTCTCATTGAATTAGTATTGGATGAATCGAATAGGAGAGTTCGAAAAGAATAACCATAGCGTGAGCGTGAGCTTTTTCAGTACTTAAAGAATGATTAGTAAAGTCTGCCAACTAATTAAAAAAAAAACACTGTTGGAAAGAATGGCAAGAATTTATAAAGCATTAATTAAGGCAGGTGGTGGTTTTATTGACGAAAACGAAATATGATGGTGTTATATGATATGTTTTTTATTTTTTTAACTAAGCGCTTACTTTTTCCCAAAATAAACGCAATTAACCTGTAGTTACTGAAACGTTATCTTTTACTTAAGTAAATACGAAACGATTAAGGTATTTTGAGATACTTTTTCGAAGAAACTTTATATCTGTAACGTATGTGTTATGGTTTTGCACGTGCCTGCACCACTACAAGCGGATCATATGTCCGAGTCGTCCGACCTTCATACATTGAATATATATATATATATATATATATATATATATATACGTTGTGTAACAGCAAAATTGGCCAAATCGTGTAACAGAGACTATATATATCGATGACAGACATTTTTTATCTATCTATCTATCTCTCTCTCTCTCTCTCTCTCTCTCTCTATATATATATATATATATATATATATATATATATATATATATATCGTGTGAGAGAGAGAGAGAGAGAGATGAATCAACAGAATCATGTGAAGAGGATCAGACTGGAAGAAATATGACTATATCTATTGCAATCAAGTTCTTCATATCTATCTATCTATCTATCTATCTCAGACTGCTTATATCTATCTATCGATCTATCTATCAGATATAGATTATCTACGTCTGGTCATATCTATCTCTCTTACACACACACACACACACACACACACACACACACACACACACACACACACACACTCTCTCTCTCTCTCTCTCTCTCTCTCTCTCTATATATATATATATATATATATATATATATATATAAGAAACAATTTATATCACTCGACGTTGGAAAGATTAAGATATATAAATAGATACGAAGAGACTGAGATATAAACTATTTATTTTTACACAAACACACACAAATATATATTGTCTGAATTATCTATCTATCTATCTACCTATCTATCTTTATCTTTCTGTCCATATATATATATGTGTGTGTGTGCGTGTACAAGGTGTTTCCTGTAGAAGTCAAGTGACTTACCTGCCAACATGGCTGCCTCCTTCTGTTTCCTTGTCAAGCAAGCCAGCTGATTTTAACCCTGGACGGGGGATCACTCGGCTCGTCCGTCGATGAAGAGCGCGGCCAGCCGCGAGAACTGATGCGAATTGCAGGACTCAGGGAACATCGACACCTCGAACGCATATTGCGGCCTCGAGATCCCTTGTCTCGGGGCCCCGTCCGGTCGAGAGGCGGAAAATGGCATGTCTTCTATAAAATAAGGTAAAATCAGCTGGCTTGCTTGACAAGGAAACAGAAGGAGGCAGCCATGTTGGCAGGTAAGTCACTTGACTTCTACATTTCCATCCCACGAAATATTTAATATCTAAAAAAAAACCTACTAAACTAACTCAGTTTCTTTTTTCCAGGTTTTCAGATAAGACGTTTAGCCATCGTGACACTATCTGTCGTAAGAATCACTGAAAAACCCTTTTAGTGATTCAGTTAGAAATGAACAGGTTAAAATCGTTATATATATATATATATATATATATATATATATATATATGCATGTATTAATATGAATAAATCAAATAATTAGATATTGCCAACCCTATATACGTGCGGTACATATACAGGTAAGCGAATATTTACTTAATTAAATTTTTAAGGTGTAAAGAAAATAGTGCTCAATGTGGTTAACACAGAGCTAATAATTATATATATATATATATATATATATATATATATATATATATATATATATATATGCACCCCTAAGTTTGAAGGGAAACTTAAAGTTTCGTTGTTCTACCAACTCATCATGCACGAATTCGAAACTGTAAGTTACACTTCGAACGTAGTTATACATATATATATACATACATACATATATATATATATATATATATATATATATAGCATCCCGATATCACTTTTTTATCAATGTTGAATTTTTATCACTTTTTTATCAATGTTGAATTTTGTACAAATCTATGCAAAAAGTGGATCAAAGAGCTTATTCGGCCTAATACACATTTTCAGGAAATCTCAGTTTTTAATTGGTCAATGAATACACAAGTGGGCTTTGTAATCCACCCACGTACAAATATTTTCCCATCGCGTGAACAAGTCAAGATTTCCCGCTTTTGTCTTTGGAGCATCTCAGGTAGTTACATTAATTATAAATAGCAGAAACAAGCTTGTTCACTCTCTTTCTTTCTTCATTCGCCTACGAAGAACCTTAAAGGATTCTGTCTCGACCATGGACGGTCAGACATTCAAAGCATATTCGCGCATGCACGTACGTACGAAATTTTCCAAACTACATTACAAACATTCGAAACATTTCCAAACAAGCAACAAGAACTTTTCTCTTTGAAATACTCTTCTAAACCTCAAATTTATTCAGTATTTCTCAGCTCTATAATTCATTTAACTTTTGTGAACTCAGATAAAAATATTTCAATCTCATTAGTAAAACTTTAATTCAGACAAGGGACATAACACCGACCAAATAGTAACCTCTACGCATGTACATCATTATAGAAAAATAAATAGAAATGTTGTTATTATAAAAACTGTTTGTTCCTTCTTATTTCATATTTTGTGGAATTTTATGTTAAATATAAATCGTGAGGTCATGTTAATAAACAAACATCTACAAATAGTCCTGTATACATTAACATACCACAAGTTCATCTAGCAGAAAAGATTCTGATCGGGAGATTGGAGTTTTTAAGAAGCGTGAAACCACCTCTCAATTGCTCTTGTTCTCAGGTCCACCCTGTCTTGGGGTAGTTACACCTGTAAGGACCCCAGTTAAGGGCAAATAGTGACCATAACCCACCCACCAAAAAATACAATGAACGTATAAGTATACATTTTTATAATAAAAAATACCAGTAATATATATATATATATATATATATATATATATATATATATATATATATATATATATGTATATATGTAAGCAAATATATGGATATAGATCCGTCAGTATGAAGAAAAATATACGGAAAAACAAACAAAAATCCTTATATGCAATTATGCTGTTTTGATGTTAATATAATGTCAACGTCGGACGTTTCGGTCTAATAAACCATCTTCAGGACATATTCATAAAATATAATTAACATTATCAATTGCATAATTGCATATAAGGATTTTTGTTTGTTTTTTCCGTATATTTTTCTTCATATGTATATATATATATATATATATATATATATATATATATATATATATATATATATATATATACTGCATGCCAACTTATTATCGAGATAACTTTTTCTAATATTTCAAAAACCGTCCAATCAATTCACACCAAATTTTCACCCAATGTTGGCAACACTGATCTGTGCAAACACTGAAAGTTTTGTACTGATCTGCGCAAAATATAAATCGTGAGATCACGTTAATAAACAGACATCCACAAATGGTCCTGTATATATTAACTTCTACACAACACACACACACACACACACATATATATATATATGTGTGTGTGTGTGTGTGTGTGTGTGTGTGTGTGTGTCTATACTTTTCGTCGAAAACAATTCCCAAAATGAGACCAAATGAATAAAGACCAAATTTATTGGTCAGGCCGAGTACCTTCCGGCGCCCGCTCGTACATAATTTAAATAATTCCATTCTTGTGTGTACTTGGTAACGACTCTCACCAACCCGTCATTCTCGACAACTTGTTCCCTACAAATAACTGTCCGACTGGGAAGTATGCAGATGGAAAATAAATAGATGTAAGTGGAGGTGGATAATGAAAGGGGAGCCCCAGGAGAGAAAGGGGGGTGGTGAAGAAGACAGAATAAAAAAGGAAGATGTGTGGGAATTAGAGGATAAGAATGAAAGAGAGATCAGAAGAAAAAAAAGAGTCGGAATATTGGAGGAAAAGTGTGAGGAGTTTTCGTGAATGTAGAAAAATCATGGGTAGTGGTATGAGGAGAGTGAGCAAAGGAAATATAAATGACCGCGAAAGAGAGAGAGAGAGAATAAAAGAGAAAGGCTTTGCGATAGCGGTAGAATAGCCTCTAAGGAAAAAGTGTCAGTCGTTATCCAAATCCCTAAGAATGGACGCTGCGGGTCCGCACAGATTTATAGGTCTTGAGTGCCCTTGAATAGTGAGCCGGGGGTAGTGGTGATGGGTGGGGGTGGGGGTCAGAATAGTGAGAGACAGGGAGTCGTTGAATGTGGTTCAGGGCCTGTTAACAGGATTGTGGTCGAGAGAAAGATAGAAGAAGTAGATGGAAATCAGAAAGGAGAGTAAGGCGGAGAGTGTGGAGGAGAGCGTAATGCAGTTGGCTGACAAAGATATGTGGCATAATTAACTGGTCACTAACAACGGTGCAAGCATGAGTGATGGCGTCGACAGAGATGGGGTCTGTCGGTAAACGGGATTCGTAAGGAATGTCACGACGGAGGGCAGGTCTGTGTCGGGGTCGTTCTTCCAAGATGGTATTGGCGGTAACGGATTCGAGGTACAACATAATAACATTATTTGCGCAGCGGGCCGCTTTACCAATATCCCCAAGCTCAGAGCTTCCAATCACAGAAATAGATGTAATTTGCATATATTTATAGATATATGCTTGGAAATTCATAGGAAGACACGTGTAAGTACCATTATTATCATGATCATGATTCGCTTTCACGAACGAAGTTTTGGAAAGATCTATCACGTTATTTACAGGCTTTCATGTGTTTAGAGAAACCTTTACAAAGCGTACGGAAATTATGCTTTTTTCCCACGTCAATACCAAGGACACATGGCACAGTGGATAAATACGTTGGTTAGATCCAGTGACAAGACCCAAAGAGTGTGAGTTCAATACCCGGTTAAGTCAGTGGAGAACTTCGAGAGGGGAATTAACAGGAGATAACTGATAACTGACATCCATTAAACATGGCACAGTCTACCACAGTGAACGAAATAAATGGTTCAGTTAGACATTCCAACCACCTGAAGAAGGCCGGAGCGTACAACGGCCGAAACTTTGTAATAAATATGGCGACAAACATGAGGACGATAGTCCGAATAATGTAAATAGTGTACATAATACCTCATCTCAGAAATATAGACAGATACTCAAGGTAGGGTTTGTCTCCGGCCTTCTGCAGATGCCTCTTCCCTTCCAGCCATTGTATACCAAACGTTCGAAGAGTTAGTAAATGAAGATAAACATTTCCAAAGCAGAAACTTTAACCTAGAATCGAAATAAACATTGCAAGTTTTAATAACACACACACACACACAGAAACATATAACTATACAGTGATACTTCGGCTTTAAGTCATTTTCGAAGATACGTCGATTTCTCTTAAATATTATATGAAAAATAAAACTCGTCTTACGCCGTTTTAGGCGAGTTTACGTCGGCCGTTAAAAATATTAGAAACGGCAAAACACTAAAATATCAGTAACACATATAAAATCGTATTTAAATAAATTGAAAAATATTATTTGTACAATATATATATTAGGTTGGTGCAAAAATAATGACGTAATAATGTCGTTTTTTGACGTATTTTTAACGTCAAAAAACGACATTATTACGTCATTATTTTTGCACCAACCTAATATATATATATATATGTATATAATTTATTCGAAAATAAATATATTATAAAATCACTACAAAAATAGATATTTTGTTTCAACACTTCTGCTGTCTTATCAAGTGATGATGTTGAATGTAGAATGTTACTACATTTAACAATATAACTTGATAAGACACCAGAAGTGTTGAAACAAAATATCTATTTTTGTAGTGATTTTATAGCATGTTTATGCTATAATTTTCGAATAAATTATATTTGTTCTACTCTGTATTGAGCACTCTTTTAAGAACAGTATTTTTTCGTTATTGGAATTTATTCCGTATACACCAATCCTATACTTGGGTATATATATATATATATATATATATATATATATATATATATATATATATATATATATATATCAGGAAAATCAAAAAGAAATTAGCATAAATTATGTTCACCAGATGTTCTTATTTCAAATACCTGTCAATAGGTGGCTACCGACTTTGGATTCAGTCTTGTTTACATTATGATTTAGAATACATTTTTGACCATGTCTCCGAAGAAAAGTCCCTGTGCTAGTGCTAATGCTTAAACATTTCCAAAGCAGAAACATGGAATCAGA
>OZ010575.1:19942291-20054791 GCA_963932145.1 Acanthosepion lycidas
AACAAAAGTAAAAATAACACGTAGAGCTTTTAACTTTAAAACTCAGGAGATCAGGTGAATCCGTTACCTTGGTTTCAACCTTACGGTGTCCTCAGGTGATTTTTTTTATCATGTGACCTCCCAACGCTTTTTTTTTTTTTTTAAAAATAAAAAACCTAAAGAACGCTACTTTCAAAAATAAATTAACAAACACATGACGTTGGGTGTAAGGGAAAGGAAGGAGAACATTGTGAAGAAGGAATAAAGAGAAAAAAGAAGGAGAAAGAGAAGAAAAGCAAGTGTATTGTAAAGACATCTGTTCGGCTTTAAATTAATCTTTTTAGCCAACCTCATATGGAATTAAAAAACAATTGTGTTTATTTATTTAAGTAATATATATATATATATATACATACATATATATATATATATATATATATATATATATATATATATATATATATATATATATTATAATTTCATCATATAGAAAAAAACATTTTACTCACTACAAAGATGCAACTTCGTTTCAGTGCATTTCAACTGCAATTTTTTTCGATTCTCACCCGTCGAAGTGCAGTTGAAATGCACTGACACGAAGTTGCATCTTTGTAGTGAGTAAAATGGTTGTCTATATGATAAAATTATAATAAATAAATAATTGTCGCTCTACTATCGGTATCGAGCTCTCTGTTGAATTAATGCTGTGAACGTCGGAATTTATATATCACTTTCGTTCTCATCGCATCGGGTATATATATATATATATATATATATATATATATATATATATATATATATATATATTATAAATTAATTTATCTGAAATATGTTTTATTTTTCGCTACACAGTTCTAACCATGTTTCAAAAATGGAAGCTAAAAGCTTTGAATTTAATTTTGTAATTAAATTGAAGACATTAGTTCCATTTCATCCTGGTTAGAACTGTGTAGCGAAAAAAACATATGTTAAATCAATTAATTTATAATATTTATGCTCTGTAAATTTATATTGAGCACTGTTTTGTAAAAATAAAAATATCTATAAGAACACCAGATTTTATATCTTACTGTTCTTCTTTATATATATATATATATATATATATATATATATATATATATATATATATATATATATATATTTAAGCAGCAAACACACAGATACGCACACACACACATATACATATATATATATTTAAGCAGCACACCCACAGATACACACACACACGCATATATATATATATAATACATATATGTTGCTTAAAGTTACACACACACACACACACACATATATATATATATATATATTTAAGCAGCAAACACAGATACGCACACACATATATATATATATTTAAGCAGCAAACACACAGATACACACTCATATATATATACATATATGTTGCTTAAAGTTACACACTCACACACACATATATATATATATATATATATATATATGTTGCTTAAAGTTACAGAGTTACATTCTACTTCTAATATTAAGTATCCTTCCCTCAAAAAAAAAAAAAAAAAAGGACAAGCCAAGTTTTAAACAATATATATATATATATATATATATATATATATATATATATATATATATTAGGTTGGTGTAAAAATAATGTCGTTTTCTCACATAGTAACATATGTGAGAAAACGACATTATTTTTGCACCAACCTAATATATATATATATATATATATATATATATATATATATATATATATATATATATATATATATATATATATGCTCATCACTGGAAGCTTTCCAACAGCATCTACAACTAAAATCATGTATCTGAAAGAAAAATAATGACATTATCAAGATGCTGACATCCCACATCCGCTTAAAGTCCCATCAATATGAGAAAGACTGTATTTTGTGAATTTAAGAAACCTATTAACTAGAAAGAGAAAAAAAACTTTTTAGAGAAAGCTTTCATAAACCAAACGACAGTAACCCTAACTGTTCGGTTCATTGAATGCCGACGATTTATTTTTATTTATTTATTTATTGTATGGCGGGTGCGAGGAGGTCTGCTCGTACCATTGCCCTTATAACTGCCACCATTTTCTTTATTCCCTCGTGATCCTGCGAGAGAGATTGCTTTAATCGATCGGTGGTTTCCATGTACACGCCTTGTGTACTGCTTCTGTTTTCCATTGATTGTGGTTTAATCCAGAAGAGATGAGGGCCCTTCTCAGAGGCTCCCTCTACATTGTTACTCACAGCACTCGGTCCATCACATATGCGTTTATTCACATAGAAAAGGCGACATGACTATAAGCATAATGCTTCCTCCGCCTTCACTTGATGAGTAAATTTAATTAACACCTATAATCAAAGAGACAAAAAAAAAAGTAAGATTTCTTGCAGTTTATTTATGAAGAAGGATATGTGAAAAATCGAACATGTCAAAAGTGGCTTAAAGTAAGTATGGGGCACCTAGTGAGGAGCGAACTCACTACTCAGTCATAATTGATGTAGACACGACAAGCTTGAGGACCATTACACCACGTCGACCGAATATTGACTCCGATCCTCACTGGGTGCCCCATATCTTTAGCTTCGTGCCACACCTAAGGTAAGCTTTGTAGATCGCAATATATAAGTAACCTGAATTTATATTTGCTTTTACATGTTTTCTGTTAAAGCGTCATTGCTTTCCAAACACGCTAATATTTAAATAAATTTAACTTCCAACTTAACTTTTTTTTTTTTTTTTTTTTTTTGAATAGGTATCGCTCCATGCAAGGTCGTAAAGCCACTAAGACGCAAGCGGTTACTGAGTGCGGAAGAATTTGGAACAGAAACATTAATAACAAGTGAGAAGAAAAGAAGAGTAATTAGGAGGGCAATAGATATCGCTTGACATTGCATTTAGATTTTTGCAGATGAAAGTTGATGGGAAAGCATGGAGCCCGAAGTTCCACAAGCGAGAAGTGTGAGAAAAGAAACTGTTAGCATAGAATTTAGGGTTGCCATCTAACTTTAAGTTGATGCGATCTCGACGCTAAGCTGGTAATGGTTTTAAATTCATAAAGTCTAGGTACCTTCGCGAAGAGCGATATTTATTTGTAATTTGCTCACAAAACGTGGCACAGGGCGAAAATGGCCAATGGAGGAAAATGGGCAGTCTTCTTCTGTCTTAATGTTGAACTTAGCTAGCCACAAACACTGACCCAAACATACAACAATATTCCTTACACCAAAACAACGCATTCTTACTTACCTTTCTTACTACAGCCACCATAATACCTCATTGTCTCTATTAAAAGTCCTAACTAAACCCCATATGTACAATTCATTATCTAGGGGGGAATAAAACAACAATTTAATCCCTGGATAATTGCGTCCCAAGACCAATGCTGCCCTAGACCAATGCGTCTCTGGATAATTGCGTCCCTAGACCAATGCGTCCCTGGATAATTGCCCCCCAGGTCAAATTCGTCTCTGGATAATTGCGTCCCTAGACCAATGCGTCCCTAGACCAATGCGACCCAGGATAAATGCGTCCCTAGATCAATGCGTCGCTGGATAATTGCGCCCCAAGACCAATTCGTCTCTGGATAATTGCGTCCCGAGACCAATGCGTCCATAGATAAATGCGTCCCTAGACCACTGCATCCCTGGATAATTGCGTCCCTAGACCAATGCGTCCCTAGACCAATGCGTCCCTAGACCAATACGTCGCTAGATAATTGCCCCCCAGGTCAAATTCGTCTCTGGATACTTGCGTCCTTAGACCAATGCGTCCCTAGACCAATGCGTCCCAGGATAAATGCGTCCCTAGACCAATGCGTCCCTAGACCAATGCGTCCCTAGACCAATGCGTTCCAGGATAAATGCGTCCCTAGATCAATGCGTCCATAGATAAATGCGTCCCTAGACCAATGCATCCCTGGATAATTGCGTCCCTAGACCAATGCGTCGCTGGAAAAATGCGTCCTTAGACCAATGCGTCCCCGGATAATTGCGTCCCTACGACAATGCGTCCATAGATAAATTCGTCCCTAGACCAATGCGACCCTAGACATTTGCGAACCCAAGACCAATGCGACCCTAGAACAATGTATCCCTAGACCAATGCGTCCCTAGACCAATGCATCCCTGGATAATTGCGTCCCAAGACCAATGCTGCCCTAGACCAATGCGTCCCTGGATAATTGCGTCCCTAGACCAATGCGTCCCTAGACCAATGCGTCCCTAGATATTTGCGTCCCAAGATCAAATGCGTCCCTGAATAATTGCGCCCCTAGAGCAATGCGTCCCTGGATAATTGCGTCCCTAGACCAATGCGTCCCTAGATATTTGCGAACACTAGACCAATGCGTCCCTGGAACAATGCGTCCCTAGACCAATGAGTCCCTAGACCAATGCATCCCTGGTTAATTGCGTTGCTAGACCAATGCCTCCCTAGACCAATAAGTACCCGCATAATTGCGTCCATAGACCAATGCGTCCCTCAATATTTGAGTCCCTTGACCAATGCGTCCCTGGATAATTGCATCCCTAGACCAATGCGTCCCTAGTCCACTGCGTCCCTGGATAATGGCGTCCCTGCAACAAAATCGTCCCTAGAGTTTCCAGTTTTTAAGCGTTGTTTAATATAGTAATTTGAATCCTGGTAAGATTTCTAATTCTCTAAGAATCGCGTCGCTTTATAGGCTGACAACATCCAGCGAGAAAACACACCCTTGTTTTACACCCCTTTTCTGTTTTTTAGAAACGTAAAGAAAGAAAATGAAAAACATGAAAGAATAAAGAAGGAAAAAAAGGAAGAAAGAAAGAAAGAAAGAAAGAAAGAAAAATAGATGATAATAAAACCATAAGGAAAATTAGAAAGAAAGAAAGAAAGAAAGAAAGAAAGAAAGAAAGAAATATGGTTGATATTAGGTTGGTGCAAAAAATAATGAAGTAATAATGTCGTTTTTGGACGTATTTTTTAACGTCAAAAAACGACATTATTACGTCATTATTTTTGCACCAACCTAATAATAAAAATAGATGGAAATGAGAAAGAACGAAATAATATAGTTAATGAGAAGGAAATTAGAAAGAAAGAAAGAAAGAAAGAAAAAGTAAGTCATGAAAATAGCAAGAAAGAATGAAAAACGAAAGGAAGAAAAATATATAATAATAACTGAAGAAAATTAGGAAAAAAGAAAGAAAGAAAAATGGATGATAATAAAATTAGAAGGAAATGAGGAAGAACGAAAAAGAAAGAAAGAAAAATAGATGACAATAGTAATAAAAGAAAATGAGAAGTAAATAAGAAAAGAAAGAAAGAAAGAAAGAAAGAAAAAGAAATAAAGAAGGAACGAACGAACGAACGAGAAATAAATGAAAATAAGACAAGCATTGACAGCGTAGATCCTTCAGCGACAGAAGAGAATGAAAGAAAAAGAAAGAGAAGAACTGTTAAGGAAATAGAGGGAAAAAGAAAGAAAGAAAGAACAAAAAGAAAGAAAGAAAGAAAGAAAGAAAGAAAGAAAGAAAGAAAGAAAGAAAGAAAGTAGGTATCATAGCAAGTGACAATGAAAAGGGAACAAAACGCATTAGTGAAAAAGAAAGAAAGTGGTAAAAAGAGAGGGGGAATATATAAAAGAAAGACAATAACTAACTAACGGAAAGAACAAAAGAAACAAAAGAAAGAGAATAAGTGAATAACAGAGAATAAGCGAATAAAAGAATACCAGAGAATAAGTGAATAACTAAATGAAAGAAAGAAAAAAAACAAACAACAGAAAGAGAATACGAACCAGAAATCTTAGAAGAAAACGAAGAAGAGAAAGAAAAAGTTGAGGTCACGTCAAAGCGTGGACAGGGGTTTGGGTGTTTGAAGAAAATGCAATATAAATCATTTGTCTCCATTTTTCACGCAATTCATTGACTGCTCATTAGAATTTCTTGGCGATTTGTTAAATTCGTTATTGTTGAATTTTTTCTTTTTTTTTTTTTAATCAGTCGCTGTGGTTACCGGCCATTTTGGTTTCACTTATTTTTCTTCTTTCTGTTTTGAAATTCAAGATTAAGAAACACGAACGAAAGATAAATAAGAAACAAAAATCAACTCGAATCAATAATGTTTAACAAACAGATCTCAAAATAAAAATGATATGATTCATTACATTAGGCTCGAAACGCACGATCGATCGATCTATATATATATATATATATATATATATATATATATATATATATATATATATATATTTGTGTGTTCATAATCTATCTATATGTGTGTCAATAGATTAATAGTCACATATACCTGGTCATACATAGATCTATTTATCTCTCACTATATATATATATATATATATATGTATATATATATATGTGTGTGTGTGTGTGTGTGTGTGTGTGTGTGTGTGTGTGTGTGTGTGTGTGTGTGTATGCATATATATAAGTAAAGGAAAATGTCTAGTGGAGTTGAAATGGCGATATATCCAAGAAAGTCATTGATATCGGATTAATATAAATTTAGTAATTTCTTATAAGTCACTCTTTCTCCCCCCTCTCCCTTTCTCTGTATAAACAATAGATAGATAGATAGATAGATAGATAGATAGATAGATAGATAGATAGAATAATAGATAGATAGATAGATAGATATAAACAGACCGACATAGATTAAATAATTTACAAACAGACACACACATACAAACACATATGTGTGTGTGCGTTTAACCAGCTCGCCTGGCCACCATTACTATTGTTGTGTTTTTGATCACCACGCGCCCGAGAGAATTTTGTCCTTGTGCCAAACTTCACCAGAGAGATTTATTACAAAGCACAGCAGCTAAGTCAAGAATGGAGTCAAATACGGTGATGTAAATGCGAATTAAGAAGAATATGTCGCTCCGGTTTTCCGGTATTTAAATTATCTGTCTGAACCTTTGACATTTATTAGGTTGGTGCCAAAATAATGTCGTTTTCTCACATATGAGAAAACGACATTGTTTTTGCACCAACCTAATAGTTGGGACCATCTTAAAAAAAGACGACAACGAAGAAACAAAGGCAAAATATAAATACCATATTTGCCTGCGCATAACACGCGCCTTCATATAAGACGCCTCCCCTGTTTTATCAAGATATTTTGTGGAAAGAAATATACAGAGCAACCTCAGTTCTCGAACATCTCACATGTCGAACAAATCGGTTTTCGAACAGAAAATTCGAGATGAAAATACCTCGGTTATCGAACAAAATTTCGGTTCTCGAACAACATTGCCGAACCGAGTTAACCCGAAAGGAATCATTTCTTAGTTGACCGCCATGTTGTATACAATCGTGTGTTGTGTTTTCCAGTTTTATTGTACTGTGACTTTTTTCTCTACATTGATTCCTATTGGAAAAATAGTTTCGGTCTACGAATATTTTGAGTTACGAACGGCCTTTAGGAACGAATTAAATTCGTTAACTAAGGTTCACTGTACTGTCTTTCGTCGTATGAAAATATATAAGGGAAAAATCTATGATTTTGTGCCAGCAAATACAATATTGTATCAGTAAACTGGAATAAAATATGGAATCTTATACTGTAGCTTTATACTTCAAAGGAAACTAGATTAAATTTCGAAAAGAAGAAAAGAAATACTGATACATTTTTATCAAAGAGCACTGGTATATATAAACAAGACAAACTCGTATAAAGCAATCAGTAATCTTACTTATTATAAAACCCAGGTTGTGTGTGTGTGTGTGTCTGTACGTTTATATATTGGATCGGATTTCCTACATTTTTCAACCGATTTCAACAAAACTTCACAGGACTAGGTAAAATTACCTTGCGGTGGTTCTGACAGCACCAAAAATGGGAAAAACTCAATTGTTTTTGCACAAAATCAATTTGAAAACACGATTAAGAGGCATTAATTAAAGGGGGACGACTCATATCGAGTTATACTTATAAAACCCAGGTTTGTGATCGTGTGTCTCTGTTCGTTTATATATGGGATCGGATTTCCTACATTTTTCAACCGATTTCAACAAAACTTCACTTTTTTAGTGTTTCTTATTGTCTTGCACAGTTTTTTCTTTATTTTTACATTCAGAATGCTTTAAAAATTCCATTTACAAGACAATTGTTTATAATAAAATTCTATTCAATCGGTAGACTCATAATGATTGAAAACAATGTTTTTGTTTGAGTTTGGGTTTGACCAATTCGTAAAAAAAAAATAATTAAGACATGCGTGTCCATCAACCTTAAACAATAATCTTTGTCAATTTTATTTTTCAGTCTTTATAATGGTCGATACTTGATCTATCTCTTACTGTTACATCCCCGGGCAACGCCGGGATCTACTGCTAGTGTACAATAAATGTGAATGAATTCTTATAGATAATTACAGTAGATGCAGGCGAAGTGAAATATTTCACTGAATATAAAATAGTAGTAGACGATAAACAACAGAGAAAAAAAACTTAATTCTAACAGAAACTGGTATTTCAGTAAACAGTACAGACAACCATACACAAGAAGCAACAAAAAAAAAACTATAAAACTTAAAATAAATGTTTCTTGAATCATCATTTACAAAACAGCCGTTCGTACCCCATCATTAATTCGAAAGGGCAGTTTTTGGTACATTTGTCGGATTTAGCTCCTTTTTAATTCCCTAATTTTTGACTAGGGGTCGCTCTCCCTAAACTATAAATACTGGGCAACTTCTTGCCTCGTTCTCTTTCCTTCAGGCCTCGTGCCGTATCCCACCTCGCGCGGAGGTGAGGTAAATCATCTTTTTCACTTCTTCATTTCAGCGAACCACTCTACAATGTGAGCTCTCGCAAACGACAGCGTTTCCCATTTATGGGAGACGCCATGAACATTATACACACATTCATGTACATGTACACGTACATACACGTACATACGAACATTCACCAAAGAACAAACACAAATGTTCACACACACACAAATGTTAATGTCTATATGCCTTTAAATTCGTTGTTTAATACATATATTTGTTGACATATATTTATCTGCCTTGTTTATTTTCATCTTCGATTGGACAATGTGAGTCCGCCATTTTTCTTGTAGTTGGACATTTCTAGCAGGAAATAAACGCACGTGTGTCTAATTCAACAAAACTCAAACCCACACGGTCTTCTACACATTTAAAAATAACATCATATACGAAAACAAATATGGTATACACATTTTACTCAGGTTTTGACCCTGTCTCATTATACATTGCAAAGATAATCGGATGTGTTATCAGTGATCTTAATTTTTTTTTAATTATTTAAACCTAAGCAAGGCAATAAATCCACTAAGACGCAAAGGTGGGTGAGACTATGAGGGAAAACGCTGTTAAGGAGAGAGAACAATAAAAGAACAAGAATCAAGAAGACAGAAGATAACAATTGATGTATTTAATTTTTTGAAGATCAAAGTCGACTGCGAAGCAAGAAGCCGGAAGAGTTTTCCACAAGCGAGAAGTGCTAGAGAAGAAACCTTTAGCATAGAACTTACGGTTATATCTAGCCATTTCAACTGAAAGAATGATGAGACCTTACCGTCAATCTATTACAGCGCTTAAATTAGTAAAATCTAGGTACCCTAGAGGAGGGTAATGTTTGTAATGTTTTAATACAGAAATGTTGTACAAACCCCCAAAAAAGAGTTCGTCAGAATAATTATCATGAAAGTATCTATAAAAATGCAGAGGGAAACTAAGTTACGGCAGTGGGAAAAGGCACTGAAGTCGTGATGCAAGGTGAGGACTAATAACATTGCAGATTTTTCTTTGGATTTTATCAAGAATCGCTAAATATATATTAGGAGCACCAAACCGAACGTGGCAGCAATATCCAAAGAAAGAAAGAATGGTTAAAGGATGAATATATACGATAGATTTGGGTTAGAAAGATTGTCTAGCAGAGGCACAAAGAACGATCTTTCGTATGTGGCGGGTTTGAGGAATCTTCCATTATTGTATACTTTTAACCAGCTGGACCCACCATTGTTGATGACGCGACAATATACATCCCAGCACATCAAAAACAGAAACAAAGGCTTTAATGTGGAGCATCTGAACAGTACGCCAGCCAGGAGGAGTTGTTTAGTTTGTTTTGTTTTACGGCTTATCAACCTCAATGGGTTATTTAATGCCGACAAGATTTTTATTGCTGGAATTTTTTTTTTTTTCTAAAATGTATTTTTGGTTATATTTTTTTTTTATTCAAAAATGTATTGCTGGTATTAAAACAAATTTTACACTTTCATAGTGTTCTGACCCCAGTTTAGGGGTTTACTATTTGCCCATAGCTAGGACCCTAATAGGTGCTACCAGCCCAGGTCAGGGGGGACCTAGGAACACCAGCAATTAAGAGGTGGTTCCATGCTCCTCAAAACCTCCTGGTCAGAGGCCTTGCTGTTGGATGTAGTTTATCGTCTTACCCAGGACGCCAGCCAGGGGGAGGTTTTCTTATCCATTCGTTTAGTTTTTAACAGTGATTTCCAAAGTAATGGATACCGCTTCCTGAACCGGGAGCCAGGTATGGTTGTAATAATAGGATTTCTATCTGGAAATAAGGCCGAAATTATATTGTCGATAACTCCTAAACGGTATATTTCCGCAAATTTTTATTGTTATTTTCGAAATAAGGATGCAAATTTACACCAAAATGGAAATTTTCATTACAATTGATTTCCGGGGTTCAGTCTGAAAATTTATCTCTTGCCTTCTGCATGTCCTGTTAGTGTCAAATTTTCTAAGTCCTCTTTCCTCATTATGCGCCCAGTAAATTTCAATTGATTATTTCTGATTTTACGTAGAAGTGTCCTTTTTGTTTCAATTTCCCAAAACCGTTTTTTCTCAAAACACCGTTAGTCACATGTTTGGTCTATTGTATTCTCAGCATCCTCCTGTAGATCCACATTTCGGTTACCTCAAATCTCTTCTTCAACTTTGAGGAGATCGTCCAGCATTCATTGCCATATAGGATGGCGGATATTACATGACAGTTTCGAACGAAATATTCCTGTTTCTTAATACTTTGCTTAGCTTTTGGAAGGCTGCTTTCAATATCCCTATGCAACTTCGGATTTCGGTGTCACATTTCACTTTCTCAGTTAAAATACTTACTAGATATTTCAAATATTTGTACCTGCTTGATTTTCATGCCTCCAATTAATAGTTTGTGACGGTCCTTCCTCGTCCTTAAAGTCTATAGGCCCTCAGTCAGTTATGTGCATATATACACGCTTAGGCGATCATGTATCTTTCGATACATGACTGACGAGGCAGTTTTCTTTCTAGTAGGTTGCCATTTTTTCTACGGTAGACAAGTTGCCATCCATGTCTGTCCGGTCTGTCCCGCTATTTACCCATAGCTGGGGGAGAAGAAGATGATTCATACCTTTCCCAAGGGTATTAGTATGTAAGTGAATATCAGTCAGTTATGTGCCATGCGTGATACACGCTTAGGCGATCATGTATCTTTCGATACATGACTGACGAGACAGATATTTTTCCCGCAGTAGGTTGCCATTTATTTCTGCGGTAGAACAATTGCCATCCAAGGCTATAGAACCCAAACAGTCCTACTATTTACCCATAGCTGTGGGGGGGGAGAAGAAGAAATCATACCTTTCCTAAGGGTATTAGCACGTAAGTGAATGTAATTGATTCGAATGAAATTCGAACTCGTCTCTCTGATTCCTCAATCCGAGCTGCTATCCATTACTCCACCGATAGGCCCTAATTTTTTTTTTTTAAATGAGCTCAAATATTGACATCAAACTTGTCCTTTTGATATAACTTAAGAAATTCAAATGCAATATCAACTGTCGGAATTCCTCGAAACCTTTTGTTTTATTGTCCTATCTTTTTCTTTCACTGTCAATTGCGTCTTACTGGCATTATTGCCTTGCTTGGAGTGAAATGAAAAAAAAAAAATTTTTGCACCCACATATCCAAGATGAGGATTTTTTTTAAATTGCTGTATCCTTTTCAAGACGTAAGCGTTCATTAGCCAATAAAACTTCTTTTCTTTATAATGTGTAAATTGCTATGGCTTCTTGGGAAATAACAATAAAAGTTTGCAGAAATGTACCGTTTAGGAATTATCGATAATCTAAGTTCGGCCTTATTTGCGTCGCGGCTACAGCGTGACATCCATTAATGGCTTTGTTTACATACGTTTGTCTCGAAAAGTCATGCACGGAGGCTTCACTTGTTTTGATTATTACGCACGCAAGCGCAAACTTTAATTTAAAAGTGCCTTTTCAATACCATCTCATCGGTCTTAATTCTAGACTGTCATCTAAAAGCTAGTGAGCTCACTCAAGCCTGTTATTTAACCTATATATGTGGAGGAGAAGGAATGCATTCATGCCGTTTCCGTGATCGTGTGAAAGTGAATGCAACAGATTGCGGCGGAACTTTAACTCGGCAGGTCGATAACATTACAAGGCTGAATAGACATTTATTCCGCCGTACTAATAATAGACCCACTAACTTAACCCTTAATCACGACAAAGATTAAAAGTTCTTTATATATATATATATATATATATATATATATATATATATATATATGGTACGGCAGAAATACATCCCACATATACCTTCCACATAATGGTAAGACATTGGTGGTAATGGTGTCTTAATCTAGGTTTTACCATTATGTGGGATATATTTATGTAAGGCATATATCAGGCGTATTTCTGCCTCAACCTGCATATATATATGTGTGTGTGTGTGTGTGTGGAGTTTATTTAAAAAAATAGAAACAAATTTGGCGACGTGCACTTACAGAATTTAATTAACCGAATATCAAATTCAGCGCGCCAACCCAATTCATGCGTGAGAAAGAAAGAAGGTGAAGAAAGAAAGAAAAAAAGGAAAGAAAGAATGTGAAGAAAGAAAGAAAGAAAGAAAGAATGAAGGTGAAGAAAGAAAGAATTTGAACCAAGAAAGAATGTGAAGAAAGAAAAAAGAATATGAAGAAAGAAAGAGAGAAAGAAAGGAGGTGAAGAAAGAGAGAAAAATAAAGAATATGACGAAAGAAAGAGAGAGAGAGAGAGAGAGTGAAAGAAGAATGTGAAGAAAGAAAGAAAGAAAGAAAGAAAGAAAGAAAAGAAAGAAAGAAAGGAAGAAAGAAGGCGAAGAAAGAAAGAAAAAAAGAGGGAAGGAAGGTGAAGAAAGAAAGAAGGTGAAGAAAAAAGGAACAAACAAACAAAAGAATAGACAAAAAGAAATGGTAAATTGAGGCTTTGAAATCAAAAATGCCGAATTAATTGAATATCAAATTTTGCGCGCCAACCAAAATCCTATCCGATAGGGTAGAAAGAGAAAAAGAAAGTGCAGAAACCTATTAAGAAAGAAAGGAAGAAAGAAAGAAAGACATAAAGAAAATTTAAATGGAGGACTTGGAATCCTAAAATGACGAATGATAATTCCAAAGAATAAATAAGAATAAATGTTAGATAACGAAACCAATCAACACAGACGCACATTCGACCAAACACAAAAGGACCAATTAAGACAACGGCGTTCAATGGCGCTTGCTTCTGCATCGAATCCAACAAAAGGACCCACGCATCTATATACGTAAAATCAGATGTCTGCTTGGCGACTCAGATCCGTGTCGAAATACACGTATCCTTGAAGAGAGATGATCGAGACAAATTTGAACGGATACTAATTAAAAAGATGAATTTATGAAACTCAATAACCGATCGCAGTGGAACTTCTTCGGGTGACCAGCAAAAGTTAACACAAAATATTAAAAGCAAGTAGCAAGGAAAACTGGTTTCCTGTGTCGCGCCAGAAAGGTTTTTCTCGCCAGAGTCCATCCTTCAAATCTATAAATCAACCATTCGCCCTTGCATGGAATACTGCTGCCATATATGGTCTGGTACCCCCGCTGTTTACCTTAAGGTCCTCGACAAAATCCAGAGACGGATATGCAATGGCATTGGTCCTGATCTGGCATCTCGTCTACAGTCGCTCTCTCACAGACGTGCCGTCGCCTTCCTCTGTCTTTTCTACAAATATTTTCACGGTAACTGCTCCGACGAGCTACTTTCCTAGTTCCCAGACTGCATAAATTTAAACGTGCTACTAGACTGGCATCTCGGTCCCACCCTTTCACTTTTGAAACGGTTAAATGTAACCGTCTCTTTACTTCAATAACTTCATATCTCGCACCTCCCGTCTGTGGAATTCTCTTCCTATTACCTCTTTCCCTGATAGCTATAATCTGCAACTATTCAAATGTAATGTTAATCAACATCTCCAGATGACTTGATCTATTCACTGTCTTTCTCTTCATCTTTTCCTCTATCACGCCTCTTTACTCCCGCTCTCACCCTCTGTAACCCCTTGCGTGCTAATGGCATCCAGCCTTGTTTGGGGTGAATTGCTTAAAAAAGTCATCATTTATTTGGTTTTAACCCATTTCTCTTTCTTCTGATTCAATATAATATATGACTTGTTAATTTTAACACCCCAAAACTGAAACTTTTCTCTTTAATCGTCTGAGAAAACCCTTTTTGGCTTCCGTCAGTATGGCTGATGCTAACCTCCAGTGAATCTCTTCTCCGTTTAATGTTGTCCGCTGACTTGAAGTGGAAACATTATATTGAATCTATTGCTAGGAAAGTTTGTTCACTGTGTCAGGCGAGACAATTTTTTCTTGTTTGAGTCTATACGACATATTAATAAGTCTATCATCCGTCTATGCTTTGAATATTGGTCTGGTGAAATGTCTAAATTTACTAAAAACATATTAAACCTAAACAAAAATAAAATAACCTATTTCTACTCATAAATCATAAAATATGCCATTTAATCACTAGTCACTTTTTTTTCTCTTTCGATAACAATTTTTATAGACAAAAATTTTGTTTTCCGATGGGGTCTCCTCTTAGTGACGTTTTGGCTTGTCTATTTTTGGAATTTCTGGAAAGTGGTTCTTTCAAAAATAGTTTACCACAAAATACTTCCTGTTTCAGATACACAGATAATTCACTATTAATATATCCACAAGAAATAATTTGACACGTTCTTGTTGATAAACTTGATAACGTCGAACCAACAAAGACATTAAATCTGAGCCTAACAACACTTGAGACTTACTTGATACCATGTTGCATAGAAATAATAACGAACTTCAGTCTGAGGTTTACAGCAAATCTATCAGCAAGATATACCTTATCAATTTTTATTCCCACCTCTGTAACGAGATTGAATCTGGGATAATTATGGGATTCTCATTAAGAGCACTAAAAATCTGCAGCCCCCAATACTTACCTAAATAAGAAATATTAGGTTGGTGCAAAAATAATGACGTAATAATGTCGTTTTTTGACGTAAACGTCAAAAAACGACATTATTACGTCATTATTTTTGCACCAACCTAATACATATAGAAAACATTTTCAAAGGCCTCCAATATACTTATTATTTCATCCAAAAGGCTAAGAGAAAGGCATACATAATATACAACCGCAAATATAATATTATTGACAACAAAGTAGATAAAACAGATACATAATAATATCTACTAACTCCATAACTTTCACTATCAAAAACGATTTATCTAATTTAAACAACATCAAAATTACAAATCTATAGTAATCTAAAGTAAATCTATATTTTTTAAGGTTTTATTGAAATTTTATTTAAGCTTCCACATGTCCTCCATCATTAGCAATACAAAGGGTCATGCGCTTTTGCATTTCACGGAAAACATTTGCCAACTGATTTACAGTAATGCCTGAAATCACATTAGTTATTTTAGCTATACTTAAAACTAGGTACATTAAACTTTATAATATTTTTTACAGATTATTTCTATCGCAAATAAAGTTATAATTTTTTAAAGTGTACACGAACTTTATGGACACCCTCTATAAAATAAAATAGCAGAACTATTATTTACACCGGGGAATCTTGCAGAAATAAAAAAACAAAAAAACAAAAACGCATCTATGAACACAAATGGGAACTTATACACAAGAATTTATCAAATGCATTAGTTATACATAGAAATACATTGATCAAAGAATGCCAGACTTATTAAAAGAGACAGTAATTTACTTAGACAGGAAAGTTTTCGACAATGTAGCTATCGGATTTTATCCAATATATCTATTCCTGAAAGGATTCGTACATTCCCAAACCAACTGTTGAAACATAGGGAAGGTTACCGAATAGAATAATCACACAAAAGTTGGTAAGGAACGATAATACTTAGGACAAGAACAACACATATAAGATCCACCAGCGGCGCGTAAAGTAGTAGTCAACTGCTAGAAGCGAATCATGTGAATTCCACAGTGAATCTCCAACTGCAGGATATCTATCATCCGCTCCACGCGGTCATATGCAGCACAAAACCGAATTTAATGGTGGTTTCCCGTATAAAACGGGGTCGGGTAGCTGTTTCTTGAGACATAGCCTCGTCTTGGGATCCTCTCTGCCCGGATGCAGAGAGTTTAACCAGCGCAGCTGGAGATGAATCTTCAGCTGCAGGATATCTACCAACCGTGCCACGCGGTCAGATGTGGCACAAGGCCGAATTTAATGTAGGGTATCCGTGCCCGTAGGTTCGGCCAAAAATTCACCGTGGACTCCGTATAAAACGGAGTCGGGTAGCTGTTTCCCGAGACGAGACTCTGCCCTTCGACATAGCCTCTTCTGGGGATCCTCTCTGCCCGGAGGTAGAGAGCCTGACCAGCACAGCTGGAGACAAATCTCCAACTGCAGACCATCATACAGTATTTACTATTATGTGAATGAAGACATACCCTTTATCATCCGTAGGTATGCTACAACACCAACATGCATGACTACTAAAATATTTTAAAAAAGTAAAAGAAAACAGTTAAATCCATACCTTCATGTTATTTAAAATATATAACACACAAGTTTAAATATTAATTTGCATAAACAATTCCAAAACATCATCTAATCATTTTCGTTTATTAGACATTGAATTGTGTCAGTTGGCGTCCTCCATAGTTTGCTTAGACTTTTTGGCTAACCTGATGAATATTTATAAGCGTTTCCTAAATTTATCATTTTTGAAAAACATTTTTGATAAATACTTGTTATTAAGTAAAACCCTTGCATTTGACTTGATAAAGTCCCTCAGGGGTCGAAACACGTCTAGGAGTAAAGTTAAAAAAATGTGACACATTGACATTCGCATTTATTATATAGATTAACCTTTTGATTCAAACGAAGCAGGTTTAAATATGTAACAAGAATTCCAGCCTTCATCAGGTGTATATTGATCTGGGTAGCCGAAAGGGAATTCTGAACTGAATGAACTTCAGAAAGAAAGAAAAAGACAGTAAATCTTCAAACTGCAGAAGCAGCAGCAATCAAAACATGACAGACAGCAGCAGCAGCAGTTGAAATTCTAATAAGCAGGAAGTTTGGGCTGATTGCTCCAAATTCACTATGGCAAACGCCTAACTGATTAAATTGCTGGTTTTTGAATTTTCTGAGTTCAAATCCTGGATCAGCTACTGTGTATTTACACAAACATTTAATACAATTAATTAATATGGCAATTTGAGAATTTTTTGTTGTAGGAGTTTATCAGTCAATGTGGCATGAACTAAATTGTTCAATAAATAGAGTAATGGCTAAAACAAAAAAAATGTCAAATTGCCATATTAATATAAAAACGCACACTCTTAAATTTTCAAAAAATTCAACCTTAGCGTTGCAACTGCACGCTTCAAATGTTTGTATCCGTTAACAATAACACATTTAAAAAAAAACATATTTCGATTCGCATTTAATTTTTCGTCTCGGATGCTACCTGGATTTTAATAAAAACAAAAAACAAAATAATTTCCATGCCTGAAGATGACTGAATGTACAGTTGAAAGTACTCGCGTATTAAAAAAAGACCTTATATAGCTCATAATTATTAAAAACAAGGATCATAACATTCATCGAGTGATTTATAGGTTAATGCAACTTTAAAATTTTGTTTGCGAAGTGATATCGCCATTTTATATTAACTTTACTAATCTACTTTTTGTATGAATGATTCATTGTAATATAAATTGAACTGCACCACATATTTGATATATATATATATATATATATATATATATATATATATATATATATAGATATAGATATATATATAGGTGGGATGGATAAATTGTCTAAATTACGGAAAAAATTAACATAACAATGACATATCATTTTAAAAGATATATTTACTAAAATTACACAAAAATATCTTGAAATAGTAAAGAGTAAATTTATTCAATAAAATCGCCATTAACTTCAACCATGGCCTCCAGGCGACTTCGGAATCTCCTGCAACTCTTCTGGACAGTCCCCTTGATTAAGCTGGTGACTGCTGTCATAATCCTTACCTTCAGTTTATCTTTGGTACCACAAGGAGTTTTGTTGGACCCACGCATAATAATCAAAGGTGGTTGCAGTCTGGGAAGTTGTGTAGCCAGATATAAGGGGTGATGTTGTCGCAGAACTTGTTTGAGAGCCATGATTTGGTTCACCTGGTTGTGTGACATGGTGCAGAATCCTGTTGCTAGACATAGGGTTTTCCAACAGCCACTCTCTTGACCCAGGGCAGCACTAACTCCTCAAGGCGCTCCGTGTTTAGTCTGAGGCCCTTACCAACAAATTCGGGACTTCTTTTCATATTAGAACGTTCAGGGTGAATTTTCCGAGCTGCCCTACCAACATTAGACTTACCCAACTTTTTCTGAAGCCCCTGCAACATCCTCAGGTTGACACTCAAACACTCTGAAATATTCATATTGTAGCTTCCGTTGCGAATGCCAAGCAGTATAGCATGCCATTTTCAAATTTCTGTCAGAGTGAATTGTGTCATGGCGCTCTTTTCCTCAGAGACGGTACCCAACTGAATGTACTATACTGTGACGAAAAAAAAAATCGACGCGCTTATGTGAAATTAAAAATATAAAATGGTGGATATATGTACAGGTTTTTAGATAGTATTATTAACATCTTATATCGATTAGTTTGTATTATTAACATAGAAGCTCTTTATTCAATGATTGCATATTAATTCACCAAAATAGTTCTGTATTTTTTAAATCTTTTTTTAAACGGTTAAGTTATTTAACAGTTACTTAAAGGGGCCTTTTATTTATCAACTACAAAAAATTTTCATGAAAGAAGAAGAACAAGAATATAATTGGTCAGCATTGAGTTAAATTACCTCACTACCATTTTGGTCTTACTTATTAGGAAAGTTGAACGCCAGATTTCAATACGATATAATGTAACTGTATAATTGTATCTGTCCATAAGTAAATTGTCTAGGATTTATATGCAGACAACTTCTTGTCATGACCTATATTAAAAAAAATATTAGGCGAGTTTGAATTTAGCGTAGGTTACATCCGGTTGGTTTATCACGGCAAAGCCCACAAGCCTATTTTTATTGTTTTTTTTTTAAAATTTTATTTTAAAAAGATGAAGTATTCTGCTTCTGAAATTAAATTTATCGTTCCCTTGCTAGTAGTTTAACATCGCCCGAGTAGGCACATTTGTAGTGTTGAAACATGATTGTAAATATGTAGCGATTTTTAACATGTTTTTGTTTTAATATCCCAAAATAATATTTAACTCTATTCTGTACTGAGCCCTCTTTTAAATTAAATGTTATGTACAGTGGAATTATACTCTATTTGTTCTAATTTTGACCATATATATATATATATATATATATATATATATATATATATATATATATATATTGAACAACAAAAAATATTAAAAAATTAAAAACTTCACACACACTAGGTTGTAGATTAATATTCCTTCGTTTTTATTATCATTTCATTTAGATTCCTCCAGTAGTTTCGGCCAACATGGCCATCATCAGGAGAAAAATAATTTTCTGCTTGATGGTAACAGTGAACTACAGAAATGAATGTCTTGATGGAGAAAATGAACTTTTGTCTGTAGTTTTCATTTGTCTTTTTATTTTTTTATTTTTTTTTTTAACATGAATTTTTGTCAGACCTTGTGTTGGTCAAATATATATATATATATGTGTGTGTGTGTGTGAGTGTGCGCGCTCGTGCGTGTTTGTGTGTGTGTGTCTGTGTGTGTGATGACTGAATATCTAAGAGCTAGCTATAATCTTGTTTTCAATGTTTATGTTACATTTTCTCTGGATTAAGTCACCAGAGTGTTTAATTGATGGTGCCTAAGAACGAAGTCAGGATTTTTGCAATTGCTTTAGCTAATTTGTTGGGCGTACTGTTGATTCCGCACACAATGGGCCTGATGTGTATGTTGGGGTAGATTGTTTTGGCTAAGCCGTATAGTGTGGGGGTGATGTCGGGCGGTATTCTATTAGTCAAATCCGGATTTGTTTTCAATTTTGAACACTTTCTTGACTGTTCTGTTGAATTCTTGTGTATCTGTATTTACCGTTCGTTAATCCCCACCCCTGATACGACGATAACATTTACAAAAAAATCAACGAACAAACAGTAAATACAGACACAGACCAGAGGATACAAAGCATAAACATGGAAAACAAGGTTATAGCTAGGTTATATATATATATATATATATATATATATATATATATATATATATATATATATATATATATATATAAAATTAATAGTGAAAATATTTTTCAAATTGTAGTTAAATAAAACGTATTCTAACCTGAACACCCCCCCCCAAAAAAAAATCTTTAAATATACAAATAGAAAAAGTGCCGTAAGAATTTTTGCCGTTAACAATGAAATTTAAAAAGAAATCCAGACGACATGCATTTTACGGATGTCAGATTTCATTGAAAAATACATCCCTACCCCCTACCAAAACGAAGCTAATAACGGATACATCAAAATATAGACATAAAGAACACGCAAACACCCCTGTCTTGTAGAAGTGAATTAATCTGTAACCTTGGAAACATTAATTATGATTTTAGCTGTGTCTTTAAAACCCAGTAATTTTAAAAGTTACTCCAAAATTCGCTTGAGGATGAAATGGAACTAATGTCTTTAATTTAATTACAAAATTAAATTCGGACCTTCCATTTTTGAAACATGGTTAGAACTGTGTAGCGGAAAAACCATATGTTAAATCAATTAATTTGTAATATATATATATATATATATATATATATATATATATATATATATATATATATATATATCGTCCATTGTCCCAAGCGCTTAACCATTTTCAAAGTTTTGGTGTTAGGTTTTTTTTCATGTTTTTTCATGTGAGATTGTGTAGGCTTTTTGAATACTAGTAGGAGCGTTTATTGCAAACCTTCCCGTGTTGGGCATGGCTGGAATGCGAGAGAGCGAAATTCTGTTTTATTTTTTTTTTTTTAAATACTTCCAGTACGTCGTTCCCATTGTTAAACAAGGTGAGGTTGACGGTGCGTGAGAGATATTTGATGTTGTCTTATAGCGAGATGTTTTCGGTAATTTGATTTACATGTTTTCACTAATTTGATTTACATGTTTTCGGCCAGAACTTTTCCAAGGGTTCTTATAGATTGCGGGTTGATAGATGTTTTTTTAGTGCACTCTGCTCTGATAAGTGACACGTGATGAGTCTATTCAAGGAGGTGGTTGTATGTCCGATATAGGTTAGTGATTTATGACAAGAATCATACACTTGTACTGGGAAGTGAAATTGATACACTGTATTGGTCATCGCTAGATTGGATTTGACGGGGTTATTTTGATTCGTGACAACGAAGTTTGCGGTTTTTAATTTTATGTAATATATTACATGTTTTTTCGGGGATTACATAACAAATATGGCGCTTCTTCGTATAGCGAATACATCCCGCTTATTATTGTGCATCTGATTACCGTAAAATATCTGATGTTTTCTTGTGTGGTATTTTTATTACTAGTGCCATGTGCTTTTTGTAAGATTAATTATATTTCTTTATCAGTGATACACTTGGGAAAATTACTGTTGACTATTGTTTGTTTTATGGGTTTTTAATTCCCTCAGAAATATTCTTTGGGAAAACAAATTTAGGTGTAGTCTATCTAGGAATTTTTTTTTATATCTCTGCTATTATATATCTTTCCTGAAATTGGCCATCATAGTTTAGAAGATAAGAATTCCTTATGGCGTTTTCTTTTTTTTTTTTTTTTTCATACAGGTCGGTGGTAAATGCTTTGGGATTTAGTTCTATATCGACGTCGAGAAATGGGATTTTGTTACTAACGATGATTTCGAATGTCAAACTGAACCCTTTATTTTCGCTCAATAGGGGTAGACTGTTCTAGTTCCACGTGCCATGTCTTACGGATGTCAGTTATCTCATGTTAATTCCCCTCTGAAAGTTCTCCACTGCTTTTAACCGGGTGTCTAACTCACACTCTTTTGGTCCCGTCAATGGATCTAACCAACGTCTTTATCCACTGTGCCAAGGACACGTGGAGAACTTTCAGAGGGGAATTAACAGGATATAACTGACATCCGTAAGGCATGGCACGTGGAACGAGAACCATGAGTTCGTATGTAAATTTTATCAGTGAGTTTTCTTTTTCAAAAATTGATTTAAGTTTTATAATTTTATCCTTATTTTTTATTAATTCAAAATGTCAACTTATATTGTGTAGATTTGTAGTTTGTCAGTTGTTTTAATAAACTTTGTTGTCGATACGAGACATGACAAAGTTAGAGAAAGTAGGACCTAATGGGTTTCCCATGGTGACACCCTTAGTTTGAGTGTAGGTGTCACCATTATGATTATAGAATAGGGCTTTTGTGGTTCAGGCGAGTAGATGATCGGATTTAGGGAAGAGGGATTGACGAGTTTTTGTAGATACAGTTACTAATTATTTTGTTTCTTCGACCGGTAAAAAGATTTTTCACATTGAGTAAAGCTAGTGTTCACTTGTAGGATTTCGATATTTTTAAGATATGAAGGAATTCGCTTGTTGCTACGATGCTGTAGTTGTTGGTTGCATATGGGGAAATTACGTTATTTGTGGTGTTTGATAACTGATGCACTGGTGTAGGTATTTGGGATATGACAGGTCGGAGAGGAAAAATTGGTTTATGGGATTTTACATTACTGTACAGATATCCTGGTTGGTAAATTGATTTTAAAGCTTCAGATCTCAGCATTGTTTACAGTAATCAGTTTGTTTACGTAACTTTTTTACTGATTCTGTGGGATTTTTTTTCCTGAATTTTGTTGTCATCTTGGATAGATTGTAATTTTTACTTCTTCTCGGTTTTGTTCCCTGCATTCGTAAACAATTTTAACCCTTCTACCTGAGCCCCTACCTGAGCCCCTAAGTCAAAATTCGCAAATAACTGGTATTTAATGTTTCACGGTAAATATAAAAATAGTTACAAGTGTTTACCCACCGTTCAACCGGTGGCTGGGCATCAAGTAATGTTTTTCTCTACCACTGTTCAACCGACAGCTGGGCATTACGACATTTTTCTCGACGACTGTTTAACCGGTGGGTGGGCATTACATCATTTTTATCTACCACTGTTCAACCGCTGGCTGAGTATTACGTCATTTTTATCTACCAACGGTAAACCGGTGATCAGGGCTCAAAGTCAAACCGGTGATCAGGGCTCAAATATATATATATATATATATATATATATATATATATATATATATATATATATATATATATATATCCATTTCACGCAAATATATATATATATATATATATATCTTCGATAATTTCTAATGTTTTTCCTTAATTTATATCCTCTAACGTTTCTCTCATTATTATGTGCTATACACACACACACACACACACACACACACACACATATATATATATATATATATATATATATATATATATATATATATATATATATATATATATAAAAGTGAACGTTGAAGTCAACTCTTAGAGGAAACAGGCTGTTTCATGGTAAACGATTGCGCCTAGCATGTGTGTGTGGGTTTGTGTGTGTACCGCTCTGCTCCCATTCATATAGTATACACACACACACACACACACACACACACACACACACACACACACACACACATATATATATATATATATATATTTGAAAATATTTTTGAAGGTGCAAAATCTAATTACAGAAAGGAAAATGTGTAATGAGAAGGAGAAAGGTTGGAAAAAAATTTGAAGACAAATAACAGCGAGCCCTAACAAACATTCACGCTGTTTAGAGAGGGAAGTCTTGCAGAACCCGATATAAAGTGCCTCCAGCACCTTGAGATGAAATAACGAGTGCGACTGGGACAGAACAGTGAACCAATCAGTACTAAAATTAGCTGCACACCCTCTGTTATTTAAGAGGTGCTCACATATAGCAGAACCACAGGTATTTGGGACACGTCCATTCAAAGACAAGGTGTGATTCCTGATCTTAGTGGGAATGTGTTGTTTAATTCCTTTGTCCAGGCGTTGAGTAGTTCTCCCCATGTAGTAAGCATCGCAACTACAAATATATTTGTAAACAATAGAATTAATTTGATGGAGTGGGAGAGCATCTTTGCACCCAGAACGAAACATAGGCCGGGTTTGGAAAACTATAAGAACCTCAACCGAGAAAAAACAACGCCGAACATGAGCTGAAATCTGCCTAATTTTTCACACTTGGATCCAATCTAGGGCAATCTAAGATAAACAGGACACTTTTTAACTGTACAAAGTTTGACCTTTCTGAACTGTCCGATCTTGTTCTGGATGACCGAATGAACAGTATCGGGGGGGGATACCCTAAACCACATAAGGTTTCCTTCACAAAATTGATTTCATCATCCAAGAAAAACTCTGGACATATCATTAATGCCCTATGAACTAGGTTTCTAATTATGTTTATCGTACGTTTTCTAGGACTAAAGGAATCCCAACGCTTATATAACCCCGCAAATGTTGGTTTCCTATAAACCCAGGTGAGAAAAGTTTTCGGTGTCCGATGTACTAGAACATCCAAGAAGACTAGTTGAAAATTGGATTCCTTCTCGACCGTAAACCCCAGCGCTGGATGAATTCCATTAAGAAAAGAGAGAATCTGATCAGCCTCAACTCCATTATTAAATAAACAAAAAGTATCGTCAACATATCGACATGAAAGCCAACAAAATATATTGGCAAGTGCCGGACCCAAAGGGGAGCCCATAGCAACACCGTCAATCTGCCGATACATAGTATTATTAAAACTGAATTCGAAAGACGGCGTGGCAAATTTCATCAAATCCACAAATACAGACTCAGTAATAGTAGGTGGAGACAAAGAACTTATATATATATGTATATAAGCATCTCTTAAAAACTGTCTGCCGTGTATTCATATATATATATATATATATATATATATATATATATATATATATATATATATATATGCGTCTCATTTAAAACGTGGGTGGGGATGTTGTTTTCCAGAATTTTTCTAAACATTGTTGATTAGATTGTCTGATTAATATTGTTTGTTTAACCGAGTGAAATTCTATTTAATCATTTTTTTTCTTTTTTATTTGTTCGTGTCAAATTTAACCTCATATCCCATGATGCATCTGCTTTTAACAAATGCTGAATCAGCTGGTAAGTATTTTCTTCTTCTTCTTCTTCTTCTTCTTCTTCTTCTTCTTCTTCTTCTTCTTCTTCTTCTTCTATTCGCGTTAGGCAAACCGCCCCGAGCGACTAACAATGGTTAGCTCAAGTTACAATATCCATTCTTACACTTAGTTCAGAAAACAAAGATTTTGGCAGATTGCAATTATCTTTCGAAAATCCCCCTCCGGCAAAAAATAAATAAATAACAATAACCTTAGCGTTAATTTTCTTTTAAGACCTAGGAAATGACGTCCCTCCAAAATATCCTTCATTTTGAAACCTCTGAATCTTCATATACGTCCTTTAGAAAGGTAGTGGGATGTTTCCCTTTGAATTCTACACTGTTTTGAATGATCATCCCCTGCCAAGGCTAAAGACCGGTTTACCTTATTATTTTAAACTTACCTTTTAGTAAAGGGAAGGTGTATTTATGCTTTTCCCAAGGAACAAACCGCTGATTTTCATGTTGAAAACAATTACACTATCTTTCAACTGCGTTTAGTCCATATCAGGTAGACATATATTCATGCCCTTTGGAAGTATATTCGCACGATGGGAATCAACAGTCAAAATTTCAGCAGAGGTGGCTTGTGTTCACTTAGGAAAGGCATGATGAACCCACTTTATCCAGTATTCTCTGTGCTTACTAAATGGAGTACCACGGTAATGTAATTCTAACTTTTGATTATATTTTTCATGCTGAGAACAGTTACACTATCTTTCACTTTCGTTTAATACATTTCAGGGAGATATGGATTCATGCCTTTTCCATGTGTAGTCGCGCGACTGGGACAGAAGCAGCCCCATCAGATTCAAACTCTTTTCTCTGATTCTGTTCTCCACGCCGATAAACATTACGTTACCATGCAACATCATTTAGTAAACACAGAGAATACAGGATAAAGTTGGTTCATGCCTTTCCCTAGTGAACACGAGCAACCGTCTTTTACCTTCGTTTCGTACATATTAAGAATTGAGTTCAGTCATCTTTTTCTTTCTGTCTAGCAGAATTTTTAGAAACAAAGGAAAGATTACGGAAGTCTTTTGTCCTGGGTATGACGATAAACTACAACCGGCAGGAAGTTTTCTGATAGGGAGATTGGAGGATTTTAAAAAACGTTGAACTACCTCTTGCTGTTGTTCCCAGATCCTGACCCGGGGTGGCAGCACCTGTTAGGGTTCTAGTTATGGGCAAATAGTAACCCCCTCCAAACAAAAACAAAACACTATGAAAGTATAAAAATACATTTTTATAGTAAAAAATTCCAGCAATAGATTACCAAATGTCCCAAGAAAATTAAATTTAGACATTAAATGACACTTGTGGAGTTGATATATCGTCAAACAAATCAAACCAAACCGAATTGAACTCTTAAGTAATATCAGTCCTCCTATATGTCAGTGAATGCGGGACAACATCCTCGCAGATGAAGAAGAGAATTGAAGCAACAGAAATGTAGCTCTACAGAAGGATGCTGAGAATACCATGGGCTAAACATGTGAGCAACAACAAAGCTTTACATAAAATGGAAACAAAAAAAAACATTTATACTTAACAGAAGGAAGAGATTTCGAGGGCGCATAATAAGGAAAGACGGCTTGGAAATTTTGATACTCACAGGATAGAAGTGAAGGCAAGAGACACAGAGGCAAACAAAGCATGACGTACCTAGCGAGCTTGAGAAAATAGATGGCAGAACAGGGTCTAGGGGAGATAAGAAAATGACAAAATTTATTAAGAGCTACAAATTGCAGGAAATTGTGGAGAGCCATGATCGTCAATGTTCCGAAATGAGACGGCACATAGAAGAAAAGGAATGCTAGGTATTTTTAAATCAATTCAGAAGAGAAATTCAGATTCAGTTTCTTTGATGCATCTGGGTGGTTGAAACTATCCCAAACCTACCCGTTGATTTAAAAAGAGGTAACACGTTTTTCTCATTGGCCACAAGCCATGTTTTTTTCATATTTGCTAGTTCTGCTCTATTAAAAGGATCGTCTCGGATTGAGGAGTCGGAGAGCCGAGTTCGAATTCTAGTCGGGTTCGTTATATCCATTTATGAATACCATTGGGAAAGGTATGAATTCAGTTCTTATCCCCCTGGGTTGGGTTGGGTTGGGTTAGTTCAATGGATTATGCAATGCCGACAAGATTTTTAATGCTGGCAATATTTTTCCAAAGTAATACTACTAATATTTTTTTCTCCAAAATGTATTACAGCTAATATTTTTTTTCCTCAAAAATGTAATACTGCTAAAAAAAATTTTACTCAAAAATGTATTACTGTTAATATTTTTATCCTAAAAAATGAAATACTGCTAATATTTTTCATCCAAAATGTATTACAGCTAATATTTTTCCTCAAAAATGTATTACTGCTAATATTTTTTCCTTCAAAAATGTATAACTGGTAAGATTTTTTCTTCAAAAAATTATTACTAGTAATAATTTTTTTACAAAAATGTATTGACGGTATTAAAATCTATTTTTACACTTTCATAGTGTTTTGACCCCAGTTTGAGGGTTAATTATTTGCTCATAGCTGGGACCCTAACAGGTGCTACCACCCTGGGTCATGGTAGACATGGAAACACCAGCAATTAAGAGGTGGTTCCACGCTCCTCAAAACCTCCTGATCAGAGGCCTTGCTGTTGTATGTAGTTTATAGTCCTACCCAGGATACCTCATTTTGGGGGATCTTACCCCTCTGCAGTCGGCATATTCCAAAGCTCCAACCGACAAGGCGTCGTATCCCCCAGCGTCCTATTGCCTTGGGTGGCAAATGGTTTCAAACAAACACGACTCTGAATTCAATAATGTTTATAGCGTGGAAAACGGAATCAGTGAAAAGCATTTGAATTTCAGCTGGGGCTGCTTCTGTTCCCATCGCGCGAATACACTTGGAAAAGGCATGAAAGGTGAAAGATAGTGTAACTGTTCTCAACATGAAACATCAACGGTCAGAATTTCAGCCGAGGTTGCTTGAGTTCACTTTGGAAAAGGCATGAACCCACTTTATCCAATATTCTATGTGTTTACTAAATGGAATTGAAAAGTAATGTAAAGTTTATCAGCGTGCAAAATGGAATCAGACAAAAGCGTTTGAATTTCTGCTGGGGCTGTTTCTGTTCCCATCGGGCGAATACACTTGGAAAAGGCATGAATCTATATCTCCCTGATATGTACTAAACGAAGGTTTCAGACAAGAACGATTCGCAAAGCACATACTATACAGCTAATGAAAGGGTCGTGGAGCTTACAATAACTCCATGATCTCGACTGCTCTTGTGTGTGCGTGTGTGTGCATGTGTGCGTGTGTGTGTGTGGAAAACAAAGAATTCAGGGAGATGTGAATCCATGCCTTTCTTAAAGGTGTTATTGCTAAATGGGTACAAGTATCGGCGGTTGAAATTCAAATCAGCTTCACTGATTCTGTTTTCTATGGCGATAAACATTACATCATATTTCAGCTTCTTTTTTATGGCATGTATAGAATACGGGAATTTGTGTTCATGCCTTTCCAAAGGGTATAGGTACTAAGTAACCCCAAACAGTTCTGGACTAAATTCAGACCACTGATTCCACTTCCCATAATATTGCATCTCCGTTCAGTATATACGAGGTTTGTCTGAAAAGTAAAGGGACACGTGTCGCAAACAATTCATTTCAATTCCAAACAACAAACGATATTGTTACCCCTTCAAAATAGCCCCATCTCGTGTCGAATGTACTTTTCCACCTTTCTCTGTCACGCTTCTATGCACTGCCGGAAGGATACTTCATAGATGCCTCCTCACGTCACGGCTCTCTTGATGACTCCCACACCTTCAAAACGGGTCCACTTGATGATCCCTATTGAGCTTGGGAAAAAGAAAAAAAAGTCACCCTGAGCAAGATCAGGTGGACAGGAAGGCTGTACCAGTACGGCGATGTTCTTATTGGCTAGGAATTGCCGGATGCCGGGGGGTGGGGGAGGGGGGCAAGTGCATTGTTGTGGTGAAAGAATGTTTTTTTTTGTTTTTTGTTTTTTCTTCCTATCACAATTCTCGTCTCTTCTCGCGCACTGGGCGAAGCAAACGCTGCAGGATCTCTTTACAGACCTGTTGAATGATCATCCGGCAAGAATACACTGTGGACGATGCCCATAGCTCACACAGCACACTGTTACTTTTCAGAAAGACCTCCTATATATAAAGCAGGGAGATGTGGATTCATGCCTTTTCTAAGAGTATAAGGCTGATTCCATCAACCGTGCTGATGTTTTCTTTTCATGGCGTGTTCCTTCAGGACGTAGGTGGACCCAAACTCCTTATTTCTCGAATATCCCTGAATTGCTACAGCTTCTTTGGAAAAGCTAGGGGAGTCATTCCCTTTTGCCCTCTTCAAGAGAGTAGACATTGTGATGCTACAGCAGTGGTTCTCAAACTTTTTGAAGTCGGGGCGTACTTGAAGTCCTACCAATAATTTTAGGCGCCCTATATACAAATTTCGGAAAAATATGTTATAATGAAGCTAAATATTGCAGAAAGAAAATTAATGCAATAAAAGAAATATAAAATAAAACATACCTTAAGTTTATTCATTCTTGTGTTTAGAATAGAATAATTTATAATAATTTCATTCTTGTGTTTAGAATAGAATAATTTATCCTCATTGACGTGTTTACAATAAAGTAACTAATTCATCACATTTGCTTATAAACAAATAAGTGATAAATTATAACTGATAAATTACTATGAAAGTATAAATAAAACAACTTTTAAATAAACAATCCTAAGCGTCGTCATCATTTTATGTTACATAATATATCTTTTAATAATCAATTTTCTCGAACTAGGTATGGAGGACCAAAGAGCAACTCAAAAGCTTCTTATCATTGAAGCTTTCCTTGAGGGCTATCCGTAAAGAGATGGGTACCGTAATATAATAAAGTATATTTATTTCTTATATCTGGACACATATTTCTCTGGAATGCCAGGGCGTACCTAGACATCTTCCAGGGCGCACCTAGACATCTTCCAGGGCGCACCTAGACATCTTCCAGGGCGCACCTAGACATCTTCCAGGGCGCAGCAGTGCGCCCGGGCGCAGCAGTGCGCCCGGGCGCACGATTTGAGAACCACTATACTACAGATATGTTATGTCCAGAATTTCGCCATACTTTTGGTTGTTTTGCGACCGTCTTCTTTGTCCCAGTGGCGTAACATGTGTTGCCGGCGCCCGGCGTAAAACAAGTGTTACGACCCCTCCCTCAACATACACAGCTAACCCTAACTCTTCCCTCAGCCCAGTAACGCAACCCTCCTATACATATGCATTTTAAAGAAAACACTGGTTCGACTAAAATAATATTCATCAGATATCAATATATTAAAATTTATTTAACACTTTGACCGCCAGAGGTCACTTACGAAATCTGATTTCAAACACCAATGGCCAACCAAGGCAATAAACCTTTTTCTTATGAAGCTGATTTATAGCTTCAATTGAAGTCTTAACATTGTTTCCACGATTGACGTATCGCTTCTACTAAACTTGTTACTGACGCCCGCAACTGAAAATCTAGAAGAAAATGCCAAACACGAGATAATCTACATCATTTGAGAATCACTGTTCTAGTGTAACAGCTACCCATTTTTTCCTGATATTTAACCCATATTAGGGGGTTTATTGGTTCCTCTTTTTTATATAATGGTCATGATACATCAAACGAGAAGTTTTAGAGTAAGGCGCTCATTTTTTTTTTTTTTTTAAAGAAATCCGATCACGTCGATCCCAAATATATCGATTAGGATTTCTTTGAAAGATAACCGAACTTGAACCTCTTGGTGTTTTTTTTAAGGGTCTGTTTCGAAGGTAGTCGATCGGAATATCTTCAAGGGTACGCTTTTGAATGTCATTTCTCGTGCTATTTTCTGGAAGGCATTCGACCCTGAACGTCTCCATGGAGATCCGTTTGGAAGTGCATTCTCTTGAAGTTGTATAGAAGGTAGTCGAAACTGAACGTCTTTAAGAGGAGCTCTTTAGACGTTATTTCTCGTCAACTTGTTTGGATGGCAGTCGACACGAAACATCTGCATGCAGGTCTCTTTGAATATCTATTCCAGTACATTCGTTTGAAAGCTAATCAACAGTGAGCGCCCTCATGGGACCTTTTTGAAAGTACATTCTCATACTCTTGTTTTTGGTGATAGTCGACCCTGAACGTCTTCATGGTGATTCCTTTGAAAATCGATTCTCTTTGGAAGTCTGAACGTTACTCCAGAACAGTGGTTCTCAAATCGTGCGCCTGGGCGCACTGGTACGCCCTGGGAGATGTCTAGTTGCGCCCTGGCATTCCAGAGGAACATGTGTCCAGATATAAGAAATAAATATACTTTATTATATTACGGTACCCGTCTCTTTACTGATAGCCCTTGAGGAAAGCTTCAATGATAAGAAGCTTTTGTTTTGCTGTATTGAACTGGTAGGAGTTGCTGGTCGGTCCTCCAGGCCTAGTTCGAGAAAATTGATTACTCAAAGATGTATTATGCATTTATATATTTTTACTAGTCTATGAAAACCCCGAACTCAATCTTTGAGCGCAACATTACACTGATTTTCAACCCGGATGTATTCGCGTGTATTTTAAACGTTTATTTTTTCTGTTAAAATAGGTGACGTAAAAAAAAGAAATTGTGAACAGCCAGAAGTATTGTGATTTGACTTTTACAAGGGCGAGTTCAACAAATAGAGATAATCGATATATTTTAAGCTTTTGCTTTTTACAATACATAGATGTGGGAGATTTAGGGGAAGGTTGTGATAAGGTAATCGTTTATGACTCAGCCTGCCTTGAGAATGAGTATTCGTAATTATGGCTTACGATTAGGTTCGAACACCGATCTATAGTGCCTTTCTTTCTTTTCCATTTAATCTTTCTTTCTTTCTTTCGTTCTTTCTTTCTTTCTTTCTTTACTTGATTTCTTTCTTCTGCTACACCGTTTCTTTTTTTCTTTTCTTTCTTTATTTCCTTTCTTTCTTTTGATATTTCTTTTATTTAATTAATTTCTTTTTCTCTTCTTTCTTTCTTCTTCTGTTTTTCTCGTTTACGTTTTCACTTTCTTTCTTTTATTTATTTCCTTTCTTTTTTTCTTCCTTTTTGATTTGCTTCTTTTTCTGTTTAACTATGTATTATGCTCTTTATTTATGTATTTCCTTTCTGTCTTTTTTATTTACGTTCTTCTGATTTTTCTTTCTTTCTTTCTTTCTTTCTTTCTTTCTTTCTTTAAATAATTCCTCTGTTTCTATAGACACTCTGTTCCTTCTCCTTTCTACCTTACTTCTTTTCTTTCTTTCTTTCTTTCTTTCTTTCTTTCTGTCTTCTTTTCTTTCTTTCTTTCTTTCTTTCTTTCTTTCTTTCTTTCTTTCTTTCTTTCTGTCTTCTTTTCTTTCTTTCTTTCTTTCTTTCTTTCTTAAAATAATACCTCTAGTTCTATAGATACTCTGTTCTTTCTCCTTTCTACCTTACTTTCTTTCTTTCTTTCTTTCTTTCTTTCTTCTTTTCTTTCATTCTTCTTTTCTTTCTTTCTTTCTTTCTACTTTTCTTTCTTTCTTTCTTTCTTTCTTTCTTCTTTTCTTTCTTTCTTTCTTTCTTTCTTAAAATAATTCCTCTGTTTCTATAGACACTCTGTTCTTTCTCCTTTCTACCTTACTTCTTCTTTCTTTCTTTCTTTCTTTCTTTCTTTCTTTAAATAATTCCTCTGTCTCTATAGAAACTCTGTTCTTTCTCCTTTCTACCTTACTTCTTTTTTTTCTTTCTTTCTTTCTTTCTTTCTTTCTTTCTTTTTTCTTTCTTTCTTAAAATAATTGCTTTGTTTTTATAGACACTCTGTTCATTCTCCTTTCTACCTTACTTATTTTCTTTCTTTCTTATCTTTCTTCCTTTCTTTCTTTCTTCTTTTCTTTCTTTCGTTCTTTCTTTCTTTCGTTCTTTCTTTCTTTCTTTCTTCTTCTCTTACTTTCCTATGTTCTTCCTTTTTTTCTATTTGATCTTTCCTTTTTCTTCTGTCCTTTCTTGTTTCTTTTATTCTTTCTTCTTTTATTCTTTTTTGTTTCTCTCTTTTTCTTTTTTTTTTGCTCTGCTAGTTCTTTCTTTCTTCATTTCTTTCTTTCTTCATTTTCTTCTTTTTCTTGTTCTATCCCTTTTTTCCTCTCTTTCATTCATTCTTCCTCTCTATTTCTTTCTTTCATTTACTGCTTATGTTTATCAATATATATATATATATATATATATATATATATATATATATATATATATATATATATATATATATAACTTACGAATATTCACTTCCTTTTCTTTTGTTTTCTTTCGCTCGGATCTTTCTTTCTTTCTTTAAATAATTCCTCTGTTTCTATAGACACTCTGTTCTTCTTCTTTCGACCTTACTTCCTTTCTTTCTTTCTTCTTTGCTTTCTTTCTTTCTTTCTTTCTTTTTTTATGGCTTTCATTCTTTCTTTCTTTCTTGAAATAATTCGTCTTTTTCTATAGACAAACTGTTCCTTCTCTTATCTACCTTACTTTCTCCCTTTACTTTTTTCTTTCTTTCTTTCTTTCTTTCTATCTTTCTTGTTTTCATTTTTTCCATCTTTCTTTCCTTTTTCGCTTTCTTTCTTCCTTTTTCTTTTTTTCTTTTTTTATTTCTTTCTTTTATTTATTTGCTCTGTTTCTATAGACACTCTGTTCCTTCTCTTTTCTTTCTCCCTTTCCTTCCTTCCTTCCTTCTTTCTTTCTTTCTTTTTTATTGCTTTCATTCTTTCCACCTTTCTTTCTTTTTTGCTTTCTTTCTTTTTTGCTTTCTTTCTTTTTTCCTTTCTTTCTTCTTTTTTCTTTCTTTCTTTCTTTCTTTTATTTATTTCCTCTGTTTCTATGGACACTCTGTTCCTTCTCGTTTCTACCTTACTTCCTCCCTTTCTTTCTTTCTTTCTTTCTTTCTTTCTTTCTTTCTTATTATCGTTTTCCATTTCTGCCAATCATAACTAACGAACCATGTTATCAACCACACCCTTTTAACACCGTATCTTGTGACACCCAGCCGTCCCTCTCACCCATTTACACAGATTCTATCAACACTTTGCTCCTGACCAAACCGGATAACACCTCATTCGTAACAAAACCAACACCTCCTCCTGTCGCCGCCACTACCAACACACACACACATACGCGCGTGCGTGCACACACGCCAACACAACCACTCTCGCCACCACCAACACCACTACCCAGCGTGACTTTCAAGTTTAAATTCAAGCTTTCAAAGCCGGACTTTTTTCCCTTCAGAGACAGGCCTTTACGGTTCACCGGTTCTCACGGAATCCAAAATCAAATCTACGCTGTTGGTTTTAAAATCGCGAATCTTCGCTTCGTCCATTAAGGTTGTGACTCAACATAATTTTGTATTCCTTGTTGGATTATACCATTATTGAGACGGGTGTGTATGGGGGGTGCGTTTCAGGGAAGGAGTGGTGGGATTTCATTATTGGACACGTTGGGGACCTTTTTTCTTTCTTTCTTTTCGCTCTCTCTCTCTCTCTTTTTTCTCCCTCTCTTTCACTCTTTTCTCTCTCTCTCTTTCTCTCTCTTTCTTTCTCTCTCTCTCTTTCTCTCTCTCTCTTTTCTCTCTCTCTTTCTCGCTCTCTTTCTCTCTCTATCTCGCTCTCTATCTGTCCCTTTATGTTTTATCTCTCTCTTCTTTCTTTCTCTCTCTTTTCTCTCTCTCTTCTTCTCTCTCTTTCTCTATCACTCTCTTTATCTCTCTCTCTTTTCTCTTTCTCACTCTCTCTTTCTCTATCACTCTCTTTCACTCTCTTTCTCTATCTGTCTCTTTCTCTTTTCTCTCTCTCTTCTCTCTTTCTCTTTCTCTCTTTTCTCTCTCTCTCTCTTTCTCTCTCTCTTACTCTATCACTCTCTTTCTCTTTCTCTCTCTTTCTTTCTCTATCTGTCTCTTTCCCTCTCTCTCTTTTCTCTCTCTTCTCTCTTTCTCTCTATTTCTATCTTTCTCTCTCTCTTTTTCTCTATCTGTCTCTTTCTCTCTCTTTTCTCTGTCTGTCTCTTTCTCTCTCTCTCTCTTTCTCTCTCTTTTTCTCTCTTTTCTCTCTCTCTTTCTCTCGTTCTCTCTCTTTCTCTTTCTTTCTTTATCTGTCTTTCTCTTCTCACTTTTCTCTCTCTCTTTCTCTCTTTTCGCTCTTTTCTCTCTCTTCATCCTTTTTCCTTTCTAATTTGTTTCTTTTACTGATATTTCTTTCAGCATATTCTGTTTCTTTTCTGTCTTTCTTTTCTATCGTTTCGTTCTTTTTTCTCTCTTTCTCTTTTTCTATCCTTTTTCTCTTTTTTATTCCTCTTTCTTTAGTTTTTTCTTCTTTTCCTATTCATTCATTTACTTTTCGTCCTGATTTCATTTTTTTTTTATTCTCTTTTCTTTCTTTCTTTCTTTCTTTCTTTCTTTCTTTCTTTCTGTCTTTCGTTCGTTTTTCTATGTTTTTCTTTTTTCCTTCTTTACCCTTTCTGCTCTTACGTCTCCATTCTCCTGCATGGATGTGAAACGTGGACGCTGTTGGCAGATACAGAAAGAAAGATCCAATCGTTTGAGAACAAATGCACGAGAAAACTCCTTGGCATCTTCTATTGGGAACAAAAAAACAATGTTTGTCCGTAAGAGGGTTGAAAGTTTTTTGGGTTACCAGGAACCTCTTCTCGCCACTGTTAAACGGAGAAAAATAGTTTTGACACATTACAAGGCACGACGACAGTGGCGATTCTACTGGGGGGACAGAAGGGGCCAATGACCCCCCCAGAATTCTGGCCGGCCGCAAGGTTGCCGCCACCATTTTTTTAAGTTTTGTAGAGGAAAGAAAAATCAGAGCAGACAAATTACACTGTTCTGCTAGTATTGATATTAGTATTAACCCTTTGATTTTGTTTTGAAGTTAACCCCTCTCTTGTGGTCCAACAGCTTGAGGGGTGGAAAGAGGGCAAGAAGAGATTAGAACTCCACTACTATGAATGAAAAGTTGTTCGTTTAATTTAGTGAAATAACAGACTTATACTAAAACTCATTCCTAAGTTGTGTATACGATAGTGGGGTAGTATGAAAATAAAGACGCTGATTAAATTTGCCCCCCCCTCCTCCACAGAAAAATCCGCCCCCCCCCCAATGCTCCCCTACTTTCAGAGTTCCAGAATCGCCACTGCACAACAATATGTGCTAGACTATCATCCAAAGCTCTGTTCAAGGTGGACGTAGGAGAGAAGGCCAACACAAAAACTGGTTGGGCAATGCCAAACAATTGACAGGTATGACTATACCAGAACTGCTGATGGATGCTGCTGATAGACCGATGGGGAAAAGAGTGTGGCTTCTGCATTCAAATCTGTCCTATGATTGCACAAGTCAAGGGTGATGATGATGATGATAACGACTCCAACGTCATAATTATTTAGTTTTCTTTCTTTCTTCCTTTCTTTCTTTCTTTCTTTCTTTCTTTCTTTCTTTGTATGGATGCATTCTGTTTGTTTCGGCCAAGATAGAAGACAGCCGAGGGAGAAGACGGCCGAGGGAGAAGACAGTTGAGAGAGAAGACGGTCGAGCGAGAAGACGGCTGAGAGAGAAGACGGTCGAGGGAGAAGACGGCCGAGGGAGAAGGCATCCGAGGGAGAAGACAGCCGAGGGAGAAGACGGCTGAGGGAGAAGACGACCGAGAGAGAAGACGGCCGAGGGAGAAGACGGTCGAACGAGAAGACGGCCGAGGGAGAAGACGGCCGAGAGAGAAGACGGCCGAGGGAGAAGACGGTCGAGCGAGAAGACGGCCGAGGGAAAAGACGGCCGAGGGAGAAGACGGTCGAACGAGAAGACGGCCGAGGGAGAAGACGGCCGAGGGAGAAGACGGTCGAGAGAGAAGACAGCCGAGGGAGAAGACGGCCGAGGGAGAAGACGGTTGAACGAGAAGTCGGCCGAGGGAGAAAACTGCCGAGAGAGAAGACGGCCGAGGGAGAAGACGGTCGAGCGAGAAGGCGGCCGAGGGAGAAGACGGCCGAGGGAGAAGACGGACGAGGGAGAAGACGGCCGAAAGAGAATTCTGCCGAGGGAGAAGACGGCCGAGGGAGAAGGCATCCGAGGGAGAAGACGGCCGAGGGAGACGACGGCTGAGGGAGAAGACGGTCGAGCGAGAAAACGGCTGAGGGAGAAGACGGCTGAGGGAGAAGATTGCCGAGGGATAAGGATGTAGCATTGTTGTGGAATTGTCTACGTCAACCAATAGACCTCTCCAGAACGAAAAGGCGTATGCAACACTTCTGCAATTGATGTTTAGTTTCCTTGCTCGTCTTCATTACCGTCTCTCGTTTTTCTGTCTGTGTCTGCTTTAAATTCGTTAAGTCTAGACATGGAAGTAGAAAGCGATATTTATTTCCGTTTATTTACAGAAAATGTGGCACAAGCCCAAAAGAGAGAATGGGGGAAAGGACAGTCTTGTTCTATCTTAACATTAAATTTAGCTTGCCACAAACACTGACACAAACACACAACAATATTCCTAGCACGAAAACCACGTATACTTTAGGTGAAATGATTAAAAACAAAATATTACTATCGAATAAAATTACATTCAGGTAGTCAAGCGTACTACTGGATTGTAAATTAGGTCCCACCGTCTCACTAGCTATAATCCAACCGTCTGTTCTAGTCTAATTCTTTCTTTTCTCGTACTTCTCGCGTGTGGAACCCGCTTTCGTTTCCTTGCTTCCCTGCCAGTTACAATGTTCAAAAATTGAAATGCAATGTCAATCACCATCTTCTGTCTTCCTGAATCCCGTTTTTTTTTCTTCTCCTTATTAAATTCTTCTCATTCTCTTTCACCGCCCCCAGTGACCCCCTTGCGTCTTAGTGGCATTATCGCCTTGCTTAAGGGGGGGGATGATTAAAAAAAGATAAAGATTAAGCAAAAGCCAATAACTTATAATGTGAGGGGCGTCGTTCATTCAGCAGAAAGAAATCATTCTTAGATACAATCGTTCTCTATCACTGACAAAATAAAGACTTAGAGACGCTCTAAGGAAACAAAACAGCCGACCCCACCGCAAAACTCCGACCTTCTTACTTTTCAGTGCTTACTCGCCCTCAATGTCGACACAATAACAGTAATGGCCTGAGCTTACGGTCGATAATATTTACAAAGCAGTAAACCTTAAAGCCTTGTTCAAACATTTGCCAAGAGCAGGCCGGACTAGAGGCCCCCCCGACTGCTTAGCTTGCCGCCTGGGCCTCGTTTTCACGCCAATTAGCCAACGGAAGTGACGAATGGGGAAACAGCGTCATATCCTGTCTGTCAGCTTTGCTTCTTTTTTTTTTTTTTTGGACTCTCCATGTAAAGGGGGAAACTTAACACACACATAGAAATAGAAAGACAAACTAATTCCTAATACAAAATGGTTGAGTATGCAACCGTCACTGTGTCGTTCTCATAATTGAAGGAAAGGAAGAGATCGGTCCGCACAGACAGCGATAGCTAAGTCGATACCTATATATATATATATATAAAGATAAAAGTAGAAAGTGCTATCATTAGGTCAGAGGTCGTCGTCTGAAACAGAGAAAGCATTGGCGTTAACGCACAAGAAGAAAATAAGTCATAAACTGCCGAGATGGTTGAGAAAATAGTCAAACAAAAGAGGGAGAAACCAGACGAGATAGGAATATTTATTCTTTCGCGAAGAGAAAATCTCAAGAAATGTTCATGAAAGAAATTGCGAATTGCAGGAGTTTTCTTAAGACTGGTTCTGACTACCACTGAACGCTCGAACGGGGGTGAGAAGAGCTTGACTGGGGGCCTCGGGCAGTCCTTTGTGACCCTCACTATCTTATAACCATTTTTTCTGCCTACATCTATATACTCTACGTTACAAATTAAACTAAGCACAACTATTTAATAGAAAAACTTGTAGTTTCAACGAATAATTTATTCCATGGAAATATTTCGACTAGTTGTTGCTTGTCTTGGTCACTCCTTTTATTTGGGTAAAACAATGCAAAGAAACTAGAAATTATTCGTTGGAACTACAAGTTTTTTTTCTTTTAATTATGCACAAAAAGAAAATAAGTCATAAACTGCCGAGATGGTTGAGAAAATAGTCAAACAAAAGAGGGAGAAACCAGACGAGATAGGAATATTTATTCTAAGTTTGCCGCCTGGGCCTCGTTTTCACGTTTTTTTTTCTACCAACGGAGACAAGCATCCTAACTTTGACAACTATTAAAGATTAAAAAACCATTTCGCTAATTTTGACGTAATTCTGGGGTTTATTTGTTTTTTATCCTTGAATTTGTCTTCCCCGCGCCAAATTTCAAAAAAAAAAAAAAAAAAAAAACTATATAAAATTCACCATTTTTTTTAATTACATAATGTTGAATACGTTCACACTTCTTCAACTGATGTTAAAATTTGCCGCAAAACATTGTTGATTTATTTAAGGTGGAATGATCTATTATGACATGTCCCTAATTTATACTTAGATACTTTGTATTTATTTTCAATTTTTCGCGTTAATTTTGTTCACTTATATTGCATGTGTTGGAGTAAAGAGGAAATAAACAGGACAGTCAAACACCAAATGACAAAAAGATGGTTTCTGAGTCGGTGGTCTCGCGCATCCTTCCGGTTAATAAATTAATCCTTTGAAAATAGATATTTAACATTTTTAGACCAACGTGTTCCTGCCGGCAATAAAAACATGCTTCGTGATCCATTTGAAGAGTATTTAAGCAAAGTTTCTAGGCCAGACAAGCCAGTAAGATGGGACGGTAACATACGACAACAGTTCACGGTGGCACGGCTTAAAAGAATTTCCCTTACTCGTTTACCCATCTTCCTCACCAAGCTACGTGACACTTACACTTTCCTACTCACGTTTTCTCTTGCCTCTTTCTCTCTCTCTCTCTCTCTCTCTCTTTCTCACTAGCACACACACACGCGAAGAAATCACTTTCCTTTTTATCTGAACAAACAACTACACACAAGGAACTTTAGCACTCATAAACGCTGAGAAAAATTGTAGTTGTAAAAACATGAAAAATATTTTATAAAGGGTGTTTCATTAAGACGGATTATATACAAAAGTGTTTCATGACAAAAAATTTTAAAAATATGTCAGACATATTTTTTATTACAGACAACGACCGTAAAATGCAAATAAAAAGAAATTAAAATTAAAATTGTTCAAAAGGATAACTTTTCTTGTTTATTTTCATCTTTATTTTTTACTTTTATTTTTAGCTTTATTTTCTATTTTTAAAATTTTTTCCCATTTATTTTAATTTTCAAAATGATAATTTTTCATTTCTATTTTTATCTTTATTTTTGTACTTTTACTTTAATTTTTATTTGTACTTTTACTGTTATTTTTATTTTTATCGTAATTTTTTATTTTCATTTTTACTGTTATTTTTATGTTTATTTTTTTATTTTTACATTTGTTTTAAATGTTCAAAAGGATACTCTTTCATTTTTATTTTTACTTCTATTTTAATCTTTATTTTTATTTTTACTGTAATTTTTATATTTATCTTTATTCTTTATTTTTACATTTATTTACATTATTTAAATGTTCAAAAAGGTCATATTTTATTTTTGTTTTATCTTTATTTTCACGTTTATTTTTATCTTTATTTTTGACTTTTATTTTTATCTTATTTTATTTTTACTGTTATATTTACTTTTTACTTTATTTTCTATTTTTACATTTTTTTTACATTATTTAAATACTCGAAATGATAATTTTTTGTTTTTATTTTTATCTTTCTTTTTGTACTTTTCTTTTGATCTTTTTTGTATTTTTACTGTTATTTTTATTTTTATCATAATTTTTTTACTTTTATTTTGATTTTGATTTTTATTGCTATTTTTATATTTATTTTTATCTTTATTTTTAGTTTTACTGACATTTTTAATTTTATCTTTTTAATTTTTACATTTATTTACATTTTTTCAAATGTTCAAAAAGGTAATATTTTATTTTTATTTTCATCTTTATTTTTTTACTTTTATTTTATCTTTATTTTTATTTTTACTGTTATATTTATTTTTAACATTAATTTCTATTTTTACAATTTTTTACATTTTTTAAATTTTCAAAGGGATAATTCATTTTTATTCTTATCGTTGTTTTTACTTTTATTTTCATATTTATTATTGTATTTACTGTTAGTTTTATTTTTATCTTTATTTCAAAGTTTATTTTTGTCTTTATGTTTATTTCTGTCTCTAATTTTAGTTTTCAATTTTAAGGAAGGGAGACATTCATATCGACTTTTCTTCTGGATTTCAATTTTTCAATTTTTTTCAAGGACTCATATTTCAAAAGTCAACGTGATAAGCATCGATAAAAAATTGTAAATTGTAAATGAAAATAGCAGCGAACAATCTCACAATAAATACTTCATATCGAAACTAATTTAATTAAGACATATATATATGTGTGTGTGTGTGTGCGTGCACGCGTGCGTGCGTGCATGTTCCTTTACATAAAGGCGAACGGTTTTATTAAAATCCAATAATTAGATGAATTTTGAAAGCTACTAAAAATCGACGTTGTTTTAGGACTACGAAAAAAGTAATTGTATTTTTGAAACACAAATATCTCCGATTTGCCTTAAAATATAGAAAAAAATGTTTATATCTGAATTTTTATATAGAATAGATAAATAGATAGATACAAATGAACAGAATGATATCGACAGAAATGAGCAGAATGCTATATATGTATAGATACATACATACATACATACATAGAAATGAACAGAATGAGATAGATAGATAGATAGATAGATAGATAGATAAAAATGAATAGAATCAGATAGATAGATAGATAGATAGATAGATAAAAATGAACAGAATCAGATAGATAGATAGATAGATAGATAGATAGATAGATAGATAGATAGATAGATAAAAATGAACAGAATCAGATAGATAGATAGATAGATAGATAGATAGATAAAAATGAACAGAATCAGATAGATAGATAGATAGATAGATAGAAATGAACACACTGAGATAGATAGATAGATAGATAGATAGATAGATAGATATGAACAGATTGAGATAGAGAGAAATTAACAAAACGTGATAGATAGAATTAGATAATATTATGCAGATTGCATGACTAACAATCGCATAATGTGGGGGACTCTTTATTTATTGCTTAGTTTAGTCTACACTTGTCATTTTAGACGATCTACGAAACTTGTTTGCGAAACAACCCGCCAGTATAAATGCCTTCATATTGGCAAACAGCTGATGACAGCCAAAAGCTTTTAGAATTGAGGCACTGCTTATTCAGCGTCGATCCTGATATCAGAAACTATAGCCGAAGGAATGAAAACGGTAATAAAATTGCTTCATAAAACTGCATATACAAGAAAAGTGCCTCTCCACACACGCACAGAGAGAGAGAGAGAGAGAGAGAGAGAAAGAGAGAGGGAGACGCGCATATATATATATATATATATATATAATGTCATCCACAGACAGACTGTTTCGCTGTATCACAGCTCATCAGTGCGGCTAGACATCCGGTTGCCTCTAGCTAGGATTGAAACCCGACTGAATAGGTATCAGGCGGATATTCTACCACTAAGCTGTCGGCGCACGGTCGGGATGAAGGTGGGTTTATAGCGTATTTATTTTTGGAAACACGCCCAGTGACCGACAGTGACTCAATTCGGCTTGCGAAGAGTCTCGCTATATAGCTATAATAGTCACTGTTTACAAACCCATACCTCAGCCCGAGAGTGCTCAACTGGAATTAAATAATTCAGGAGCTAATATAATGTCATCCACAGACAGACTGTTTCGCTGTATCACAGCTCATCAGTGCGGCTAGACATCCGGTTGCCTCTAGCTAGGATTGAAACCCGACTGAATAGGTATCAGCAATATATGTATAGGCAGCAATTTTTCATTAATGCATAATAAATGTTTATCGTACTGCTTATATTGGTCTACTTGTTTTATTAACTAACCTATTTTACATACACACACACACACACACACACACACACACACACACACACACACACATATATATATATATATATATATATATATATATATATATATATTAAGCATTACGCCCCGAGCAAGGCGGGAAGCCACTAGGACGCAAGGGGTTACAGAAAATTTGGAGCAAGATCACATAAGAGTGATAGAGGAAAGGATGAGGAGAAGGATAGTGGATAGATCAATGCAAGATGGAGATGTCGATTGACATTACATTTGAATAGCTGGAGATTATAGCTCTCAGGGAAACAGGAATGGGGAAGGGAGTTCCACAGGTGAGAGGTGCGAGACATGAAGCTAGTGGAGTAGAAGAGACGGCTGCATTTAGTAGTTTCGACAGTGAAAGAGTGAGAGCGGGATGCCAGCCTCGTAGGGCGCTTGAATTCATGGAGTCTGGGAACCAGTGAAAGCAGCTCATCGGAGCAATTACCATGGAAGTATTTGTAGAAAAGACAGAGAGAGGCGACGGCGCGTCTGTCAGAGAGTGACTGTAGACGAGACGCCAGATCAGGACTAATTATATTACATATCCGTCTCTGGATCTTGTCAAGAACTCCGAGGTAAACAGAAGGTTCCCCAGACCATATATTGCAGCAATACTCCATGAAAGGGTGAATGGTTGATTTGTATATTTGAAGTATCGATTCCGGGGAAAAAAATTTCCCGGCGCAGCACAGAAAGCCAACTTTCCTCGTGGTGGAAGAAGCAATTGACTCAATGTATTTGTTCCATCTCAGGTCAGCAGTCAACGTGAGACCGAGCAGACGCAGGAAGTTGCTCTCAAGAAGTTGACTATCAGACATTCTAATGGGGAGCAGGGAAGGATCTCTATGGTGGTTAATGGAGAGTAGCTTAGTTTTTGAGGCGTTAAAGTTGACCAGCCAATTCTTGCCCCGATTATCAACTGATTGGAGGTCCATTTCAAGACGAGCGGCCAGGTTAGTTTTGTCATCGACACTAGATTTGTTTTTGAGGCAGTAGTAAATTGTAGTGTCGTCCGCGTAGATGCCAACTTGGGAATCTATGGCGTCAGGAAGGTCGCTGATGTAAATAAGGAATAGAGTGGGGCCAAGGATGAAGCCTTGGGGAACACCTGCGTTCGTGGGATAGGAACTGGAGGAGAATCCATTGAGAACGACCTTCAATTCAGGGTTTGACAGGAATGATCAAACAATCGACCTGTAATACCATAACCCTGGAGCTTGCGAAGAAGGCCATCAAATGCTTTGGAGATGTCTAGGGCTATGGCACGAGCCTCACCGTTATTTTGAAGGGCTTGGTAGACGGTTTCAGTGATGGCCGTAAGCACATCAGCTGTAGAGCGGGCGTAGCGGAAACCATATTGCTTGTCTGAGAGCAGATCATGGGATGTAAGGTGGTTAACCACTTTGGTATTGATTAGGGCTTCGCAGACTTTGCCGAAGAGGGGTAGGAGACTAATAGGACGGCAATTAGAGGGGTCAGAGAGGTCTCCAGAGTTCTTAAAGACAGGAACAATGGATGAAGACTTCCTGCAGTCAGGAAAACAGGATTCCTTGAGGCAGTAGTTATATAGTTTAGAGAGGGCGGGCGCTAGCTCAGGCGTGCATTTCTTCAAGACAATGGCTGGTATGCCATCTCCACCACTAGCCTTGTGGGGGTCTAAATTGGAGATAATGTCCAATACCAATGACGGGGTTATGTGTAACCCGCTCAATAGGGCCTCAGTTCTTAGAGGGAAGTCGGGTATGGATACACCGGTGGAGTCGAGCGTTGAATTAAATGAGAATTTCCAAGCAAAGCATTCAGCCTTGTCGGTAGAGGAGGTCAGGACCTCGAACTGGTTGAACAAAGGAGGTATGGAGGGTTTTCTATTGTTCAGGATGCTTTTGCAGAGCTGCCAATAATCTTTGGAGCCAAATTTGCGAGATGCAATACGCTCCTTCATCCGAGCAGCAAATATTGACTTAGCTTCGTTGAGGACACGCTTACACTCGTTACGGGCGGAGGCAAAGAGGTTCCTATGAGCAATGGCGTCTGAGCAAGAGGAGGAGTGCGACTTGACCCTATATTTCCTTGAAGGGACGAAAGCCTCGATTCCAGCTTTAACCCAGGATGAGACATCAGAAGCACATTCTTGAACAGGGAGCGTAATGACAATATCCCAGGGGACATCGCGGAGGAAATCATGGAACGAGTCCCAGTCAGCTCGTTGATAGTAGAACGATGTTCTAGGGGTAGGAGGTTCTTTGCAGGGGGTGGAGTTGAAGGAGATGTTAACAGATACTACATCATGATCGGAGTTACCAAGAGGGCAGAGTTGCGTGGCGCTACAAGACTCGGGGATGGAGGTAAAACACAGATCGAGAAGAGAGGCCTTACCATCCCGATTGTAAGCAAAACGCGTGAGAGATTGAGAAATTGAGAAATTAAGTGCTTGAATGCCTATATATATAACAAATATATATATATATATATATATATATATATATATATATATAGTCTGTTCATATCTATCTATCTATCTTTCTATCTATCTATCTATCTATCTATCTCAGTCTGTTCATATTTATCTGAGTCTATTCATGTCTATCTCATTATGTTTCTATCGTTTTCTTTCTATCTTACTTCCATTCTTTCTTTCTTTCTATATCTGTCTATCTATCTATCTATCTATCACAGTAGCTTTCTATTTTACGTTTTTCCTTCTTTCTATCTACTATATCATTATGTTTCTTTCTGTCTTTCTTTCTATCTCATTATGTTTCTTTCTTTCTTTCTTTTTTCTTTCTTTCTTTCTTTCTTTCTTTCTTTCTATCTATCTCATGTTTCTTTCTATCTATCTATCTATCTATCTATCTATCTATCTATCTATCTATCTATCTATCCTAACCAGTTCTTTATCTATCTATCTATCTATCTATCTATCTATCTATCTATCTATCTATCCTAACCAGTTCTTTATCTATCTATCTATCTATCTATCTATCTATCTATCTATCTATCTATCTATCTATCTATCTATCTATCTATCTATCTATCTATCCTAACCAGTTCTTTATCTATGTATCTATCTATCTATCTATCTATCTATCTATCTCATTATGTTTCTTTCTATCTATCTCATGATGTTTCTTTATTTCTTTCTATCTATCTGTCGAAATATAAAATAATAGCAATAACAAAACAATGCTCGAAACAGAAGAGAATCAGTTAGGCGCTGGAGAATGCTACGTAAGATATGCTACAGCGTGTTTGGCAGGAGCTGGACTACAGGCTTGATGTATGTCGTGTCATAGGTGGTGTGCATATAGGGCATATGTGAAATTGGCTATAAAATCGACATCACTTTGAATATCAGATATTTCCATTTTTAAATTATGTCAATTTGAGTGGGGTACACCCTGTATATAGGGTGTCTTAAAAATCGATACACACTTTTGTGGGTATGATGCAAGAGTCTGTCATGCGAAGAATTAGACAAAATTGGGGAGATGAGGAATTTTATGTTCAGGAAGATGGTTTGGTTTGGTTTGGTTTGTTTTATGGCATATCAACTTCAATGGGTCATTTAATGCCGACTTTTTTCTTTCCTGGTAATATTATTTTTAAAAATGTATTGCTGGTAATAGTTTGTTTTTTTTTTTTCTTCAAAAATTTTATTTCTGGTAATAAATTTTTTTGCAAAGTATTTCTGGTATTAAAACCCATTTTTGCACTTTCATAATGCTTTTTACCTCAGTTTCGGAGTTAACTGTTTGCCCATAGCTGGGACCCTAAAAGGTGCTACCACCCCAGGTCAAGGTGGACCTTGGAACACCAGCAATTAAGAGGTGGTTCCATGCTCCTCAAAGCCTCCTGATCAGAGGCCTTGCTGTTGGACGTAGTTTATCGTCTTACCCAGGACGCGGATGTAGTTTATCGTCATATCCAGGATGGTTTGTTTGTGTTTTACGGCATATCAACCTCGTTGGGTTATTTAATGTCAATAGTAGATATACGGACCTTGTCATTTATACTACGGTATGAAGATATATATGTTGACATTTACACCTTGACAAATAGATAGATAGCTTGATAATCACACTTCGACATATAGATATATATTTCCGATATACCGGCCTTAGAGGCTCTTATAAGTACTTTAGCAGAGCTTAATCGTGGCATTGGATTAAGTTATAAAAAAGAAAAAAAATTCGTTTTTTTTAATTTTGTTATGAATACCGATTCCTGAAAGAAAAACTGTATAACTTGTTGGTGTCTGCCTCTTCAAAGACTCTTTTGAGGCTCTTATGGTTATCATATTTTCGTCTTATTTTAGAGATGGTTCTGCACTTCAACATGAAGTGCTCTACTCTGAGTCTGCTTCCACAGGAGCATTTTGGAGGGATCCATTCTCTTCAGGATATAAGAGTGAGTCAAGTATGAAGCAAGATGGAGTATCACAATACCACAATCGTTATGTACGATCATACCTTAATGGAATCTTGCCAAACACATTTACCTGAAGACGAGGTTCTTTAGAACACCGTTTCTACCTGGATTCTATCCTCTTGGGAATTTATATATATATAAATATATATATATATATATATATATATATATATATATATATTGACCACTAATATTATCAATAAATTATATATATATATACATATATATATATATATATATATATTTATTGACCACTAATATTATCAATAAATTATATATATATTGACCACTAATATTATCAATAAATTATATATATACATATATATATATATATATATATGTATATATATTCACCACTAATATTATCAATAAATTATATATATATATATTGACCACTAATATTATCAATAAATTATATATATACATATATATATATATATATATATATATATATATATATATATTGACCACTAATATTATCAATAAATTATATATATATATATATTGACCACTAATATTATCAATAAATTACATATATATATATATATATATATATATATATATATATATATATATGTGTGTGTGTAATATATCAATAAATTACATATATATATATATATATATATATATATATGTGTGTGTAATTTATTGATAATATTAGTAGTCAATATATATATATATATAATTTATTGATAATATTCGTGGTCAATATATATACATACATATATATATATATATATATATATATATATATATATATATATATATATATATATATATATATATACTGACCACTAATATTATCAATAAATTATATATATATATATATATATTGACCACTAATATTATCAATAAATTATACATACATATATATATATATATATATATATATATATATATATATATATATATATATATATATTAACTAACTGACTGACCATTGGAAAGAGTATGAAACCTTTTCTCCTCCCCAGCATTGGGTAAGTAGCAGGGCAGACCGGGTTCTACAGCCTTGGATGGTAGTTGATCTATCGTAGAAAGAAATTGCAACCTACTGCGGGAAAAAAATCCTCGTCAGTCATATTACCAGGAGTCAAATGAGGCCCATCCGCATGCCATCATTTACTTTTAATAAAGAATTAAAAAAAATTTAAAAAATGCCTATATAAAAATAAGATTTTCTGGAAAATTTCTGTATTTCTTAGTAATTACAGGGGATTGGTTTGGTTTATTTTGTTTTACTGAATATCAACTTCAATGGTGATTTAATGCCGACTTTTTTTTTCTAGTAATATTTTTGTTTTCTCAAATATCTATTTCTGTTAATATTTTTTCTTCAAAAATGTATAGCTGGTAATATTATTTTTGCAATAATGTATAGCTGGTAATATTTTTTCAAAAACGTATTGCTGGTAATACTTTTTTCTTCAAAAATTTATTTCTGGTAATAAATTTTTACAAATTATTTCTGGTATTAAAACCTATTTGTGCCCTTTTAAAATGCCTTTTACCTCAGTTTCTGGGTTATTTTCCCATAGCTGGGACCCTAACAGGTGCTACCACCCGAGTCGTGGCGGACCTGAGGACATCAGCAATTAAGAGGGGGTTCCACGCTTCTCAAAATTCCTGATCAGAGGCCTTGCTGTTGGACGTAGTTTATCGTCTTACCCTGGACGTGGATGTAATTTATCGTCATATTCAGGACACCCCATTGTGCAGAGATGCAGTCGACGTATTATCTACTGCCCCAGCCGACTGGGCAATAATTACAGTGGACATGTTGTGTACTGGTAGTAGATACCAAATTTAAGTACAGAATGTTTTAATTGATTTTTGTTAAGTAATCGGTTGATATTTTGAACTTTTAAAAGGTAAGCTTAAATATTAATGCAGTACTTAAATACAGCGATCAATTTTGAGTTCTTCTGTAGTTTATTGTTGCCTATCGCATACGGCAGCAGTATGCCTTGCTAAAAGAAATCTCCGTCAACAGAGGACCAGATGGCAATCAAAAGAGCCAATGCTGCAGCGAGGAAAAGAAAGATCTTTGTAAATGAAAGCCTAGATCAAACGGCAGCCAGGTGAGCTTCCAGTGGTGAGAATATGCAAAGAGGTTACTCTCAAACTCCTGAACAAGTCGAAAGCCTAATCAAGAGCCCTCCGCAGGAGGTAGCTTAAATGCCGCCCGATATGACCGCTTTTAAGCTAGTTGGTTGATATTTTGAAATAGTTTGCTGCACAATTTACACATTAATAGATAGTCCAAAAGCACAACAAAACATTGCATGCAGTCCGCTATATTAAGAGCAATTGTTTGTGTTCATTAGATGATTGTTCGAATCTGCCAATAATTCCTTCTTCATCCAATTCATCTAACAATTCCTTTTCAATGGATAGCAACATTCATGATGTCAAATTCTTACCAAACAGCGAATTTCTTAACCTAGTCTTTACGATCTTTAACTTTGAAAATGTCCTCTCATATTAGACTACAGTAACTGATAGTATGGAGACGATTTTATAAAGTTTTATGGAGAAAAGGGTACAATTAAAATTTTTGTGGAAAAATGTGTATTTCTTAGTAATTACATTGGACATTTACTGTACATATGACTGGGAGTAAATACCAAATGTAAATACGGAATTTTATAGCTGAATATTTTATATATTTTTCAATTATTTTTTAGTTTTAAGTCATCGGTTGATATTTTGAAATAGATTGAAATTAGATTGATAAACATTTCCTATTTGTTCTTTATCTTCTCATAATGTAGGATTCCGATCCATATTTGATCTACATTTGATATTTAACTCATATATATATTTCAAAGAAAATCACAATATTGATACATAATTTTTAATCCTATCTAAGCTTTCGGCTTATTATGCTATTATCAAAGATCACAATTACATTGCAATATATTAAGCAATACACGGACAAAACAGTGATAATATATATATATATATATATATTTATATATTCATATATATATATATATATATATATATATATAGATAGATAGATAGATAGATAGATAGATAGATAGATAATCATGTGATAGCTAGATACCTAGCTAGCTAGATATATAGATGGGAATGCATGTATGTATCATACATACATTCCCATCTACATTATATTTGATCTGCATTTGATCTTTAACTCATATATATATAAATTATAACCAGGGAATATTAGTGTTTAAGCCTTTTATATTATATTCTTACTCTGTCCTGGACCTTTAGTTCTACATGGATTTTATCCTCTTAAGAATTTATACATATATATATATGTGTGTGTGTGTGTTTGTATGTATGTATATTGACCACTAATATGACTATATATATATATATATATATATATATATATATATATATATATATATATATGCACAAACACACACACACACAGATAGATAGATAGATAGATAGATAGATAGATAGTTTGGTAGTCATTAGATAGATACGTAGATAGGTAGTCAATTGTCTGTGTTTACTCGATGATCGTTCGAATCTGCCAATAATGGCTTCCACATTCGATTCATCTCCCAATTCCAATTTTCAATGGATAGCAACACTCATGATTCCAAATTCTTCTCAGGCTACGAATTTCGTAACTATGTCTTTTTATGATCATTTAGCTTTGAAAATGTCTTCTCGTGTTAGACTTGAAGAAGTGATATTGTGCAGATGACTTTATAAAGTTTATCTTTTTTATTCCTTTTTATGACTGAAACATTTGCCTGTGTTCGCTTCTTTATTGCAATTTTATTTGATAAATGGGGCCGACACCATCAGGAGCCCAACTTGCCACAGGACAAGCAGACTCCCTGACCAGACTGCTAACGATTTTCCTTCATTTAGCCAAATAATGAAGCAAGCTGAGCAGGGTAAATATCTTTGAGCGGAAACACTCCGCCACTTAGAAGATTTGGTGCTACAGCATCTTTCTCTAAGGCGTGTTCCTAAGTCACTTTCAAGTCTGGTTTCTTTTTCTTTTTTTTAAACTGAAGTTTGCTCAGTACAAGGCTCGAGGGCTACTCAATGTAGAGGGTTACTGAACGAGGTTTTATGGATGTAAGAGGTGGGTGGTATGAAGGGATTATTACGGAGACAAGGAAGATAGATAACGAATGGCCGTTGACTTAAAGAGGTGTTTGGAGTGTTCAGGAGAGTATCCATGTGAGAGCCCATTCCATAAAGTTGCAGTTTCAGCTTTATGTATATATATATATATATATATATATATATATATATATATATATATGATAGAAATTAGGAGGATTTGATAATTATAATCAAGTGTATTCATCGAGTCTGATAGAAACCTCAAAAGAATGCAGAAAGCACTGGACGACCGTTTCGTTCTATATTTGGGACTCATCAGCAATGCGCATCCACTACCGAGAATTGAAACTCTGACAGTTTTAAATCGGTCCCAAAAGTAGTTGTTTTGTACTTTAAATAAGAGAAACTATGGCAAAGAGAAAAAAAGATAGATACATATTGAAAAGACTGAGATAGATAGTTAGTTAGTTAGTTAGTTAGTCAATTGTCTGTGTTCACTAGATGATTGTTCGAATCTGTCAATAAATGGTTCTTCATTCAAATTAATTTTAAATTATTAGCTTTAAATTTTAAGAAGAAAACCAAAAACGGCCATTTTGCATAGATCAGATGAAAAAATTACAATAAATAAATATTTATGTTAACAATAATAATTATTAATTACAAAATACTCCATATATATATATATTTTGTGGGTCCTAAATTTTCTGTGCCCCCATGTGGCTCCCCATTTGTCAAACTTGACTTGTGGCCCCTGAAAATATCACATGGTCCCCAGGGGCGCTATATGGCTCAGGTTGAGAAAATTGATTGTTCGAATCTGCCTATAAATGCTTCTTCATTCAATTCATTTAACAATTCTTTGTTAATGGATAGCAACATGCATGATTCCAAATTCTCCGCAGACAATGAATTTTCTTAACCCTGTCTTTATGATTTTTAACTTTGAAAATGTCTTCTTATGTTGGACTTGAGGAACGGATAGTGTGCAGATGACTTTATCAAGTTTTTATTGCCTTTTATTATTAAAACAGTTGTTTGTATTTGTTCCTTGATTGCATTTTTATTTGATATAAGGGGCCTACTCAATCAGGGACCCACTTCACATCGGGCAAGCTGACACCCCAGTCTGTCCGCCACTGTTTTAGTTTTGGATTTCTCTTTCTTTGTACTTTAAATAAGAGTAATTATGACAAAAAGAAAAAAAAGATAGATAGATAGATAGATAGATAGATAGATAGATATATATTTAAAAGACTGAGATAGATAGATAGATAGATAGATAGATAGATAGATAGATAAAAGACTGAGATAGATAGATAGATAGATAGATAGATAGATAGATAGATAGATATTTAAAAGACTAAGATAGATAGATAGATAGATAGATAGATAGATATTTAAAAGACTGAGATAGATAGATAGATAGATAGATAGATAGATAGTCAGTCAATTTCGCATTTATCTTACTTTTTCTTCATTGGTGAAGTAAATACCATTCTTTTTTTTTTCTTTTTCGTTTTTTTTTTTGCCTGTGTCATAGTCGATTCAGACGAACACATTATCGGATTAGTACCCCGAGACAGGAAGATCAGCGCAATGAATGAGTATACTTCATTTCCTGACTGGCGTATATTTTGGAGCGGTTTTATAATCATTGTGCGATGGTTACAGGGTCTTCCCTATGGGCCCCGCAATAGAAACGTCACGCACAGGGATGACTATACAATGTGATAGGTCCTGATCTGCATCTCGTCTAAAGTCGCTTTCTCACAGACGTGCCGTGGCTTCCCTCTGTCTCTTCTACAGGTATTTCCATGGCAACTGCTCCGACGAGATATTTTCGCTGGTTCCCAGATTGCATGAATTTAAGCGAGCTACTCGGTTGGCATTTCGGTCCAACCCTTTCACTGTCGAAACGGTTAAATGTAACCGTCTCTTCTACTTAAACAGCTTCTTCTCTCGCACTTCCCGTCTGTGAAACTCCCTTCCTCTTACTTGCTTCCCTGATAATTATAATCTTCAAATATTCAAGTGTACTGTCAATCGACATCTTCTGATACTTTGATCTTGTTCCTCGTCCTTCTCTGTATCCTTTTCTCAAACATGACTTTTTACTCTTGTTCTCAATCCTCTGTAACCCCTTGCATGCTAGTGGCACTTCCGCCTTGCTTGGGGTGAAATGCTTATAAAAAAAAAGAGATTGTTGTCTTCATTAAAAACGTATTCCAAATATATACACCTGATATGGGCGAGTGAATCCTTCAACAGAAAGACGAAAGGATTGTAACGCTCTATCTGGACAGGCACTCGGTCCTTGTAATGGTCGAACGTCACTTACCCAATCTATATATATATATATATATATATATATATATATATATATATATATAATATAAAAGGCTCAAACACTAATATTCCATGGTTATAATTTATTACATTGATCTAAACTTAAAATCCAGCCAATTCATACTGCCGATGCGTATGTGAAAATTTTCCGTCTGCTTTGCATTACTAACCTTATTTGAAGTTTAGATCATATCTTTTATTGTGCGTAATGTCACCACAAATGTATCCACACGTTTCCGGTGTCTGTTTTTTTCATTTTAGGTCAGCGATTCGGTAGCGAATTATGCATCGAAAAATAATTCATATTTATCTGTATCTCACTCATTTAAACCGTTATTTAACTCCTCTCTTTAAAACTTCTCTCTGTTAAATTTTAATCCCCGCCTTCACTCTTGGGGCCTGCCTGTTCTTCTTTCTTCCGTTAAACCTCTCTCTAGAGATTTCATACATTTCCCTCTCACACTTGTTTCCCACTCCCACACATACACTCTCACTAAAATTTTGTTTTTTTTATACACGGGGTTATATTTTCCGATTTCTTTTTGAATTTGTAGGTCTGATGAATTGGATCGTGATTACGATTCCAATGTAAAATATTATAACCATGGAATATTAGTGTTTGAGTTCTACCTGGATTTTATCCTCTTGGGAAATTATATATATATATATATATATATATATATATATATATATATATATATATACTTAAAAAAGTGGTCAAGTTCTGGTAGGACGAAACCATAAAGCTCTCTGAAAAATGACGATGAGCCGTGACATATGTTACTGAATAAATCAGTGTGCCAATCACAATACCGTATATATATATATATATATATATATATATATATATATATATATACTTAAAAAAGTGGTCAAGTTCTGGTAGGACGAAACCATAAAGCTCTCTGAAAAATGACGATGAGACGTGACATATGTTACTGAATAAATCAGTGTGCCAATCACAATACCGTATATATATATATATATATATATATATATATATATATATATATATATATTGACTACTAATATTACCAATATATATCAGTGTGTAATAATGTCTACAAAAGTACGTTGAATTCAGGCGGGTACTTTTTTGAAAATAATTTCAAGGGGGTAATATCAGTACGGCTCAATGGCCGACTGGAAGTGAAGGAGAATGAGAAGACTTTAGTAAGGAGAAAGGACAATCAATGAGTAGGTTTCAAGAAAGCAGAAGATGGTGACTGGCGTTATGCTTAGATTTCTGAACATTTTAGGTGACAGGGGATGCCACAAGCGAGGAGTGCGAGAAAATAAACTATTAGAATAAAACTGACGGTTGCATCTATCTAGCTCAACAGTAAAACGGTGAGACCTAATTGCCAATCGAGTAACAGGCGTAAATTCATGCAATTGTAGCGATTAAAATCAGCGATCGATAAAAACGTCTTTTGTCGGTCAGTCGGAAGGCTGTCGTCTTCCATCGGGACAAGGAGACTTCAGATCTCGTTGCTGTCCCAGTTGCTTCAACTTGGCTGGGAAGTCCTACTATATCTATCATACTCGCCTAAGCTTACGCCTTCGGATTACCGCATTTCGATGGCTTAATGACTAAAAACTGAATTCATTGGAAGGCTGTAAAAAAAAAAAAAAATTAAAAAAGCGGTCAAGTTCTTTTAGGACGAAACTATAAAGCTCTCTGAAAAAATGACAATGATCCGTGTAATAAAATGACATATAGTGTACCAATCACAATACTGTAGGAGTAGCGGATGTACTTGCAGCTACAGTAACAACTGTGTTTTCTGGGCAAGATAGCTTGACGGAAGCCAACTCGCTCCAGGCTATAGTTTTTCAGTTTTTCCTTCTCCTAGATCGGTTGCCAATCCAGTCTGTCCTGTTAGTTGGAGAAGTGTATGTCACGAAGTCTACTAAAATTCGAACTGCTATCCATAAAACCACTGTGCCATCATAAAACAAAAAACAAAAATTACTATGTAGACATATCTAAATATTGTCTTTGAAATCCATTTAAAAACATTACGACTTTTTGTCCCGATCCAATATTTTTTCTGAAATTTTCCTAAAATTCACTAGATACAAAACCCAAGAGTCACTCAAGGTAGAGGGTTACTGAATGCAGTTGTCGAGATATGGGTTACAGAGTAAGAGATACAGTTTATGCAGATATCTGGGCAAGATAACGGTTATTCATTGATTTCAGCAGGTTAATACTGTAGTGATCGAGGTAGCATTCTCTTGAGAGTCGGTTCCTTGAAGCAGCGGAAGAAGCTGCGCGAGCGGAACTCCCTTCTTGCCAGTGTAATACGAAGGGGATGAGGATGATTTGACCCTGTGTATCTGGAATGAGAGGTCTAAGTTATAAGTGCCTGAATAATGAAATTAAGACGCATTTGACATGTAATTAGCTATAGGTTTGTGACATTCAACCTGCACAAGGCTCGAGTGCCTTTCAAGGTAGAGGGTTACACAGTAAGAGGTGGAGCTGATGTAGATATATGTGTAAAATAACGGTTAATCATAGACTTGAACAGGTTAAGATTGTAGTGATCAGGGAAGCATTCTTTTGAGAGTCGGTTCCTTAAAGCAGCGGTTCCCAGGAAGAATCTGTTCGAGTGGAACTCCCTTCTTGCCAGTGGCACACGAAGGGGATGAGGATGATTTGACCCTGTGTACTTGGACTGAGATGTCTAAGCTGTAAATTCCTGAACTTATGGAGTTAAAGAGCTGTTCGAATGGAACTTACAGCTCACCAATGGAATACGAAGGTAATGAGGCTGGTTCGCTACAATGTGCGCCTCATGCCCGGTCTTAGCCGTGAAGGTTAGAACTAGTGGAAGTCAGGAGTGTAGTTCATCTGAACACTCACCATGGAAATAGCGACAGAGTAGTGAGGGGCTTGCGAAGTCTCGTCTGTGAGAAACGGGTGGAGAGTACAAAATAATTCTTCACCCACAAGGGCGCGGAGGCGCTTGGACCAAGGAGAACTGACCCTAACAATACAGAAAATACCAGTGTTTTGGTTTTTTTTTCTTTGTCTGTTTTCTCTCAATCTCTGACGAAGCTTTAATAAACGTGAAACATGTTAAATTGATATACGTTTCGTATTTGTTCTTTATCTTATTATCCCGTCGGATTTCGATATGTGATCTTCATTTGATCTTTAAATCATATCTTCCTGTGTGTGGTTAACCAAACCTACGCCATATTCATAAAGAAGATCTCTAATTAGCGAGTAAGACACCCTTGTTTTAGCATTGAATCGAGTTTCAAATGCGTTTAGGGTTTGCATTTACATATATATATATATATAAATATCTGCGATTTTAATGAACGTAATACATGACTGACCAATGAGAATCGACCCCCCCAAAAGATTGAAAATACCAAAGTTCTGTCTTTTGTCTGTTTTCTCTCAATCTCTGACGAAGCTTTAGTAAAAGTAAAACGTGTTAGATTGATAAACGTTTCCTATTTGTTCTTTATCTTATCATTCTGCTATATTCTGATCCATATTTGATATTTAAATGAATGTTTCCTATTCGTTCCTTATCTTATCATCCCGTCTGATTCCGATCCCTATTTCATCTGCAACAAATTTGTTAATATATACAAATTTGGTGAAGGTCCAATGAAAGGTCCAAAATTGTATAATACACACACACACACACACACACACATATATATATATATTAAATAAAAACAAAAAAGAAAATTTACACATTTTTGACGGGCCGTATTAAACATATGTAAATTAACGAAGTGAGGAAGTGACGGGGGAGAGAGACAAGATAAAAACAGACCACTTTTACCCCTACGGATTACCTAGTTCTTCATAAACTAAAACTCTCTCTCTCTCTCTCTCTCTCTCTCTCTCTCTCTCTCTCTCCCTATATATATATATATATATATATATATATATATATATATATATATATATATATATTATTCCGGGTCATTTTCCAACTTATTCACGATGATCTTCATCCTCTCGAATCTTCTAACTTTCTGTCCTGGAGTAAAATGTTGCCTCCCAGGTTTCACGCACGATTTCATTTACAAGTCTTTTTTGAATGCTCTTTGGACTGTGGCAGCTGAAACTCCTCAGTAAGGTAAAGAGCAAAGAGGAATGTAATATCTCTCACTTTTATTAAAGCTTCGTCAGAGATTGAGAGGAAAACGACAAAAAGACTGAACTTTGGTATTTTCAATCGACTCAAACAAAATTAAATACCACGGTTTCTATCTTTTGTGTTACACTGATATGCGTTTCCTATTTATTCTTTAATTTTTTTCATCCCGCCAGATTCCGATCCATATTTGATCTTTAACTCTCTCTCTCTCCCCTCTCTCTCTCACACACACACACACACACACACACACATATATATATATATATATACATATATATTCATAAATATTGTCTCTCTACTGATTAATTCGGAGAAATTTTCATATATATATATATATATATATATATGTGTGTGTGTGTATATATATATATATATGAGAGATTTAGCAATTCAAGCCTGTCGGCCTGTATCGATCTATCTCTTTGTCCCATGATTCCTTATTTTCAGTCAGGCAATTAGTGTATTCATGTATTTGGGTTTGACATCAATCAAGAAAGCGAAAAAAAAAGAAGGAAATGGAGAAAACTGAAAAGAAAGAAAGAAAGAAAGAAGAGAAAAACATTTAGAAACAAGAAAATGAATGTTTCCTATTTGTTTCCTTATCTTATCATTATATTCTATATCTTCTCATCTTACCAATATTCAAATTAATTCTTTTTTTTTTTTTTGGTCATTCTTCAACGTTTTCGCTCAATGGCTTTTCAGTATCTTGTTTTCTCATTTGAGTTTACATCCTTCTTACAACCAATGCCGATCATCAAACAATCCGAAATTAAAATTAAAACTATTAATTACTATACGATGATATACAGGGTGCGATGGATAAATTGTCGTCTAAATGACTCAAAAAATGAAAATAACGCTGACGTCTTATTTTAAAAGATATACTTACGAAAATTACACCAAAATATCTTAAATTACTGAAAAGTAAATTTATCCAATAAAATCGCCATTGGCTTCAACCTTTGCCTCCAGTCGACTTTGCAATCTCCAGCAAATCTTCTGGACGGTTTTCTTGTTTAAGTTGATGAATGCTGCCATAATCCTTGCCTTCAGTTCATCTTTGGTCTTAAAAGGAGTTTAGTCAGTCACTCGCTCAACTACGCCCCACACATAATAATCAAGGTGGGGTTGCAGTCTGGGAAGTTACGTGGCCAGATATAAGGGGTAATGTGCTTGCAGAAATTGTCTGACAATCATGACTTGATTCTCTTGCTTGTGTTGCATGGTGCAGAGTCCTGTTTCCAGACATAGGGTCTTCCAGCAGCCACACCGTTGACCCAAGGCACTTGATATAGGCATCCGTGTTGAATCTGATGTTCTTATTAGAGCTTCCCGCGCGAATGCCAAGCAGTAGAGAATGCCTTTTCCAAATTTCTGGCGGAAAGAACTGCGTCAGGGTGCTCTTTTTCTCACTGACGGCGCCCAACTGACCCTACTATACTGTGTCGTCGACAAAATTAGAAACAAGCAACGCGCATGCTCGAAATCAAAATTGTAGGATGGCCACAATTTACCCATTGTACCCCGTATATTTATTTACAATATGATGAACAAATCTTAAGTTGCATGATTTTAGTGATGTTGGACGGCTTCGCTTGTCACTTATGCTGTCAAGCGAAAGCTCGTTATCACTTCCCAAAATGCTCGTTTTATTCTGAACTTCGTAGACGCCAGGATTAGTAGTAGTAACGTCTTCCACTAATATCTGCACTAGTAATACTTGTCCAAGTACTAATCGCCAAATAGTATAATGATTAGAAGAGAATCGTAATGCGTATAGTAGTAGAGCGAGTGATCGTATAACAATTGTAGATAGACACGAAGAGTGAGACAGAGATCGTATAGTGATCACGCTACTTCCTATTTATTAACTTCCTTTATGATCACGTGATCTACGTAATACTCCAATCGTCCGTGTCATTCACTGGCGATCTAGTTTCAAACCACAGTGTCGGCAACCACATTTACACTTATACAATAATAATAGAATTTTAAACCACCAAATAACTTATAGTAAAACTCTTCTTTTGTTCTCGCTCCTTCATAATGTTTAACCCCTTGCGTCTTAGTGGCTTTACCGCCTTGCTTGGGATAAATTCGATTAAAAAAATGGTTCTCATAAAAAGATCAAACAGATAAGCTGAGACTCATATGGTATATTTATAAATATTTCCTAGAAATGAGATGCACTATATCCACGAAGAACCTAATCTGGACCCCATCCAATGTAGCTGTTCGTTCATCTTTAAAAACGACAGTTGAGAAATCAGTTTTCATGAACTTCTTCAACCATCTTGTAGATCTCTTTTTTTTTTTGGTCGTTTGAAAGTTTTTAGCCAACATACTTCTGCATCTTTTTATTCTGAATCCGTTAGCAACACGCACTTGAAATATTTTATTATTAATCAAACCATTTTTTGTGTTTACTATATGTTTAATATTTTTCATATCTCTTTTTTTTTATAGCTTTCTCAAATTACTCCACATCCCTTCTATTGTAAATGCATTCAGATTGGTTGAATATTCCCCTGAAGGTCCCAGTTTCAAGCCCAACCATGAGAATCAATTTAATGTTGCTTGATATTTATTACTGAAAATACTGCTAAAAAAATCAGTTTTCATGTACTTCTTCACCAAACTTAGAGGTTTTTACTTTTAATGTGAGCCCAAAATACAAAATTCTGCATCTTTTCCGTTTGTTGCTGAGAAATCAGTTTTCATGTACTTCATCAAACTTAAAGGTTTCTCTTTTCTAATGTTTACTTAAATATAATAGACAAATATTGCTAAAAGTATGAAAGTAATCAGGCTTTCATGCCTTTAGCCAATATTCTTAATATTATGCATCTTTTCTCTCTGATTCCATTAGCAACACTGAATTCTTGAAATATCTTCTTGTTGATCAATCGACATTTTTGTCTTTATTATATTTTTAATATATTTCATATCTCTTTTTTTTTATACCTTTCTCAAATTACTCCACATGCCCTCTGTAGGCAACGCATTCAGATTGGTCGACTATTCCCCTGAAGGTCCCAGTTTCAAGCCCAACTATGAGAAACAAAGTAATGTTGCTTGATATTTATTACTGAAAATATTGCTAAAAGAAATCAGTTTTCATGTACTTCTTCACCAAACTCAGAGGTGTTTTCTTTTAAAGTTTTTAAGAGTTGGAATTAATCCATGCAAGATTTCTACATTCTTTCCTAGTCAGCCTAAGAACGTTTCAGCCCATCCTCGTACGTGTTTCACTTTCTGATAATTAAATATAATAATTTGATTGCTTTCATAACTTTAGCCAATATTCTTAATATTATGCATCTTTTCTTTCTGATTCTATTAGTAACACTGAATTCTTGAAATATTTTCTTATTGGTCAATCCACTTATTTGCTTATTATCTTTTAAACTTTATGTTGGTTGACTATTTCGAAGAAGAACCCAGCTGTCAGGTTAATCAATCTATAATTTCAATGGCTATAATAGTAGTCAAAAATATTACTACAACTCCCCTACTGTTGTCTTCCAGGTTGTGTTGGTTGACTATTTCGATGAAGAACCCAGCTATCAGGTTAATCAACCTATAATTTCACTGACTATAATACTAATCAAAAATATTACTACACCTCCCCTACTGTTGTCTTCCAGGTTGTGTTGGTTGACTCTTTCGATGAAGAACCCAGCTATCAGGTTAATGAACCGATAATTTCACTGACTATAATACTAGTCGAAAATATTACTACACCTCCCCTACTGTTGTCTTCCAGGTTGTGTTGATTGACTATTTCGATGAAGAACCCAGCTATCAGGTTAATCAACCTATAATTTCACTGACTATAATACTAACCCCAAATATTACTACACCTCCCCTACTGTTGTCTTCCATGTTGTGTTGGTTGACTATTTCGATGAATAACCCAGCTATCAGGTTAATCAACCTATAATTTCACTGACTATAATACTAACCCCAAATATTACTACACCTCCCCTACTGTTGTCTTCCAGGTTGTGTTGGTTGACTATTTCGATGAAGAACCCAGCTATCAGGTTAATCAACCTATAATTTCATTGACTATAATACTAGTCAAAATTATTACTACACCTTCCCTACTGTTGTCTTCCAGGTTGTGTAGGTTGACTATTTCGATGAAGATCCCAGCTATCAGGTAAATCAACCTATAATTTCGCTGACTATAATACTAATAAAAAAAATTACTACACATCCACTAATGTTGTCTTCCAGGTTGTGTTGGTTGACTATTTCGATGAAGAACCCCCCTATCAGGTTAATCAACCTATAATTTCACTGACTATAATACGAGTCGAAAATATTACTACACCTCCCCCACTGTTGTCTTCCAGGTTGTGTTGGTTGACTATTTTGATGAAGAACCCAGCTATCAGGTTAATCAACCTATAATTTCACTGACTATAATACTAATCAAAAATATTACTACACCTCCCCTACTGTTGTCTTCCAGGTTGTGTTGGTTGACTCTTTCGATGAAGAACCCAGCTATCAGGTTAATGAACCGATAATTTCACTGACTATAATACTAGTCGAAAATATTACTACACCTCCCCTACTGTTGTCTTCCAGGTTGTGTTGATTGACTATTTCGATGAAGAACCCAGCTATCAGGTTAATCAACCTATAATTTCACTGACTATAATACTAACCCCAAATATTACTACACCTCCCCTACTGTTGTCTTCCATGTTGTGTTGGTTGACTATTTCGATGAATAACCCAGCTATCAGGTTAATCAACCTATAATTTCACTGACTATAATACTAACCCCAAATATTACTACACCTCCCCTACTGTTGTCTTCCAGGTTGTGTTGGTTGACTATTTCGATGAAGAACCCAGCTATCAGGTTAATCAACCTATAATTTCATTGACTATAATACTAGTCAAAATTATTACTACACCTTCCCTACTGTTGTCTTCCAGGTTGTGTAGGTTGACTATTTCGATGAAGATCCCAGCTATCAGGTAAATCAACCTATAATTTCGCTGACTATAATACTAATAAAAAAAATTACTACACATCCACTAATGTTGTCTTCCAGGTTGTGTTGGTTGACTATTTCGATGAAGAACCCCCCTATCAGGTTAATCAACCTATAATTTCACTGACTATAATACGAGTCGAAAATATTACTACACCTCCCCCACTGTTGTCTTCCAGGTTGTGTTGGTTGACTATTTTGATGAAGAACCCAGCTATCAGGTTAATCAACCTATAATTTCACTGACTATAATACTAACGAAAAATATTACTACACCTCCCCTACTGTTGTCTTCCAGGTTGTGTTGGTTGACTATTTAGATGAAGAACCCCCCTATCAGGTTAATCAACCTATAATTTCACTGACTATAATACTAGACAAAAATATTACTACACCTCCACTACTGTTGTCTTCCATGTTGTGTTGGTTGACTATTTCGATGAAAACCCAGCTATCAGGTTAATCAACCTATAATTTCACTGACTATAATACTAGACAAAAATATTACTACACCTCCCCTACTGTTGTCTTCCAGGTTGTGTTGGTTGACTATTTCGATGAAGAACCCAGCTATCAGGTTAATGAACCGATAATTTCACTGACTATAATACTAGTCGAAAATATTACTACACCTCCCCTACTGTTGTCTTCCATGTTGTGTTGGTTGACTATTTCGATGAAGAACCCAGCTACCAGGTTAATCAACCGATAATTTCATTGACTATAAAACTAGTCAAAATTATTACTACACCTCCCCTACTGTTGTCTTCCAGGTTGTGTTGGTTGACTATTTCGATGAATAACCCAGCTATCAGGTTAATCAACCTATAATTTCACTGACTATAATACTAATAAAAAATATTACTACACCTCCCCTAATGTTGTCTTCCAGGTTGTGTTGGTTGACTATTTCGATGGAGGACCCAACTATCAGCTTAATCAATCTATAATTTCACTGACTATAATACTAATCAAAAATATTACTACACCTCCCCTACTGTTGTCTTCTACGTTGTGTTGGTTGATTATTTTGATGGAGGACCCAGCAATCAAGTTTAGCCAAATTAGCTCGATATTCATCACTAAAAGTTACTGTTGAAAAATCAGTTTTCATGTGAAAAATAATCTAATTTATGTGTTTCTCTTTATGATGATTATATGTAGCGGTTTTATTGCTTTCATGCCTTTAGCCAACATTCTTAATATTCTAAATCTTTTCTCTTTGATTTCATTCTGCCACAACCTGTGCATTTAGTGTTGATTCCATTAGCAACCCTGACTTCATGAAATATTGTCTTATTGGTCAATCCAATTTTTTGGTTTAATATCCTTTCAATATTTCTGAAATCTTTTTTTCTCTCACATTCTTAAGCCAGTTTTTTTTCTTCTTCTTATCCCTCCAATCTTTTCATTTCCTTATTTTAATTGTTCTTTGAGGTCTATTCAGCTTGTTGGAAATTTTCTAAGATTTTACAATACGTTGTTTCCCTTTGGAAGAACTTTCTTATGGCCTATAGCAACCTTTAGCGAAATGAAATTTAAAAAAAAGTATCAAAAACGATATTATTAATTCTTAATATTTATTTACACTATAAGATTGATGACTTTTTTTACATGTTAACGTAGCCTAGTCGTAATTGGCGCGGCAAGGAGAGTTCGAATTCCGACCGAGGTCGTTGCGTTCATTTTCGCACAAATACTCTTCGGAAAATCATGAATCCTTTCCTTCTTCCCGTACCACGTGCTCTGGGTTAAATATTGAGTTAAAGTAAAACGCCTGCTTGCTATGTAACACCAGCGTTCTCAGTTTGTGGATCAAATCTCCACGTAGAGTGAGAAGGATTCCTCACTCTCTCTCTCTCTCTCTTTCTCCCCCCCCCCATTTCAATACCAATACCAAGTGTGATCATCATGGTGATTTCGAATTGTGTCACAAAAGCTCTTCGGAAAGGCATACATCCATTTCTTCTCCCAAGTATGGGTTAAATAGCAGGCCAGAGTCGGCTCTCCATTCTTGGTTGGCAACAAGTCTACGAGAAGTAAAACGACTACTTTCTACGCAAGACTAACGTGTTTAGGCTTTGGCTCAAAAAAAACCACGTCGAGAGAGAAGGGCACCTCTTTCTCTCTCTTTCTCATTGTATCTGTTTATTTTTCTTACTCTCTCTCTCTCTCTTTCTTTCTTTCTCTTTTCCCCCCTCTCTGTCTTTCTCTTTCTCTGTTCCGTTATCTTTTTATCCGTCTCTCTCTTTATCTTTTTTCTTTATCTCTATTTCTTTATCGCTTTCCTTTTCTCTCTCTCTCTCTATCTCTCTCTCTCTCTCTATCTCTTTGTCTCTCACTTTCGCTTTCTCTCTCATTTTCTTTCTTTGTCTTTTTCTCTCTCTCTGTCTCTCGCTCTCTTTCTTTAGCTTTTTCTTCCGTTTCTGTCTCTCTATTTCTCTCTCACTTTCTCTTTCGCTCTCTCTCTCTACCCCTTTCTCTTTCTCTCTCTTTATCTCTTACTTTCTCTTTCTCTCTCTTTTTCTCTCTTTCTCTATCTCTTTTTCTCCCTTTTTCATTCTGTCTCTCTTTTTCTCACACTCTCTCTCTGTGTCATTCTGAAAAATTTGGCTTATATGATAAAATCCAACATTCTGTAGATCGGAAAAACATCGCTTGACAACCCTGGCTAAAGGTCACTAAGATTGGGATTCCTGGATTTTTCAACATCAGAAAATAGATTGTTTGTCGTTCGGGACTACAACAGAGGTCTGACTTCCGCCGGAAAAAGCCAAACATATTGTAGGCAGGCTGGGAAATTAATCACCAAACTTTGATCCTCTGAAAAGGGGAAGATAGTTCGATACCTACACAGGGGAAATGTCTAAGGTACTGCCGTGCCTGGAAAAGTAAGGCCAGCCGAGAGGAATATGTTTTATGCTATTAATCTCAAACACACATTCAAAAGGTTCAAGCTGTAAACATTTTCACTGACAAATGGCTACACTTCCGGGACGTTAGACTCAAGCGAAATAATTGATCACTTCTGGTCTCAAACCTGAATGCGCAAGTCATTTAATACTTCATGTCTTTCGAAGTACGCAATTTGAAACGTGGCTTACTAGAAGGATGGGGTAAAAAACAAAAAAATAAAAAAAACCAAAAAAAAAACCGCTGATTTCGGTAAAATAGTTTCGAGAGGAAAATTACCGCACATATTGGTGTATAAGCCGAGAAATATGTGATAGGTTTACGTTCGAGGTCAATATGTCGCAAAGCCCAAAAATATCTGGAAGCTTTACAAGGAAAACGCTCCTTTTCTTAGATTTTAGAAGCATTTTGAAAATATTTCTAGTACTCGTAGTCCCGATTTTCAGTTTTCATGAGTGGTTGGTTCGCTAAATATTCATTTATTAAATGATCCAATTGTTTTGCATTTATATAGATCGTCCGTCATCAACAATTTGTCCCGAAAGCTGAAGATAATTATATAGTAAGAATTACACAGACATCATATATATATATATATGTGTGTGTTTGTGTGTATATATATATATAAATATATATATATATATATATATATATATATATACATATATATATGTATATATATATTATGTATGTATATATATGTATATATATATATGTCTATATATGAAATGATATGGGTATTGTAGGTTTTTGAATGTGTTTTCTATGTATGTTTCTTCTTTAAATAAATATTGAGGACTATAGATTCTTAATCCTTTTAGATAGAAACCTATAATAATTCCAGATTGTACTGTGCCTTTTTTTTTTTCAATTCGTAAGTCGTCAGTCATGACTCCAAAGAAAGCTAACAGTGATACTGGTAAAGGAAAAAGAAAAGTTAAGAGAAAAACAATTGTTGATTAAATTGTCTCTTCCTACTCAGTTTCATATAGCAAAATCAACGAATTACACAGACATCATATATATATATATATATATATATATATATGTGTGTGTTTGTGTATATATATATATATATATATATATATATATTTATATATATATATATATATATATATATACATATATATATGTATATATATATTATGTATGTATATATATGTATATATATATGTCTATATGTATATATATGTATGTATGTCTATATATATGTCTATATGTATATATATGTATATATGTGTGTGTATATATATATATATGTATATATATATATATATATGTGTATATATATGTGTATATATATATGTATATATATGCATATATATGTATATATATGCATATATATATGTTTATGAATAAAAATGACAATAGGAAAACTGGTAATTGCTGACGCGTTTCGTCCAATGTGGACTTTATCAAAGCAAAATACGATAATGAAATTAATTGAACAAAGTAACTAATAAAAACAAAAACAGAATGTACCTAGCAACTGGAATGTAGAGAAACCCTATTTTCATATTTTTTAACTGAAAAATAACGTCAGTATTTGTCACGTGTGGAGAATATTGTCATTATATCTGTGTTGATGTATTCAACCATTTTCTTTTGATTTTATGAATCTGTTGTGTGTATTTGTTTGTAAGAGCATTAATTTTGTTAAGAAAGGTGAAATAGGGAAAAAACCTGGGCGTAGATTAATATTTGGGTAATTTTCTATGGCGGCACTCTCCAGAATTTTCCTTCTGAGTGAGTTATTTTCTTTTTTTATGAGTGTAGCATTTTTAAAATCAAAATTATGGTTGAATTTATTTTTATGTATGACTAGTGCATTAGCTAAGTTGTTTTTTGTGAGGTCTCTTTTGTGCTCATAAATGCGTTTTTTCAAACTTCTACTTGTTTCTCCAATATATTGTGAGGAACAGTTTTGGCAATTTATTCTATAAATGCCTGCTTCAGAAATATTGTTTGAAGATCTTAGTATATCCATAATGGTTTTGGAAGTGTTTGTGACTATTTCAAGATTATTTAGATGGGATAGGTTATTCTGGATAGTGGACGTGACAGAATTGGTCGGTAGTATTATGTATCTGTTTTCATGTGATTTACTATTGCGGATTATGTTATTAGTCGCAACGGTTGTATATTTTGTATGCCTTTCTTCTTGCGTTGTGGATGAAATGATATGGGTATTGTAGGTTTTTGAATGTGTTTTCTATGTATGTTTCTTCTTTAAATAAATATTGAGGACTATAGATTCTTAATCCTTTTAGATAGAAACCGATAATAATTCCAGATTGTACTGTGCCTTTTTTTTTTCAATTCGTAAGTCGTCAGTCATGGCTCCAAAGAAAGCTAACAGTGATACTGGTAAAGGAAAAAGAAAAGTTAAGAGAAAAACAATTGTTGATTAAATTGTCTCTTCCTACTCAGTTTCATATGGCAAAATCAACGATCTATACTATTCTTATAAATAAAGAGACGATCATGTCTTTCCTTTCCCTTTTCCAAACAATAACATCTCTTTCTTTCTTCTTCCACTTACGCTATCAATTCTCCTACTTACAGGTATGATAAAATTGAAGTGTTCGTCTATATTTTGTCTGTTTTTTTTTTGTTTTTTTTTTTCGATGATTTTTATCAGTTTTATGTATAAACTTGTGCACAAAGTACTCTTGTAAAAGTTTAAATAAGCAATTTTCTTGGGGCCAGGAACGGATTAATCAATTTTACATTAATTCTTTTCGGGTTACGAACGGACTTCAGGACATTATTAAATTCGTGAACCGAGGTTCCATTGTATATGTTTTCGGTAGAAAATGGAACTGATTTCATTTAGTTCCTTTTATTTCCTTTCAGCTTTCCATCACTTTTGTTATGAAATCGGCTAGACTATATGACGCGTTCGGCGGGGGAAGGAGCGTATTCAATAATTGATAATTTTGCGGCTACACGTGCTTAAAGGTAGTTTTGATCGACATTTCTTTTCATGGTTAGCCGTAAGGAATTGTAAATCTAGGACTACCTACATTTACAATAAATAATTACAATAAAATAATAACAATAATATTTATTAAGAATTTCTTACAGGAAATATCAAGTTTTATGGAAACATTGTTGACAATTATATATTTAGTTACATAAGAAATGAATAAAAATAATATAAATTTTGATGCTATATTCAATTTGTTATTAGGTATGTAATGACAAAAGTACTCAGGTGCAGATTTGAAGAAAGCTTTATTCAACTGAGAATACAAGGTTCCTTTTATAGTCCAAGTAAATAGAAATAGCTCTCTCAAAGAGGAGAGTAACAAAACAAGGGGAGACAATTCTTGATTATTCATAACATGTTTGTCTATTTTACCTAGACCGGTAAAATAAGCTTAAAATCATGTTTGTCTATTTTACAGGGATCGGTAAAATAGCCAATTGAAAAAAAAATGAAAATATCTGAAATAATTGCTTTATAATGAAATACTGTTTCATTTAGATTTTAGAAGCATTTCACTGAATATCTTCAGCGCACAGTCTTTATTTGTGTTTTCATTTCACCCAGCTTGTGGGTAGCTGGTCCCCTATTTATCTTTCGTTAAAGGCTCCAGTCGATTTGTATTTATATAGACGCTCCGTGGGTATCTCGAGGCCGTGTAATGGTTAGCAAGCTTGCCTTACTAGAACAATTATGACTGGTTAGTGAGTTCGATTCTCACTTGGTGCCCCATTCTTTCAGCCTTCTGCCACATCTAAGCTACGCTTGGAAAATCACTATAGAGATGCTCCGTTATCGTTGATTTATTCCGGAAGTTGAACGTTATCGTTGATTTATTCCGGAAGTTGAATATGCTTATATAATACTAATTACATGGACACTACTCGTGAGAATTTGCAAAACCGTACCTTTTGAACATAGTGTCTTGATTAGTTGCTCCGGCTTATACACGGAGTCTAGACTTTTGCCCATTTCTCAGGCATAAAATAAAGGGCTGGCTTATATTCGGGTCAGTTTAAACCCAAGTACCGTAATTTCTGGAAAATAATACGTAACCGTAAATAATACGCACCTCAACAAAAGCTCCAAAAATTAAGAAATATATCTATCCCTATATATAATGCACATCCATAAATTTTGTCAAAAGAAAACAAAAAATAATTATGAAGACATTTTGTTGACTTTGACATTAAGAATAAAATTAAAACTAAGCGGCTAAAATAATGTTGTTAATTACCTTCGCGGTTTTCCTGAAAAATATAACATTTTATTTTACTGCTAAAATGTCATTAGAATGTGCAAATTTTAAACAAAAAGTAATAGAATTAGCAGAAAGAATAGGAAACAAAGCTGCAGCTAGAGAATATCAGTTGAATGAGGCTAACATACATTTATGGAGAAAGAATAAAAATGAACTAAAAAAAGTGTAAATCAAGTGCCAAAGCTATAGGTAGAGGAAGAAAAGCTCAATATCCAGATATGGAACAAAGTTTAGTTGAATTTGTGAAAGAAAGACTATCAAATTGATGTTCCATAAGTAATGTGGAAATAAGGATGAAGGCAAAAGAACTTATTTATTCATGTATTCTGGAAACAGATTTAAAGCTTCAGCAAACTGGTGTTTTCTTTTTATGACGAGGTTTGATATATCTATCAGGAGAACAACATCCATAGCCCATCCTGATTACTACGAAGATAAGCTTTTGAATTTTCAGTGTTTTGTTAATCAGCTAAGAAAAAAAAGCACAACTATCCTTTAGACTGTATTAGAAATGCTGACCAAACACCCTTGACTTTTGCCTTGTGTTCAAATTCTGGAATTCAAAGGAGTGAAGTCTGTTCCAATAAAAACAACTGTAAAGGAGAAGAATAGGTTCACTGTCTTGCTTGGTGCATATGGTGATGATAAGAAGATGCCCCCTTATGTAATTTTTAAATGGAAAACTGCCAAAAAACGTTGAGTGCCCAGCTGTTATGATAGTAAAATGTCATGAAAAAGGGCGGATGGATGAGAATCTCACATTGGTGAAAACACAGAACAGAATTTGCAAGAAGTAGACGTATGTTAGTTCTTGATGCATTTTGTTGCCATAGGATGCCTTCCATGAAGCATATACTTCAGGAGAAGAGGACTGATTTTGTTATTATATCAGAGGGAATGACTGGCCAACTTCAAGTAATCAATGTTGTCTGCACCCGTCCATTTAAGCAAGAGATGTGTAAAAAATGGAATGACTGGAGGTTTTCTGGTGTTCCCAGTTTTACTTCTGGTGGCAACAGGAAGAAACCAGAGTTGGAACTTATTGTAAAATGGATTCAGGAATCTTGGGATTCTGTCTGTGAGAATGTTATAAAGAGAGGTTTGATAAAGTGTTGTCTCACAACAGCCATGGATGGCTCTGAAGATGACATCCTTTGGCAAGAGAATAAAGAGGCTGAAGATAATTTTGAACAGAACAAAGATAATATTGTGAATGATTTGTTTAATGACAATTTAGATATTGATTCTATAATAGAAAGTGGTGCTGATGATGATGAAAATTAAAATTTCAATAAATTGTTAACTTGGTATCCTCTTTTCTTCGAAATTGGCCTTTTTATAGATTTTTTTCGCCAAATAAAAATGTGGTTACTGATAAACATAAATTTATTGACAAAAAATGTTAAAATTATTATTGTTGGATTTAAAATGAAAATTGGGATGATATCTTTCTTATTTTAGAACAACAAGTACGTATTTATTATTATAAATCAATAACGAAAAAATATTTTTGTTTAAACCTATTTATAATACGCACCCCTATTATCACCTGTAATTTACAGTAAAAAAAAAAAAAACATGCGTATTATTTTCGAGATATTACGCACATTAAGCACGAAAAGGCTCCGTTTGAAGCAATCTTTTTTAAAAGTGAAGATTTTGACAAAATATTTCGGAGAAAGAATAAAATTATACCTGAAAATGATCCGTTTGAATCATATACCTAAAAAATGCTAATTTTGACAAAATATTTTCCAGAATAAAATTAAATACGAAAATGATCCGTTTGAATCATATACCTAAAAAATGCTAATTTTGAGAAAAAAATTTTCCAGAATAAAATTAAATACGAAAATGATTCGTTTGAATGATGTACCTAAAAAAAATGAGGATTTTGACAAAATATTTCCGAGACTAAAATTAGTAGGTTGGTGCAAAAATAATGACGTAATAATGTCGTTTTTTGACGTATTTTTTAACGTCAAAAAACGATATTATTACGTCATTATTTTTGCACCAACCTAATAAACACGAAAATCCGTTTGAAGCATATACCTAAAAGAAGAAAAAACAAAAAAACAAAAAAAAAAAAATGGTAGCACCTCTCTCCTAGACCAGCACTAGGGGGCATATTTCGTTTTGAAATATTTGGCGACCTAGGATGAGGGGGATAGGCTTGATTCGTCCATGAGGAGAATAAATTGAGTTATCTAATTAAAAGCCAAACGCAAGATTTACCTTTTCAAAACTGCTTCGTCGAGGAAGTTACGCATGCGTAAATCTCTCTTGCACACCCACCTAAAGCTTGGTGCGCGGTGGCTACGACGGAAAATGTCAGTGTTCGATCCCAGTAAGGTTACGTTCATCAATGAAAAAATCAAAGTGGAGGCTAAAGGCCCGAAAATAACTCGTCATATTCTAAGATTATGAACGATTAAAATAGAAAAATTACTATCATTTGGAAGACAACCTTGTTTCCCCAGAAGAAAGTCTTTAGAACTTCAAATATTTAATCCTGGAAATCTGGGCGCCCTGGGTATGACGATAAACTACATCTGGCAGCAAGGCCTCTGATCTGGAGGTTTTCAGGAGCATGACAATTCTACTTAATTGCTGTTGTTCCCAGATCGATCCTGACCCGTGGTGGTAGCACCTGTTAGGGTCCCAGCTATAGGAAAATAGTGACCCCCCAAATAAAAGCAAAACATTATGAAAGTATAAACATACATTTTTATAGATATATAGCTGGAGCAGCGGACCATATATGGCAGCAATATTCTAAGCATGGACGTATGGTAGACTTATAGATATGTAAGATAGATTCGGGCGAGTAAAATTGTCTGGCATGACACAGTGAACCAACTTTCTTAGCAGCTGATCTTGCAATGGATTCAATATAATCCACTTTATGTCAGCCGAGAATGTTAACTAGAGAACGCGCAACGTGTCTCCCTCCTGGAGGTTAGCATCAGCCATGATGATGAACCGCAGAGAGGAGTCTCTAAGTTATCAAAATATTAATATTCGTCAAAAACATTCTGTCCGCGTGAGAATTTAAAAAAAATGTCATCTGAACATAATGGCGGTTCTCAAAGCTTACATAAGATGTTGCACAAGGCCGAAAGCGTGCCGTCCTGGGTATGACGATAGGCTACATCCGGCAGCAAGGGCTCTGATCGGGAGGTTTTCAGGAGCATGGAAACTCCACTTAATTGCTGTTCCCAGATCGATCCTGACCCAGGGTGGTAGTATCTATTAGGGTCCCAGCTATGGGAAAATAGTGACCCCCCCAAAAAAAACACTATGAAAGTATAAAAATACATTTTTATAGTAAAGCATTTTTGATGCAACAATGCATTTTATCTGTAGTTTAAGACATGCGATTGCGTTCAAAATATATTTAGTTGAAACCATAAAATTGTCTTCAAAATAGTTAGATTTTAGCATTAAATAACCCATAGTTGTTGATCTGCCACTAAACAAAATGAACCAACCAACAATATCTATTTATCGTAAAATTACCAACAATATATCTTTAGAGTCTGTCTATATTTCTGAGATGAGGTATTATGTACATTATTTACATTATTCGGACTATTGTCCTCATCTTTGTCGCCATATTTATCACAACGTTTCGGCCGTTGTACGCTCCGGCCTTCTTCAGGTGGCTGGAATCTCCTGAGCCGACCAAGCATAGAAATAAATACAATTTGGGAACCAATAATAAGGAGTGCTAGAGAAAAGCAATGCTATTAGATTGGTGCAAAAATAATAACGTAATAATGTCGTTTTTTGACGTATTTTTTAACGTCAAAAACGACATTATTACGTCATTATTTTTGCACCAACCTAATAACAACAAAGTTGCAATATGAGCTCTTGTAAAAACATGCAATGATAACAGCAAAATTGCAATATGAGCACTGGTAAAAATGGTTGCTGAAGACATTAGGTTTATAATACCCAGAAATTCATACACAGATGTCCTGAAGGACACATGTCACAGGGGATAAGAACGTTAATTAGATCCAGTGACAGGACCCAAAGAGTGTGAGTTCAATACCCGGTTAAGGCAGTGGAGAACTTGGAGAGGGAAATTGACAGGAGATAACTGATAACTGACATCCATCAAACATGGCACGTGGAACTAGAACAGTCTACCCCACTGAGCGAAATAAAGGGTTCAGTTCGACATTCGAACCATCTGAAGAAGGCCGGTGCGTACAACGGCCGAAACGTTGTGATAAATATGGCGACAAAGATGAGGACAATAGTCCGAATAATGTAAATAATGAATATATATTTAAATCAAAATTATTAACAATATATTTTATCTGTAGTTGAAGGAATACAACTGCGTTCAAGATATTTAGATTTCGGCATTAAATAACCCATAGAGGTGTTGATATGCCGCTAAACAAAATCAAACAACCAACTCTTTCATGAAATTAGCTCATATATCCTACAATTTCTGAAAGACATCAAAACGTATTCCAAAATATGACTTCCACAAAGCTTTAATATAAAACCCACATATCACCGCCCCTTGAAATTATGTCCTTACAAACATATATATGCACAAAAGCTAAGTATCATCTATCCTGTATTCGCTTGTGAAAGCAAATCGTTAACTCCTAAACTGGGCTCAAAATACTATGAGAGTAGAAAAAAATTATAATAAAAATACCAGCAATACATTTTAATAGTAAAAAAAATATTACCAGCAATACATTTGTCAGATAAATTACTAATACTCCCAAGAAAATTACATTTCATTATTAAATGAAGCATATGGATTTGATACACTGCTAAACAAACAGATCAAATCTGGAAGTTTTCTGAAATCAAAGATAACTTACTTTTAATTGCAACATTATTATTAGGACAGAATTGTCCTATCGATATGGCACTTAACATTGTCTAAGACCCATCACTACTTATTCTTCATAAAATTGTGCAAAATTTTGGTCATATGGTTCTTATCTTCAAAACAATCAAAACCGAGGAACTTGTTGTCCGGTTTAAATGAAAACACGCTGTCTGTAATATCCAGTCAGGTAATGGCTGGCCGCTCGTATCCGAATCTACCTGTTCTGCTTGGGTGGCTAGCCAATCCCCGTTGCAGGCGCCTTCTCAGGTTCAGCATCCACAGAGCCTGCCGGCGGTTTACGCTGCATCTATACTGATCGGGCCTTGGCTACCGTTTCTGGGAGAGCAGGCACTATCTGGGGTGATCAACAGTCTGGGCAAGCTAAGTACGCTTCAACTCTCGGTCACCATAACTTGCGACTTCGTGCTAGGACAATCATCGACGGCACCCAATGGTTTCGTCCACCCAGTTTCAGTCACAAGGCTTGGGTCAACCCGTGGGTATGGTTTTCAGGCACCTTCCAAAGGTGCCGCACGCTGGGATCGCCTATCCAGGCCGATAACGTTGTCTAAAAGCAAGAATTTCTTATTCTTCATCAATGAGGTGTAATATGAGGTTGGCCAAAAAGTCCTGACTCATTTAAGAAGCGGAAAGAAAACAACAAATTTTTATGGAGCAACACCTGACATTTATTCTTCAAAATAAAGGCCATCATTCTCGAAGATCTTCTGCCAGCGATCGGCCAGCATCCGAATCTGTCCCAGATACCAGCTCAATGGTTTTGAATAATAAAAAAAATAACTGTAAACAAGCTTCCTTCACTTCATCAAAAGTGTTGAATCGCTGGTGACGGAGGAAGAGTGCCATTGCGCAGAATAGGCCGTAGCCACTCGAAGCAGCTTTGGGACTAAAAGGTGGATGTGGAAGATTCTCAACAACGTCCATCTCTTTGAACTTCTCCTTAATCAACCTGGCAGTATATGACACTACATTGTCTTGCGGAAACAAAGCCCGACCGCGATTGACCAAAGCAGGGTACTCCATATTTAGATTGTCGTACACGCGGTCTTAGCTGCTGTCAATACAGTTTTGCGTTGATGGCGTAACTGTGTGGAACAAGGTCGAAAAGTAGTAATCCTTGAAAATTCCCCAGACAGGGATCAAGATTTGTCTTTTACGTTCCTTTTCCTGAGTGAGTCAGGACATCCTAGAACATATATATATATATATATATATATATATATATATATATAATTTTCTTGAAGATGAAAGAGAACCAAGACTTTTAATTTAATTATATAATTAAATTTGAAGTTTTAGCTTCGGTTTTTGAATCATGGTAATTCCTGTGTATCGATGAAACCATATTTTTAAATCAGTTAATTTATAATATTTATGCTCTGTAAATTTACATTGTGCACTGTTTTGTAAAAATAAAAATATCAATAAGAACACCGGATTATATATCTTACGGTTTTTTTTCTTTTTTACTATATATATATATATATATATATATATATATATATATATATATATATATATTTGAAGAAAAAACGGACCAATTTAAGGTTCCATTAGTTATAATTTATTTCACCAGAGTTTTTATTTTTCTCTGGATCTTGAGACTTCACTTTCAAGGGTGAGAAAATGATTTAAAATTTACACTTTTGAAGAGCAGTATTAAGCTTATATAAGGTGACATAGAGGGTGACGAGGAATAGTGTGAGAGATATGGTCGAATTTAGAGAGGTAAGGGAGATTTAAAATTTATTTTTATTTTTATTAGAATACTTAATATTGAGGAGGAGGTGCGTAAGGATCAGACATTGACCTATTTAGTCGGTCAACTCACCGGAAATGATATAGTGGAAAAGGAGAAAAAAAATAAAAAATAAAAAAGGTAAAAAGAAAAGTGGGGGAAGTAAAGAGATAAGAAATAAAAGATGGACGTAGGGTTTTGAAGGAAGCAGAAAGGTTGTATAGCTTGATGGTTGGGAAATTTAGAAAAACTCAGATTTTAACGTTTGATAGTAATTTAAATGTTTAAATATTCCACAAATAAACTAGATTTAATGCTTGATAGCAATTTAAATGTTTAACTTCTCCACAAATAAATTAAGGATTTAATATAAACTGAATATTAAACTGAATAATAAACAAATATAAAAATTAAAATTAAAATTAACTAGAAATATTTTAATATCGTGAATGACGGTTAAGGTAAAATCTTTATTAGAGTTTAATATTCATCAATTTAATCTGAAGCTATTTTTAGATGAGTAATATTTCTTAAAGTTTAAATTTTAAATCAAGATGTAGTAAGATTTGAAGTTAATAAGAAAATAATTTACTGTTTTTTACATGCACACACCACATACATATTTACGTAAATACACAACCACATATATTCATATACATGTACAATTATATGTATAAACACATACACATGTATCGATACACATCGGTATACACACACATACATACACAAATATTTACATTTACATATACAAATTTCCACACGCATCCATCTTTATACATATTTAATTTTTTTCTTAAATTTTACAGTTAACGTTAAATAGTGAATTAAGAGTTCAAATTTAAAAATATATATATATATTTTAAATTTTAATACTTTTTATATCGTGAATAATGGTTAAGGAGTAATAATTTTAATTTAAATCTGAGAAGAAGAAGAAGAAGAAGAAGAAGCAGAAGGAGGAGGAGGAAGATGTTGTGGAAGCGAGCAATGACCAAATATAAAACTGAAGAAGAAGGAGGAGGAGAAGGAGGAGGAGGAGGAGGAAGGGGAGGAAATGGTGTTGTGGAAGCAATCAATGACCAAATATAAAACTGAAGAAGAAAAAGGTGGAGGAGAGGATGAAGGGAAGGAGAAGGAGGAGGAGGAGGAGGAGGATGAAGGGGAGGAAATGGTATTGTGGAAGCAAGCAATGACCAAATATAAAACTGAAGAAGTAGAAGGAGGAGGAGAAGGAGGAGGAGGGGGAGGAGGAAATGGTGTTGTGGAAACAAGCAATGACCAAATATAAAACTGAAGAAGTAGAAGGAGGATGAGGAGGGGGAGGAGGATGAAGGGGAGGAAATGCTGTTGTGGAAGCAAGCAATGACCAAATATAAAACTGAAGAAGAAGAAGAAGGAGGAGGAGAAGGAGCAGGAGGAGAAGAAGAAGAAGACGAAGAAGAAGAAGAAGTATGTGAATTTCTCATTTCAGAAATTAGTATTGATTGAAATACATTGTCCTGAATTCAATAAAATTTTGTTACTCGTAATGCTTGAATTTTCAATCAGTTTAACATAACTCTCACGGTGGTACACCCGTACACATACGTGGCACACCCGTACACATACACGGCCACACGGCGGCATACGCTTGCGCATACTTGTAAACACGTGTAATATAATCTACACATCGTTTCTTTCTCGGGCCCCACAGACAAGACATCGACGAGGAGAAAGTAAAAAAAGTTACAAAATTTTAACGAGAACACAGCGAACGAACTAATAAAAACAATTTTTTAAAAGTAAAAATTAAAAAAAGTTAAAAAAAAAAACAAAAAAAAACACACACTCAAGGAAAAAGAAAATTACCGATCCACCCTGCTACCCGACCCCACACATCCCCTTCATTTCCTCTCCCCCCCCCCCGACCCATTTCTTGTCCTCCAACCCATTTACCCTCTGCCTCGCGACTTGCAAACTAACCAAATCTACCCCCAAAACGTTTCGGAAGTTGTTTCTGCATAATTTCCCACGTCCGTTCCTATCTAATTTGAATAAATACTACGGTTTTGGCGGCAAAGCCGACCCTCGCCTTCCGAATTTGAGAATTCGCGTCACCCGGTGCGCTCCCGCAGGGAAGGGACAGGTGGGTGATACGAAGTTTACACACGCATCCGTGCACATACTCACATCGGCACACACGCAAAAATGTTTCTGGGTACGAGTCTGCTTTAATCTATCTATCTATCTATCTATCTATCTATCTATGCTAGTCTTTTTATCTCTCACTCCGTCTCTCTCTAACTATATATATATATATATATATATATATATATATATATATATACATATATAAGGTATGGACAGTGTTATATATATATATATATATATATATATATATATATATATATATATATATATATATAATATAACACTGTCCATTTCCATCTATCTATCTATCTATCTATCTATCTATCTATCTATTTATCTTAGCCGGTTCCTTATCTATCTAACTATCTATGGTAGTCTATTTTTATCTCTCTCTCTCTCTCTCTCTCTCTCTCACTATCTATCTATCTATCTATCTATATCTATATCTATATCTATCCATATATATAGATATGTATATATATAAGATATAAGACTGTCCATATCTATCTATCTATCTATCTATCTATCTATCTATCTATCTATCTATCTATCTATCTATCTATCTATCGCAGTCTGTCCCTCAACTATCTATCGCAGTCTGTCCCTCATCTATCTATCTATCTATCTATCTATCTATCTATCTATCTACCCTAGACTGCAAATCCCTTGATTATTATGTGTGAGCCACAGTTGAGCGACTGACCAACAAAACTCTTTATAACACCAAAGATAAGCTGATGGCAAGGATTATGTCAGCATGCATCAAGAAGAGATGCAGAAGACCCCGAAGTGTTGTGGTTGACGAAATTGAAGATTTTACTGAATAAATTTACTCTTTAGTGTTTATAGATATTTTTGTGTAATTTTGGCAAATATATCTGTTAAAATGATATTTCAGTGTTATTTTCATTTTTGCATAATTTAGTATATATATATATATATATATATATATATATATATATATATATATATATATATATATATATATATTGTTCTTAGGTGTTCATTATTTAGTCTGTATATGTATAACTATATAATGGACTAATGGACTCTCCCGTCGGCTTCGATGTATGAGGCTCTGACAATAGATAGATAGATGACCAATTGATTCAGTTATGAAATTTTGTGCGACAATCTTAAGTGGTCCTTAAGACCCGCTAGTGATTTACAAAGTAGTCCGCATATAGAGGAAGAGTGAGGATTGTGGGATGAGATCACTGTTAGATTGGCTGACCTTTTAGATCTTGCAGACTGTTTTGCTGTATGACAGCGCATCAGTGTGGCTAGACATCCGTTTGCCTCAAGCCAGGATCGAAACCCAACCGATTTCGCATCCGTCGGATATTAACCCTCAGCTATCAGCTCCCGGCAAGAAACGAAGGGTGAATTTTTAGATAGATAGATAGATAGTCCGACGATTGCTTATAATGATGAAACAGATTGTCGCCGCTGGATCTTGATTTCAGTGTCTACTTTTATATTTACATATGCTCTATCCCTGATATTGAACCCTTTATCCTATAAATATAGCATACCTTAGTTCTATATTTTATATTTATATATATATATATATATATATATATATATATATATATATATATATATATATATAGAGAGAGAGAGAGAGAGAGAGAGAGAGAGATGTGCGTTGTTCATAGCTAATTATTACTTGTCTGTATCTTTTTTTTTTTTTACTAATGTTTACCCAGTACAAAGCCCAAGAGCCACGCAAGGTATTATGTTATTTTTTGGGAGATATATAGCGTAGGAAAGGACAACCAACAGGAACAGAGTTGAAGCAACTTTCGAAAGAACCGGAAGCACAATCCTAAATAGGAAACAAAGGATAAACCTCTACTCCTGATCAAAAACAGAGAAGGTGTGTGAACCGGACGATAGGCGAAGCTATCTACTCCTATTAGGCGAAGGGGAGAAGACAAAAAAAGGTTAAATAAACTAAATATCTATCTCAGTCTGTTCATATCTATCTATCTATCACATGATTGCCTATCTATCTATCTATCTATCTATCTATCTATCTATCTATCTATCTATCTATCCCAGTATGTTCACAACACATCTATCTATCTATCTATCTATCTATCTATCTATCTATCTATCTATCTATCTATCCCAGTATGTTCACAACACATCTATCTATCTATCTATCTATCTATCTATCTATCTATCTATCTATCTATCTATCCCAGTATGTTCACAACACATCTATCTATCTATCTATCTATCTATCTATCTATCTATCTATCTATCTATCTATCTATCTATCTATCTCAGTTTGTTCATATCTATCTATCTATCTATCTATCTATCTCAGTCAATTCGTTTCGCTCTTTTTCTTTGTCTATCAATTTCAGTTCGTTTCTCTGTTTCTTTCTTTATCTATCTCATTCTATTGATATATCTCTCTCTCTCTCTCTATATATATATATATATTTATATATATATATATATATATATATATATATATATATATTCATATCTATCAGTCTATCAGTTCTATCTATCTATCTATCTATCTATCTATCTATCTATCTCAGTCTGTTCATATCTATCTATCTATCTACCTATATATATATATATATATATATATATATATATATATATATATATATATATATATATATATCAGTCTGAAAATAAGTACAAACGAACAACATAAAATAAAAAAATAATGAACAATAGATGATTTTCAAATTAAAAAAGGGGTGTTGAATAAACAAAAGGGTACCTCGTGTCCGTAACAAGGGATTGGCGTACCGCCATAGTCGGCAGGTGCTCGCGGAACGGACTGGCCGGCCATAGATATGACTAGACTGAGATAGATAGATAGATAGATAGATAGATAGATAGATAGATAGATAGATATGGATAGACTGAGATAGATAGATAGATAAGAACATAATGAGATAGATAGATAGATAGATAGATAGATAGATAGATAGATAGATAGATAGATAGATAGATGTATATTCAGGCTCGAGTTCTACACTCCAAATATAAACGGAAGCGTTGTGAAATCAGCAGACATACATAGAAACAGTAGGTATACTGGCTAGCAAGCACACCCACCTTTATATATATATATATATATATATATATATATATATATATATATATATATATATATACACACACACAAATGAAAAAGAACGAAGAGTAAGATTTCAGCATTCAAAACATTAATTTAAAACAGGGCTCAATACAAAAGTAGAGCCGTAAATATTTATTTATTATGCACTGCTACTTTAGAACCTGCACATACCCACTACAAATCTGTACATCTTGTTTCAACTTAAAAATATTTTAACGTTTCATTAGGTGGCAAATCATAATGCTACTAAAATATTTTGTTCCGAAAGAAAGAAAAAAAGAAGAAAGAGAAAAAAGAAGAGAGAAAGAATGAACCCCCTCGTCAATACCTCATGAATAATGGACCAATCCGTTCTGATCTCGAAGAAAGACGGAAAAATGCATACGAGAGACTCTGTTTGGTTTCAGTGGGAAAAAGAAAGAAAGAAAGAAAGAAAAAAAGAAAGAAAGAGACGCCCTGCCAATACCTCATGAATAATGGACTATTTCATTTTGATCACGATGAAAGAAGGAAAAATGGATACGAGAAACGCTGTTTGGTTTCAGTGAGAAAAACAAAGAAGTGAAAGAAAGAAAGAAAGAAATAAAGAAAGAAAGAAAGAAAGAAAGAAATAAAGAAAGAAAGAAAGAAAGAGTAACAGATAAAGAAAGAAACGCCCTGTCGATAACTCATATATAATGGACTGTTCCGTAAAAACACGTTTGGGAAATAAGAAAGAAAGAATGAAATAAATTTTTATTTTCATGTCCGTATATTTTTCTCTTTTTTTGATTTTGTCCAAGGGGCAGAATACAGCGGCCTCTCTTTTTTGAGGGCTGGGCGGACCCTACTAACATCAGTTATGTTTAGTTTACTTTGTGTTTATATTTAGTTTGTTTGGGGGTTCATTCCCTCCCCTCTCATTCTTTTCATCCATAAATTTTTAAGTATATATTTTATAATCATTTTTATGGCATAGGGCGCGTTTTGTAGGTCTCCCCTTGAGAGGATGCAGTATTATGGTGTATGGAGGATAGAATGGTGACGGACGAGTTCTTATGTTGAATGTGGAAATTGTAATGTGTGAATGGGTCGTGAATCAGATTAGCTAGGTATAAGATAGTTAGTGATGACCAGCCTCAATCCCTCCCCTTTTTTAGGCCTTGTGCCGCAATTGTATTTTAAATACAATAAATAATAATAAGGAGAGAAAGAAAGAAAGAAAGAAGGAATAAAGAAATTAAAACCGGAAAGATGTGAAATTTTGCACGCCTCCTATTAAACGTATTATATTTCTGCGTGTTCCTTACTTAGCGCGTTCGTTACGCGCTGCCAAAGCCTCATAAATAAAGGTCTATTGCGTTTTGATTGCGAGAAAATACGGAAAAAGACGTAGAGAAAACGTTTCGTTTCAGCGAGAAAAAGAAAGAAATAAAGAAAAGGAGGAAAGAAAGAGAGAGGGAGAAAGAAGAGAGAGGAGGTGATAATGCTGTCATGGGTTTAACGTCTGCTTCAGTGAAATGAAAAAACTCGTCGATTTGATATCTTTTCCTTTGTGCCCTTTTACTTCATGAAATAATGCCTTGGTTAAAGTTGTTAAGCTCAAATATTTAACGATGCAATATTGGAATTTCAACGAATATTTTATAGTCGTGAAACTCGCCATGAAATGATACATGGTAATGCATCAGAAAATATAAATTATTCGGACTGTTATCCTCATATTCGCAACGTTTCGGCCATTATACGACCCGGCCTTCTTCAGGTGATTGGAATTTCGAAGCGAACCCTTTATTACATCCGCCGGGGTTCTACTGGCATGCCACTTTAATTCACTGCTCTGCTGTGAACTCACAACTATTTGGGTCTCGTCACTGGATCTAACTAACCTCTTTATCCACTGGGCCATATGTCCGTTAGGACATCGGTCTATGAATTTTTGGGACTTATGAACCTAATGTCTCAGTAACCAAAGAGGCATGGCACGTGGAATTAGAAAAATCTACCTCGGTGGAAGACATAAAGGGTTCGGTTTGAAATTCCGATCACCCGAAGAAGGCCGGAGCGTACGTTGTGAATATGGCAACGAAGATGTGGATAACGGTCTGAATAATGTAAATAATGTAAGTAATCATGATGCCTCATCTCAGAGATATAGAGAAATATCAGAAAATGTGTTGGGATCAAATGCAGATCAAATATGGATCGGAATCCGGCAGTATAAGATAAAGAAGAAATAAGAAGTCTTCATCGATCTAAAAGCTAATAAAAGTCAAACAAAAAATCTATTAAAATAAATTCTAATAAAAATTCTAATTTAATAAAATCGAACTATGTTAAATGATAAGTCAATCAGTTATGTGCCATGCGGGATACGCGCTTAGGCGATCATGTATCTTTCGATACATGACTGACGAGGCAGATTTTTTCCCTGCAGTAGGTTGCCATTTCTTTCTGTGGTAAACCAGTTGCCATCCAAGACTATAGAAACCTGTCTGTCCTGCTTCTTACCATAGCTGATAGCGGAAGAAGAAGCGGATTCATACCTTTCCCAAGGGTCAGCCAGTCAGTCTTTTATGTGTCATGCGTGATACACGCTTAGTCGATCATGTATCTTTCGATAGATGACTGACGAGACAGATTTTTCCCCACAGTAGGTTGCTATTTCTTTCTGTGGTAGACCAGTTGCAATCCAAAGCTATAGAACCCGGTCTGTCGTACTATTTACCCATAACTGGGGGGGTGGGTGAAGAAGACGATCCATACCTTTCTTAAGGGTATTAGCACATAACTGAATGTAATTCCAATCGAATCCATTGGTATTGTTGGTTGGTTGATCTTGTTTAGCGCATATCAACACCTCTATGGGTTATTTAATGGCGAAATCTAAAATAATTTGAACGCAGTTGTATGCCTTCGGCTAGAGATAAAATATATTCTTGATAATTTTGCTTTAAATGTGTATTGTTGCTAATTTTATCTTAAATTTGTATTCTTGGTTGGTTGATCTTGTTTAGCGCATATCAACACCTCTATGGGTTATTTAATGGCGAAATCTAAAATAATTTGAACGCAGTTGTATGCCTTCGGCTAGAGATAAAATATATTCTTGATAATTTTGCTTTAAATGTGTATTGTTGCTAATTTTATCTTAAATTTGTATTCTTGGTTGGTTGATCTTGTTTAGCGCATATCAACACCTCTATGGGTTATTTAATGGCGAAATCTAAAATAATTTGAACGCAGTTGTATGCCTTCGGCTAGAGATAAAATATATTCTTGATAATTTTGCTTTAAATGTGTATTGTTGCTAATTTTATCTTAAATTTGTATTCTTGGTTGGTTGATCTTGTTTAGCGCATATCAACACCTCTATGGGTTATTTAATGGCGAAATCTAAAATAATTTGAACGCAGTTGTATGCCTTCGGCTAGAGATAAAATATATTCTTGATAATTTTGCTTTAAGTGTGTATTGTTGCTAATTTTATCTTAAATTTGTATTCTTGGTTGGTTGATTTTGTTTAGCGGCATATCAACACCTCTATGGGTTATTTAATGGCGAAATCTAAAATAATTTGAACGCAGTTGTATGCCTTCGGCTAGAGATAAAATATATTCTTGATAATTTTGCTTTAAGTGTGTATTGTTGCTAATTTTATCTTAAATTTGTATTCTTGGTTGGTTGATTTTGTTTAGCGGCATATCAACCTCTATGGTTTAGTTAATGCCGAAATCTAAAATATTTTGAACGCGATTTCTGCATGCCTTCAACTACAAATAAAATGTATTGTTGGTACTTTTGCTATAAATACGTCGTAATTTTATTTTATATAAAAATGTATTGCTGATATTTTTACTATAAAAATGTATTTCTGTACTTTCATAGTGGTTTTGTTTTGTTTAAGGAGTTCAATATTTAACCCATAGCTGGGACCCTAACATGTGCTACAACCCCGAATCAGGGTAGACCTGGAAACGACAAGAGGCGGTTGCACGCTCCTCAAAACCTCCAGATCAGAGGCCTCGCTGCTGGATGTAGTTTACCATCATACCCAAGACGGTGTGCACTATGTCACTGCAGGACGAGGGTGATCATGGCTCTATGCATCAGCGTATTATTTGTAGCAATATTTGGCAATTTACACATAGCTGAAGAAGGCCGGAACCTACAACGACCGAAAAGTTGTAATAAATATGGCGACAAAGATGAGGACAATAGTCCGAACAATGTAAATAGTATATATATATATATATATATATATATATAAAGAAATATAGTCTTAAGGTGTGCTATATTTATGGAATAAAGTGCTCAATATCAGAGATAGAGCGTGTGTAAATATAAAAGTGAACATAGAAGTCAACACTTATATATATATATATATATATATATATATATATATATATCCGATGCGATGAGAATGAAAGTAATATATAAATTCTAACGTTCACGGTATTAATCCAAAAGAGGGCTCGATACCGATAGTAGAACGATAATCATTTACTTATTATAATTTTATCATATAGACAAAACCATTTTACTCACTACAAAGATACAACTTCGTTTCAGTGCATTTCAACTGCACTTCGACGGGTGAGAACCGAAAATAAGTAATATATATATGTATATATATATATGTAAGACATGAAGATTGTTCTAACTTTTGAAGAAAGAGAAGAGAGAACTCATGGCAAGTCAGGGCAAATAATGTGATTTCGGACAATCAACTTGTCCTCAGAGATCCCCAAAACTCTCTACTAACTCGGAGTTTAGTCTTTCTTCTTGTAGTTGAAGTGATGGAACAGATAGGATGATGGGTTAAAAATGGATCGCAAAAGATGTTGGTGGGAAAAAAATATTGAGAGAAAGAAGAAGAAGAAGAAAGAAAGAAAGAAAGAAAGAAAGAAAGAAAATAAGCAGAAGAGAAAAGAAAAATTAAAGTTGAATTCACCCCCAAAAGATTATTCTCAGTGAAAAAAGAATGATACCTATTTGTTTTTCGTTTCAATTGTACTTACTTCCGGTACGATAGCTTTGGAGGTCAACCTTTTTTAATTTGTTTATTATGATTAGTGATTTTATTTTGTGGGGGTGCTTCTCGCTGCCACAATGCGGCGCCAAATGTCACGTTATCTGTACACGGGCACTTTCATGACTCTGCTAGACCGGTCATGTTACAGCTTAAGTAACATGAACGCTACCATTCCCAACTGTATTACGTCATGTCACTCACAGGCTCAACCCAAGTCACAAGCAGAAGCCTCAACATGCATAGAACATCAAAAATGCATGCTTAATTCTCTGCCTCCTTTACTCTGGTAAATAGCCACAACCAAACTAATTATCATCATCTATATACCGTGTTCTTTTAGAACGAGGACGATTGTGTCTCTCCACAACTTCCTTATCTTTGTAGCTGTAAGCAACATTTGACTACATTCCATCCATACATGTTCTTATTCTGCCATTCATTCACAAAAAAAATGATTTTGATAAGTTGCTCGATTTTTGCACTCATATATATATATATATATATATATATATATATATATATATATATATATATATATATATATATATTTATTTATTCAAGGCGGTTTCCTTAAATAATTTAGACGTAGTATGTCATTTTATTTTAGTTTTAATCCTTTTAAGGCCACGAATTAATTTCTTGGTGGCTGTAGAAAAAAAGATTAAGAAAATTTCAAAAATATTCTTTCAAATAATTTTTTCCCAAGTACATTCAATCTCATCTGAGACCATCTTCACGGGTCGCATGGATGTGTTATGTGTTAACAACGTGAGTTCAAAATATATATACATATGCACCTAATATAGGAATTAGTTATATACAAATATATCCCTATCCTCTCTCTCTCTCTCTCCACGCACACACACACGCACACGCATACATACATACACTCACACATACATACATACATACATATATATATATATATATATATATATATATATATATATAGGCAGTATACTTTTATTCATGCATGTTTGGTGAAATAATTTAGAGGTATTATGTCTGTTTATTTTAGTTTTAATCCTTTCAAGTCCACGAATTAATTTCTTGGTGGCTGTAGAAAATTGATCAAGAAAAATATCAAAATTTTCTTTCAAATAATTTTTATTTTCTCAAGTACTTTCAATCGCATCTGAGAACATCTTCAAGGGTTAAAATCAAAGGACAAAACTAAAACAAATTGACATAATACGTCTAAATTGTTTAACCAAACCTGCTTGAATTAATAACTCTCTCTCTCTCTCTCTCTCTCTCTCTATATCTATCTATATATATATATATATATATATATATATATATATATATATATATATATATATATATATTACTTTAAATGCTATTATAGTTGATACTTAAGATTTGAAATTGACGGCCTATTTTTATTTTATTTTATGAAAAACGTTCTTTTTTTTTATTTGGCTGTCCTGCTATTTACCTATCGCTCAGTCGGGGAAGAGGATTCATACTTTTTCCAAGGCTATTAGCACGTAAGTGAATGTAATGGATCCGACTGGAGTTCGAACTCGGCTCTCCGATTCCTCAATCCGAGTCGCTATCCATTACTCCACCGTGTTTCAGTGAAACAGTGTGCATTATATCTGTCGGCCTGCGCATTAAATTTTTGTAAAGAAAATGTATCCGCCAGTAAGGATCGAACCTGTGTTTCCCGTTTGATCTGGTGTGTTTTACCGCTCGACAACAAAGAACATCGTACTAAGCATTTTCGGCCTTCTTCAGGTGGTTGGAATATCGAACTGAACCCTTTAATTTGATCGCTGCTGTAGACTGTTCTAGTTCCACGTGCCATGTCTAATGGATGTCAGTTATCAGTTATCTCCAGTTAATTTTGTTTTTTAAATTTCATGCTAATAGATTAAATTTAATGTTTCCAACAGGCAAAATATTTTGCTCTATTTCAAAAACCAATTTAAATCGTCTTTCATCGGAATGTAATTGTCTTTACTAAGAAATCTTCCAAAAATAAAATATACTTGTGTTATGTGCGTTCACATCTGGAGGTCACCACTGTGATAAGGTGGTGTTGGTAGGATTTTCTTTTCTGGAAACCTTGGATTAAAACGAACTCACTCAAGGTTATAAAATAAATATATTGTTAATTATTTTCTTTAGAGTGATGTGTGAGCCTTTTGGTATTCGGTGTAATGTTCGTTTATAAGACGGATATTGGTAGCAGTCTGGAGAAGAACCAGTCGTGTAGTTTTTGGAGTCAGACCATGATAGGGGTAATAGTAATATTAGAAATATGTCAGTGACAATCTACTGTGTTTTTCTTGCTCCCTGAGCAGGGCAAAAATATCATTGGCTGATGACGTCTTGACTAGTTCTTCACGCGTCATGTATGGTTGGTATCGCCGTGGTAGGGTCTCTGTCTGTCCCTCTCGTTGGCCCTTCTGCTTCTAGCTCTGAGTTATGAGCCGATATACTTTTGACCAAGCTCCGAGACTCTGGCGCGAACATTGCTTTCTGCTAAGATTAAAAGTCTATTTGTGTTATTTTTTTTTTATTTTGATTGGTCAAACTGATTTTATTTCCCGGCATTTTTTATCTAACGGAAGTTATGCGTGGAGCCTCCTTGATCTATGACATTTTTCAGTCACAATTAAGTAGGCTCTGATCCTGCATATTATTATAGATACTCTCAATTTAGTAGTATTTATATAAAATACAGCTTTTATTGTAACCTAATTTACATACAGAAGTGAATCATATGCAATATAGGTGAACGATTCAACTTGATAAACTGATTTTATTAAAATTTTAATCGTGACTTTTTAAAACAATAAACATTGGTAGTCAAGCCTAAAATCAACATATCATACATGTTGTCTTACAGATTGCGACAGCTTAGGGAGATTTGATTAAATATACTTTAATATCTAAAAAGAATTTATTCATTATTATTATTGTTTAGGTAATAAGCATTATAACATAGCACAAATAGCTATATTGTGGAAAAAGGAATTTTTGACAATACACATTTTTTTACGTATCTATGAGACGAGGCCCCTGGCTCTGCTGAATCTCAATTAACTAGTATTTTATATTGGGTTGGTGCATAATTATCAGGCGTTTTTAAATAATATTTATTATGAAAAAAGAAACATAACAATTCGACAATAACATTTTTAAATATAATTATCGACACATATTTTTATAACCTGAAAATAAAATAATAGTTTTATTAAAAAAAATAAACAAAACAGCAATTTTTATTTACAAATAACTCGCCTACAAAAACGCTTGATAATTATGCACCAATCTAAAATAAAATACAACTTTTATCATATTGTAACCTAAATTACATACTGTAGTAAATGAATCATATGTAATACAGGTGAACAATTCAACTTGATAAACAGAAAATAAATACAATGTATCTAAATACAAATTAGAAACATTTCAGATTATTCCATCTTAAATAAATCAACAATGTCTTGCGGTAATTTTTAACATCAACTTGAGATTTTTCTTGTTAAAAAGTTGAATAATTTTATTGAAGCACATTCAACATTACATTATGGATAAAAAATAGTGTTTTTTGAGACTCAGCATGTGCAAAACAAATTTAAGGATTTGGATTAAGAGATTGGGACATCTATCAAGGGAGATTTGATTAAATATACTTTTTAAGGTTTAAAAGAAATTTATTCATTATTATTATTGTTTAGTTAATAAGCATTATAACATAGCATAAATAAATAGCTATATTGTGGGCAAAGGAATTTTCGACAATATATGCTTTTTTTTTACATATTTATGCTTATTTTTTTAACTTTTATCAAAAACGACAATCTTGTAAATGTAATTATGGATAATGACGCAATTAAAAAAATGGTGTGGGCAATAGTGACAATCGTAGCTATGATAATAATTGTGGTAATCATGATAATGATGATGATAATAATATAACAATAATGATTATAATGAAAACAATAGCAGTATTAAACAGCGGTACTGATGGTAGAGGAGATGGTTATGAAGTGAAAGATAGGTGTGATGGTTGTGTAGGTAACGGTATTGATAGTTTTATCGATCTGTGTTGATTGTTGTTATTGTGACGGGTGCGTTAGTGGGTGTGGTGGTAGTGGTGGTATTTTTTTATAGTTTCATTCCTGGTTGTGTTCAGTTGTAGGTGTTATCCGTTTGGTATGAATTGTGATAATAGATATTTATTTTCGTGTCTGCATTTTGAAATTATTTCCGGCCTATGGATTAGTAATTCCTTTTGTTGAGTGTGTGAGATTATTGCCACTTTTTCGTGCAGAAAAAAGTTTCACCATAACTAAATTTTTCACGCGACACATCATACAAACCGTTCTCTAAAGTTTTTTGAGGCCATAATCAATAAGAAGGTCGTCGAGCACCTAGAAAAGAACAAAATTTTCAGTGACGAGTAGTATGGGTTTCGGTCGGTCCTATCCACTGCCGATGTTTTAACTACCATCATTCACAGAATCAGTGAGGCTCTTGACGACAAACAACACCTCCAGAACCATAGTCTATATATCTCAAAGGCCTTAGAGACGGTTTACTACACAAGCTGTCCAGTTATGGAATCACTGGAAGCGTCTTCTCGATCATAAAATACTTCTTAAAAGGTAGGTCCTTGAAGGTAGTTATTAACGCCCAATCATCCGAAGCTAATTTTGATCTATCTAAATGACCTGCTTAAGAATATACTCAGATTTGTAAATATTTGGTTGGTGCAAAAATAACGTCAAAAAACGACATTATTACGTCATTATTTTTGCACCAACCTAATATCTATGCCAACGATACGACTCTATACGTGCGCAAATCTAAAATTCTCGATGGCCAGAGATTGTGATCTCTACCGATCTTGTACAAACTACCCAATAGGGTAAAAACTGGCTGGTTACATTCTATACCTCGAAGACCATCATCGCCAATCTGACCCCAAACTGCCACCAATCAGGTTGAACGGCGGTCCTCTCGCGGAAGCACCGTGCCCTGAAAGACTGTTGGGCCTCATCTTCACACCCGACCTCAAGTGGAACTCGTAAATACGATCCGTTGCTAAAGGATGCAGATAAAATGATTGGCGCCCTGTACCCCTCCAGTAAGTACCTGACTTCCCCTGCTATCTTCTATCTTTACAAGAGGCAGATCATACGCAAAATAGATTACTGTTGTCATATTTGAGCAGGAGTTGCCAAGACCTCATTCTCCAGGCTTTATAGTTCAAAAGTGTCTCCGAGCCATTGCGGGGGACGAAATATTCTCCACCTTTCAAACCTACCCCACAGGTGGGATGTGGCACTGCTCTACCGGTACTTCCATGGAAAGTGCTCGAACGAACTATATATCCTGGTCCCGCAAAGGCAAACCTTCACGGCACGAACATCTCATGCTACTTACATATTTAGCAAACCAACCACGTTCCTTCCATATTCAATCGGTCAGATTCGCCCTGGGTATGACGTTAAACTACATCCGCGTCCTGGGTAAGACGATAAACTACGTCCAGCAGCAAGTCCTCTGATCAGAGGTTTTGAGGAGCGTGGAACCACCTCTTAATTGATGGTATTGCCAGGTCCACCCTGACATGGGGTGGTAGCACCTGTTAGGGTCCCAGCTATGGACAAATAGTTAACTATTACCAGCAATATTTTTTTGAAAAAAATATTTCCAGCAATATAATTTTGAAGAAAATATATTATCAGAAACAGATTTTTGACAAAACAAAATATTACCAGCAATAAAAAATGTTGTCAGTATTAAATAACCCATTGAGATTGATATGCGTAAAACAAAATAAACCAAACCAATCTAAACCAAAGAATACATATTCTTTTCCTACGAATCTATTCTAAAAATGTTGTCGTCATTAAATAACCCATTGAGGTTGATATGTCGTAAAATAAAATAAACCAAACCAATCTAAACCAAAGAATACATATTCTATTCATACGAATCTATCGTAAAAATGTTGTCGGCATTAAATAACCCATTGAGGTGTTGATATGCGGTAAAACAAAATAAACCAAACCAATCTAAACCAAAGAATACATATTCTATTCATACGAATCTATCCTAAAAATGTTGTCGGCATTAAATAACCCATTGAGGTTGATATGCCGTAAAACAAAATAAACCAAACAAATCTAAACCAAAGAATACATATTCTATTCATACGAATCTACCCTAAAATGCTGTCGGTATTAAATAACTCATTGAGGTTGATATACCGGAAAACAAAATAAACCAAACCAAACCAATCAATCGGTGAGAAGTTCCTCTCGAGCAGCTTTTTCTGCCAACCACTGCCCTGTGGAATCGATTCCTAACAGGCTGTTTCAACGATCACTATAATCTCAACCTATTCAAGGCTAGTGTTAATCGTTATCTCCCTCCCCTCTGCACACACATGGCCTCCGAAATTAACCCTCTATCTCGAATGCCCTCCGAGCCTTGTAAAGTGTGACCCTCACTGTTAAAAAAAAGTCTAAGGATCGCTTCTTTATTTGAAACTTCTATTCACTGTGGATAATTGTCCGTTCAGGACGTGGGAGATCATGCCGCTTCACTAATTTCTATGATTTGTAGCCTAATTAAATTTTGTCTTTTTATCTCACGTAATATCTGATCTGCCATACAAGTTCGCTAGGTAATTTATGCGCGGTTACCCTCTGTCCCCAGTACGGCATGTCAGTGTCAAATTTTCCAAGCCCTCTTTCCCCATTATGCTCCCTAAAAATTTCAATTCTCTCTTTACAAGTATATTCTTCGTTTCCGTTTACTCTAAAAACTTCGCGTCCTGGGTATGACGATAAACAACATCCGCGTCCTGAGTATGACGATAAACTAAGTTAAACAACAAGGCTTCAGATAATGTTTTCGTAAAAATAATGTTGCCAGCTATACGTTTTTGAAACAATAATGTTGCCAGGTATGCGTTTTTGAAACAACAGTGTTGCCAGCTATACGTTTTTGGAAAAAATAATGTTGCCAGCTATACGTTTTTGTTTTTTTTTGGGAAAAATAATGTTGCCAGCTATACGTGTTTTGGAAAAAATAATGTTGCCAGCTATGCGTCTTTGAAAAAAAAAACGTTGCCAGCTATATGTTTGATAGTACTGTATATTTAATATGTGTATAGGTATATGTGTATGTATGTATATATATATATATATATATATATATATATATATATATATATATATATATATATGTGTATGTGTGTGTGTGTATATATATATATATATATATATATATATATATATATATATACATTAATTTGGCATTAAATGACCCACAGTGGTTGATATGCAATAAAAACCAACCAACCAACCAATCTAAAAACTTCGTCCTTGTTCTCACATGTTCAGTCCATGGCATTCTCAGAATCCTTCTGTAGAACCACATTCCTGTTGGCTGGGGTCTCTTGAAGAAGACTGTCCAGCATTCACTGCCATATTGGAGGAACGATATGACATAACAGCACGTCAAGTACTGCTTTCTTTGTTTCTAACGCGTTGCTAAAGGCTCGTAAATCTTTTCTCAGATTTGCCAAACATCGGGTTTCACTTTGTGGTTGTTCTTTTCGAATTATCTAATTGTACACCGGGGTTCGTGATTCACGTATCGGTCATGATATATTCAAGTGAAGTGCGTACAAGATTTTTTTTTTTTTTTTTTAGGCGACATCCGTTTCTCCTACGCCATTTCTGACGGGCTTTGTTATCATATATTGCAAGGGTCTTCTGTCAGTGTCAGATTGATGTAATCTAAGCCAGACTTTAAATATAAGCTTCGTATATATATATATATATATATATATATATATATGTGTGTGTGTGTCTGTGCAGTGGCGGTGGAAAATGGGCGTCGAAAGTTTTAATGGAGGCATGTAATTACCTACGCTATCATCGTGAAAGGGTAATTTAAACCATTTTTTTTTTTTTTTTTTTTTGCCTGTCGCCATTAAAAGCTAATGTAAAGTGTTCAAATTAATCATGTACACACAGAAAGAATATTAAACTTAAGAGATGAATTCGCAGTGGGGAAATCATGTTTTTACCCAGTACCACCATCCATAACCGCGCAAAAATTATGAGTTTCGAGTATACAAAAGTAAATAATATTGGATAGTTTAAACATTTTCTTGTAATTTTTTAATTATTTTTTGACCTTGGGTAGCTTCCATAATATTTAAATTTCACTACATACCCGGCCACGAAAAGAAAAGAAAAAGTACAAAAAACGTAAATATCTGTCTATAATTTTGACATGAGCTATTGCAATTATTTACACTATTTTATTGTTCGGGCTATTGTCCTCATGTTTACTGTCACATTCACGACGTTTCGACCGTTGTACGCTCTGGACTTCTTCAGAATCAGTCTATATTTCTGAGATGAGCTATTGTAATTATTTACACTATTTTATTGTTCGGTCGTTCTACTCTCCGGCCTTCTTCAGAATCTGTCTATATTTCTGAGATGAGCTATTGTAATTATTTACACTATTTCATTGTTCGGACTATTGTCCTTATCTTTATTGTAGTAATCACGACGTTTCGGCCGTTGTACGCTCCAATCTTCTTCAGGATCTGTCTATATTCTGAGAAGAATTATTGTAACTATTAACACTATTTACATTGTTCGGACTCTTGTCCCCATCTTTATACCAACAACGTTTAGGCCGTTGTACGCTTCGGTCTTCTTCAGGATCTGTCAAGTATCCTGAGATGAGGTATTTTAACTATTTACACTATTTGCAATGTTCAGACTGTTGTCCTCATCGTTACTGTCGAATTCACAACGTTTCGGCCGTTGTACGCTCCGGTCTTCTTCAGGGTCTGTTTATATTTATGAGAAGAGTTATTGTAACTATTTACACTACTTACATTGTCCGGACTCTTGTCCGCATCTTCCTATCCACAACATTTCGGCCGTTGTACGCTTCGGTCTTCTTCAGGATCTGTCTAGTATCCTGAGATGAGGTATTTTAACTATTTACACTATTTACAATGTTCAGACTGTTGTCCTCATCTTTACTGTCGCATTCACGACGTTTCAGCCGTTGTATGCTCCGGCCTTCTTCAGGGCTGTCCATATTTCTGAGATAATGTATTGTAATTATTTACACTATTTATATTATTCGGAGAGTTGTCCTCATCTTTACTGTAATATCCACGGTGTTACGGCCGTTGTACGCTCCGGCCTTCTTCAGGATTTGTCTTTAATCTGAGGTCAGTTATTTTAACTAATTAGACGATTTATATTGTTCGGACTGTTGTCCTCATCTTTACTATCATATTCACAACGTTACAGCCGTTGTACTCTCCGGTCTTCTTCATAATCTGTCTACACTTCTGAGATGAGGTATTGTAACTATTTACAGTATTTACATTGTTCGGTCTATTCTCCTCATCTTCATATTCACAAGGTTTCGGCTGTTCTACACTCCAGCCATCTTCAGGTGAGTGGAACTGGAAAAAATAAATGACTATTTCTTCTGTTGTGTCAGCTGTCACATCAGTTTGTACATCCAGACTGAACATTCCTCGGCAAACGTGGACATTCGTCTCTGCAATAAATAAATAAATGAATAAATAAATAATAATAAAAAAACGGAGTCTCAAAGGGATAGTCTTTCCCTTGACACCGCTGTTATTTTAACTACCTTCACCTCTCAGCAATGATTCTTGTTTCAAAAAGCGATGATTAGATATTAGAATAAAACCTAAACATATGAAAGTAAATTTATACATTTTCTTTTTTCTTGAGAATTGACAACACAAATAACAAACACTATTTTGGTTGGCTGGCAAAACCATCGGACACTATTTTGGTTGGTTGGTTGGCAAAACATCGAATTCAAACTTTATAAATGGTAAATAATAAGGAATTCCTTAGAATTGGTTCACATATTTAAATAATTTAGTAAATATTTATAAATTTATGTATTAAATATTGTTTTCAGATCTGTTTCTTTATAAATTGCTAAATGATAAATATTGCATTAATTTTAATTGTATTAGTTTTTAGAATATTGTAAATATAAAATTATTCTTGTAAATAAACAATCTAATAAATAGTGTGTAATATTTTTGTTGTAAATTCTAGAGAACAAAAAAATTTATAAATCCCCTTCCATCATATGTTTAGGTTTCATATTAATAAAATATAATATAGAAAGAGAAAGTCAGAAGATGGAGGTCACATTGGGAAGATCATTGAGTAATATTGAAATGCATCATTTTTCTCCACAAATTTTGACAATGATTTAAAATCAATCATCATTTTCTTACAAAACAGTTTGTGACATGCAGCAAGGATTGGGTAATTCAGCTAGTAATGGCTATAAAATGAAAAGAAAAGAAAAAGGCAAACATGGATAAATGTGCTTGCAGTAAGACGGAAAGTCAAAAGGACAGTTTTTCCCATGACACTGTTTTTTTAAAAATATTCTTAAGCAATATTTATTGTTGTAAAAAGTGGTAATTGGAATAAAGCCTAAACATATGATGAAAGTGAATCAATACATGTTCTTGAGAATTGGAAACAAAAATAACCAAACATTATTTATTTATTATATTATTTATTGGTATTGTTGGCAAAACATCGGCTAATTACCAATAGATTCAAACTTTATAAAATGGTAAATAATAAGGATTTCCTTTATATTTGGTTCACATATTTTAATAATTTAGTAAATATTTATAAATTTATGAATAAAATATTGTTTTCATATTTATTTCTTTATAAATTAGTAAATGATGAATATTGCATTAATTTTAATTGTATTAGTTTTTAGCATGTTGTAAATATAAAATTATTCTTGTAAATCTCAATAAATAAGTAGTGTTTAATATTTTTGTTGTAAATTCTTGAGAACAAAAATGTATAAATTCTCTCTCATCATATGTTTAGGTTTCATATTAACAAACAATAAACATTGCTGAGGGGTGAAGGTAGTTAAAATAATAGTGGTGTCAAGGGAAAAACTGTCCTTTTTTTTTTTTTTTGACATGAAGGTCCAAGTTTGCTAAAAGTTTCTAATTTTATTCACTGTTTCAAGAATTATTGTGAATTCTCTATATGCTAAAATTTTGTAAAAGAATAAAAATTAGCATCTTTACATCTTAATAAACTTAATAAAATGGTAAATCCAAGGATTTCCTTGTAGTTCGTTCACATATTTTAATAATTTAGTAAAGTTTTATACATTTATGAGTTAAATTGTTTTCATATTTATTTCTTTATAAATTGGTAAATAATAAATATTGTATTGCATTATTGATAATATTATTAGTTTTTAGGATGTTGTAAATATAAAATTATGAACAATCTAGTAAATAACTAGTGTTTAATATCTTTGTTGTAAATTCTCAAGAGCAAAAAATAAAATATAAGTTCACTCTCATCATATATTTGGGTTTTATTTCAATTCTAATAATTGCTTTATTAAAACAATAAACATCGCCGAAGAATGAATGTAGTTAAAATCAAAGCGGTGTCACGCGAAAAAGCGTCCTTTTGACACTCCATTTTTGGCAGACATGAAGGTCCATGTTTGCCTTCATCCTTTTTATTATAACAAACATTATTATCCAATTTTTAATGCTTCCGTGGCATGTGTCTAAAATAACCATCATGCCCTCCCCCATTAAGCAGTGTCAAAAGGACAGTTTTTCCCATGACGCCATTATTATTAAAGCGATGATTAGAATTGTAATAAAAACTAAACATATGAAAGTAAATTTATATATTTCCTTTCTTCTTGAGAATTGACAATAAAAATAACAGACATTATTTATTTATTAAATTGTTTATTGGAATGGTTGGTAAATGATAAATATTGTATTGCATTTAGTCTTAATACAATTGTATTAGTTTTTAGAATGTTGTAAATATAAAATAATTCTTGTAAATAAACAATTTAATAAATAACGTTTAATATTTCCGTTGTAAATATGAATGCGCGTCATTACTTAAAGAAGTAAGGGTGTACAAATGAAAACTCATTCAAAATTAACAAGGTTTTCCATTTCATTAAAGCCGACGCTAAACACATGAGTGTTATTGCCTCCTTTTGCTTCCCTTTCTTTCTTTCTTTCTTTCTGAGTCTGTCTATATTTCTGAGATGAGGTATTATGTACATTATTTACATTATTAGTTCTCATCTTTGTCGCCATATTTATCACAACGTTTCGGCCGTTGTACACTCCGGCCTTCTTCAGGTGGTTGGAATGTCGAACTGAATCCTTTATTTCGCTCACTGGGGTAGGCTGTTCTAGTTCCACGTGCCATGTTTAATGGATGTTATTTATCAGTTATCACCTGTTAATTTCCCTCTGAAAGTTCTCCACTGCCTTAACCGGGTATTGAACTCACACTCTTTGGGTCCTGTCACTGGATCTAACCAACGCCTTTATCCACTGTGCCATGTGTCCTTGAGGACATTCATTCATTCTTTCTTTCTTTCTTTCTTCTTTTTTCCTTCCTTCCTTTCTTTCTTCCTTCCTTCCTTCCTTTCTTTTTTCTTTCTTTCTTTCTTTCTTTCTTTTCCCTTCTTTGTCCTAAACTAAACAGCGCCTTTGATGTATCTTTTTACCCCGTTTTATGAGCAGGACACAGGTAATCTATGACAGTTCCGTCTTTGCAATCAGACGGGAATGATCTATTTTTTATCTGCGGTAATGGCAACAGGAAATTGCTAGGTGCGGAGGCGTTAGAAAGCAGAAACATTACTAAGGAGCGAGAACAAAAGAAGAGTAATCAGGAGGAGAGCAGATAACGATTGACATTACATTTAAATTTTTGAAGATTAAAGTTTACTGGAAAGCATGGAGCCAGAAGGGAGTTCTACAAGCGAGAAGTGCGAGAAAAGTTTCGCATGGACATCTAGCCAGCTCAATTGGTTTCCCCGGTTACATCTAGCCAGCTCAACTGTAAATTTGATGAGATCTCGACACCAGTCTAGTACTGCGCTTAAATTTTTAAAATAGTCAAGGTACCTTGGCGAAGAGCTCATCCGAACAATTACCATGAAAGTTTTTATAGAAAAAGCACAGAGAGAAAAACCTTACGGCGGTGGGAAAGTGACTGAATCTGAGCTGCCAGATCATGACCAATAATATTGCTGATTCGTCTTTGGATTTTATCAGCGAGCTCTAGATAAATAGGAGGACCACTGGAAGATGTGACAGCAATATTCTAAGCATGGACAAATGGTAGACTTATAAACATTTAAAATAGATTGTGGCGAGAAAAATTGTTTAAGGCGATACAGTGAACAAAGTTTCTTAGCAGTAGACTGAACAATGGATTCATAATAATCTTTCTACCTCATGTCAGCCGAGGACGTTAGCCCGAAAAGGTGTAACGAGTCACTCTCCTAGGGTTTAGCATCAGCCATGCTGAGGAAAGGAGGAGAGTGTTCTCTCGGATGATTAATAGAGAACAGTTTAGTTTTGGAGGTGTTAAGATTAACAAGCCGTTCCTTGCTCCAGTTAACAACAGACTGGATATGGTTTTGGATATCAGCTACCATTTTGACCTTATCAAACTGATTAGACTTACTGTCGAGACAAGAGTAAATAGTTGTGGCATCAGCGTAGATACCAAGTTGTGAGATGATGCCATCGGGAAGATCACAGAGAGAACTATATATATATATATATATATATATATATATATATATATATATATATATTATGAAATGGACAATGTCCGTCAATACAAATATTTAAGTAAATGCTCTGTTTATAATAAAAAGTATTAACAACATTTACCGGCCTGAATGTTCGAGAAATCTCAAAGAAAATATGTGTCCTCTGACAGGAATCGAAACTGTATCCTATACGGAATAATCATATAGCCTGACGTGCTTTTAACCGATTGAGTCACAGCGGAGGTTTGCGGTTAGCAAGGTCGATTTTTAAAATACAATTCTCCATGGTTTTCTCTCATACATTCATATGTGCTCGGTGCGTATCCAAATGTAAACAAATGACGTCACACATTATGAAATGGACAAAGTCCGTCAATTATTTTAAGTCATTTTTTATATTTATACATTCTTTTTTTATAGATACAAATATTTAAGTAAACGTTCTGTTTATAATAAACAGTATCAACGACATTTACCGGCCTGAATGTCCGAGAAATTTTCATAGAAAATATGCGTCCTCCGACAGGAATCGAACCTGTACCCTATACGGAACTCTCATATAGCCTGACGATTTAGTCACAGAGGAAGTTTTCGGTTAGCAAGGTGGATTTTACTGTTTTTGAACTACAATTCTTCTTGATTTTCTCTCACACATACATATCTGCTCGATGCGTATACAAATGTAAACAAAAGAATGTTTAAACATAAAACAAATGTCTGAAAATAATTATCGGACTTTGTCCATTTCATGATGTTTGACCTCATTTGTTCCCAGGTTCACCCTAACCCGGGGTGGTAGCACCTGTTAGTGTCCCAGCTATGGGCAAATAGTTAACCGCCAAGACGGGAGCTTGTCTAGATGGATGACAGAACAGCGACTACGGTGAAGAGTAAGGAGGCAAATTTTGCTAAGAGCTACAATGGAAAGAATGTTAGGAAGAGTCACGATCATGAACGTTCATACCTGATGATGTCATAGGTCAGGATAAAAAGAGTGCTAAGTTCCCCACCCCTGCATTTTTTTAAAAATAAAACCTTACGAAATTGCTTCACAGATGGAGTAAGGACAAACACTCCAAAACGCAAAAGGAATCCAAGTGTGACTGTGGTTAATTCTTTCCTTTTGTTTGCGCAACTGAATCAACGACATCGTTTCATATAATGAGATTCATATTAAAGCGACATTTGCCGGCCTGAAATTTTCATTGAAAATATGTCGGAGGACGTATATTTTCTATGAAAATTTCAAGCCGATAAATGTCGTTACTACTGTTTATTATGAACAGAGCATTTACTTAAATATTTGTATCTATAAAAAGAACGTATAAACATAAAAAATAGCTTAAAATAATTGTCGGACTTTTCATATATATATATATGTGTGTGTGTGTGTGTGTGTGTTTGTGTGTGTGTGTATCGGGTGTAACAGCCTAATTGTCCAAATCGTGTTTTAGCATAACTGTCCATCCCACAAAATGTTTAATATCTAAAAAAGAACACTAAATTAATTGAGTTTCATTTTTTTAAACGTTTTCAGATAAAACGTTTAATGATTTTGACACCATTTGTTGTAAGAATCACTGAAAAATACTTTGAAGTCTTCAGCTTTGTGTTAGCCCCACTGACTTAAAATTGAAATCGTACATGAAACGTGTGAGGCAACTTGTTACCTCAGGACAAAAAGTTAGAAGGTTAGAGAGGACGAAGATCATTTTGAATGAGTTGGAACATGATCCTGGAATAATATAAGTGTTTATTCAAGGTATTAGCTGTAACTTAATTTGAAATATATATATATATATATATATATATATATATATATATATATATATATATATATATATATGATGAATATATAATTTTCAGATGTGATATATTTGCGGTTAAAATGTCCGATATCAGAGAGCAATACAATATAATTCTGGCCTAACCTCCGTGTCCACTACTCATATATATATATATATATATATATATATATATATATATATATATATATATTACATGAATCATTCATGCAAAAAACAAATATAGAGGTTAATGTTTTAAATGGCGAGAATACATCTTAGCAAATAATTTTAATAAAGTACATTAACACCGAACCTGTATATGAATGATATAATCCCCGTTTATAAATTCCAGTTGCATTGGGTCTTTTTTAGTTTTTACAAGCTTTCGTCTGTTCCTACAGACATCCTCAGGTATGGAAATAGATTTGTTCTTGTTTTTTACTTCTCGGTAATAAGAGGACAACAAAAATATAGATGTAATCCGAAAAAATGCTATGAGAAATGTGTTATTGTTTTGGAACGTGCTGTATATATATATATATATATATATATATATATATATATATATATATATATATATGAGTATTTAAAAGAGATCTAATTTAATTATGGTCAGAAAGGTGTAGAGTGACATGTTGTAGTGTGACCTCTATAATTATTTACGAATTTTGAGTGACCAGAATACAATTCCTTAATCGGCATTTAAATTCGTAAATAATATTTGCCCTATTTAATTTTATTCTAAGTTGTGAATTATTATTTTTAGCTTTAAGTTTAGAGGTTTTAAATTTTTTGTAATAAATAATTAAGCTAATTTTTTGCTATTGTCAACTGGTGTTGTGCATTTTTTTTATAATATTCTTAATTCTAGTTTCGTCTTCTTTATAATTTATATTCATCTGATTTTTATAAAAAATATTAATATTATATTTTATGTTTCTATTCTCGTCGTTGTTATTAGCAACCTTAGACAGAAAATGCCTAATATGGAAATCCAACAATTGATTAGGAAAACCGTTATTAATAAACGTTTGTTTTAACTTATTTAATTCTTTAAAGAAAAGCGTGTATATAATTATATCGGCCATAGTACGTTTGACACGAAGACTCACACTACACCTTTCTGACCATAGCTCAATATATATATATATATATATATATATATATATATATATATATATATATATATATATATATAGGAAGTCTACATTTACCGGATTATATACTCGATGGGACTCCTTTTGTCTTAAACGACAAAAGATTAATTTGATTAGGACCCTGACACATAGGGTCCTAATGATTTGTTCGGATGACACTTTGAAACATGAAATCAGTTGTTTAACTGAGGTTTTTGTGAACAATGGTTATCCGTTGAACATTGTTCACTCAGTTATTCGAGATGAAACTGCCAGGTTTAACAAAATTAAACCTGCTTCAGTTGGTAAATGTTCGGTCTATCTTCGTTTACCGTCGTTGGTTAGCATTAGTGAATCCTTCGCCAAGCGTATTTCATGGAGTTCACATCAGTGTTATTTTGCAGCCAATGTTCGTGTTGTCTTTCAAACTAAGTCCGTACTTTCATCTATGTGTAAAGACGTTCTACCCCCCCCCACACACACACACCATATTAACTCTGTTATTTACCATTTCAAATGTAATTGTGGATGCAATTACATAGGTAGAACGACACAGCGATTGGACGTTAGAATTAAACAACACGTACCTGCTATAATACTGAATAAAAAATTTTCTTTGGGTGATACCATTCGTAACACGTATGGGTCTTCGATTGCAGATCACTTTATAAAGAATCCTACTTGTGCGATGAATTTCAGTGTGAACTGGTTTTCTGTTTTGGCCAGTTCGCACTCGCTATTCCATCTTAAGGTGTTAGAGACGCTTTACATCAGGTTCAGGCAGCCTACTCTTTGTAAACAAAGAGATTGTTTGCTCGGACTTACTGTGCTGCGTTTCTAGCATCTTGGTTGGTATAACTTTTATAATAATTTATTTCTTCCTGTCCAATCATTCATGTCATGCATAACAGACTTTTTCTTTTTCTTTTCCTCATAATTTTAGTTCCCCGTTAACAGTTCTGATGAGAGGGGACGAAACCGGTCGACTGGTGTTTGTTTTTGTTTTGTTTTAAATCTATCATGGTCCATAATATAAAATTTCTTGTTTTTAATGCCTTAATATATATATATATATATATTGAACAATAAAAAGTATTAAAAAATTAAAATCTTCAGACACACTGGGTTGTAGATTAATATTCTTTCATTTTTATTATTATTTCATTTAGATTCCTCGACTAGTTTCGGCCAAAATGGCCATCATCAGGAGAAGAACTACAGAAATGAATGTCTTGATGGAGAAAATGAACTTTTGTCTGTAGTTTTCATTTTTTTTTTTTTTTTTTTTATCTTTTTAACATGAATCTTTTAACATTCCTTGTGTTGGTGAAACAGTCTCTTTTAAGTTGTTATTTAAGATAAGAGCTGGATGGATCTATGCTTCCCTGAATTCCCTTGGCCAGTTTGACAGTTTTATTGGTACCTGGAAAGGGGATGTGTCTCTGTTTAGTGTTTCTGTGTGTTATTTGGTTCTTATATATATATATATATATATATATATATATATATATATATATATATATATATATATGTGTGTGTGTGTGTGTGTGTGTGTGTTCCTTTTTCTTTCTTTTCTCTTAACAATTTCTTTCTTTCTTTTCACTTATTACTCTTTTCTTTACAGATTTGCTTTCCCGATTTTGTATCTTAACTTTCTTTCTTTTAGTCGTTTCCTGTTTTTCCTTCTCGTTCATTATTATTTTTTTAAATTTTCTTCTGTCCTATTTGTAACGAATTATTCTTTTTTTTTTTAATAAATTATTCTTTTTTTTTCTTTCTCCTAACGACTTCCGCTTCCGGTTTCTTTTTGTAAACAATTGCTTCTCTTTTTCTCTTCTCTGAACAGATCATTCCCTTTTTTCCTTTTCTGAAGAAATCTTTCACTCTTTCTTACTTTGAACAAATGCTTCCCTCTTTCTTTCCCTAAACAAATTCTTCCCTTTTTTAATCTCTGAACAAATCCTTCCCTCTTTCCTTCTCTGAACAAATTCTTCCTTCTTTCTTTCGCTGAACAAATCCTTCCTTTTTTCCGCCTCTGAACAACTTCTTCCCGCTTTCTTTCTTTGAATAAACCATTTCCTCTTTCTTTCTCTGAACAAATTCTTCCCTCTTTCTTTCTCTGAATAAATGCTTCCCTCATTCTTTCTCTGAACAAATCCTTCTCTCTTTCTTTCTCTGATCATATCCTTCCCTCTTTCTTTCTCTGAATAAATCCTTCTCTCTTTCTTTCTCTGAACTTATCCTTCCCTCTTTCTTTCTCTGAATAAACCCTTCCCTCTTTCTTTTTCTGAACAAATCCTTTCCTCTTCCTTTCTCTGAACAAATCCTTCCCTCTTTCTTTCTCTGAATAAACCCTTCTCTCTTTCTTTCTCTGAACAAATCCTTCCCTCTTTCTTTCTCTCAATAAATCCTTCCATCTTTCTTTCTCTGAATAAATCCTTCTCTCTTTCTTTCTCTGAATAAATCCTTCTCTCTTTCTATCTCTGAACAAATCCTTTCCTCTTTCTTTCTCTGAACAAATCTTTCCCTCTTTCTTTCTCTGAGCAAATCCTTCCCTCTTTCTTTCTCTGAATACATCCTTCCCTCGTTCTTTCTCTGACTAAATCCTTCTCTCTTTCTTTCTCTGATCATATCCTTCCTTCTTTCTTTCTCTGAATAAACCCTTCCCTCTTTCTTTCTCTGAACAAATCCTTCCCTCTTTCTTTCTCTGAATAAATCCTTCTCTCTTTCTTTCTCTGATCATATCCTTCCCTCTTTCTCTCTCTGAATAAACCCTTCTCTCTTTCTTTCTTTGAACAAATCCGTCCCTCTTTCTTTCTCTGAACAAATCCTTCCCTCTTTCTTTCTCTGAGCAAATTCTTCCCTCTTTCTTTCTCTGAATAAACTCTTCCCTCTTTCTTTCTCTGAACAAATCCTTCCCTCTGTCTTTCTCTGAATAAATCCTTCCCTCTTTCTTTCTCTGAATAAATCCTTCTCTCTTTCTTTCTCTGATCATATCCTCCCCTCTTTCTTTCTCTGAATAAACCCTTCTCTCTTTCTTTCTCTGAACAAATCTTTCCCTCTTTCTTTCTCTGAACAAATCCTTCCCTCTTTCTTTCTCTGAGCAAATACTTCCCTCTTTCTTTCTCTGAATAAATCTTTCTTTCTTTCTTTCTTTGATCATATCCTTCCCTCTTTCTTTCTCTGAATAAACCCTTCTCTCTTTCTTTCTATGAACAAATCCTTCCCTCTTTCTTTCTCTGAACAAATCCTCCCCTCTTTCTTTCTCTGAATGAATGCTTCCCTCTTTCTTTCTCTGAATAAATCCTTCCCTCTTTCATTCACTTAATAAATTCTTCCCTCTTCTTTCTCCTAACAAACCCTTCCCTCTTTCTTTCTCTGAACAAACCCTTCCCTCTTTCTTTCTCTGAATAAACCCTTCTCTCTTTCTTTCTCTGATCATATCCTTCCCTCTTTCTTTCTCTGAATAAACCCTTCTCTCTTTCTTTCTCTGAACAAATCCTTCCCTCTTTCTTTCTCTGAACAAATCCTTCCCTCTTTCTTTCTCTGAACAAATCCTCCCCTCTTTCTTCCTCTGAATAAATCCTTCCCTCTTTCTTTCTCTGATCATATCCTTCCCTCTTTCTTTCTCTGAATAAACCCTTCTCTCTTTCTTTCTCTGAACAAATCCTTCCCTCTTTCTTTCTCTGAATGAATGCTTCCCTCTTTCTTTCTCTGAATAAATCCTTACCTCTTTCATTCTCTTAATAAATTCTTCCCTCTTCTTTCTCCTAACAAACCATTCCTTCTTTCTTTCTCTGAGCATATCCTTCCCTCTTTCTAATAAATCCTGGTAGGTCTTCTAGTTCTTTGTATTTGCGTGCCTATTCGCCAAACGTGTTCTCTGTCCACACGCAAGCTGTTTCTTTCCGGTACAGATTATGGATTAGTCGAATGTCTTTCCGATGTAAATCAAGCTTTATTTCTAATATTTCAAGTGTCGCTTCGTGTAGCACCCAATCAAGTGCCATTGTGCTTATCTATGAAACATAGTTATAACCCTTTCTCCGCATCTATTGATCGTCTCATGGCGCTTTAATCATAAAAATAACATTTCTTGTACCATTGTCTTGGAGAAAGACACACCGTTCTTGCCAGACTATCGCTCAAATTCTGCTACGAACGCTACTCATTAGAATCTTAAAAGATTCTTTATGTGGCACATCAATCTGGTTTGCTTTTCTTGCTAATCTATAAATGAGTTTTTATTGATTCATAGAAATTGTTCTTTGTCTTTCTGTTCACGAATTAAACGTCTTTTGTTTTTTCGATTTCCCTTTCCTTCGTGAATCTTTCTTTCTTTCTTTCATTCTTTCTTTCTTTCTTCTCACAAATCAGTCGTTTTGTCTCTCTTTCTCTTAATAAGTTTGCTCTTCCATTCTCTCTTTTTTTTCTTACATGTTCTAATATATTACACTTTCTTTTTTTACTTTTTCTACCTAATGAGATATTCGTTCTTTCTTTCTATTCTCTTTCTTCCTTCCTTTATTCTAACTAGTTATACTTTATCTTTTTTGTTTCCCACCTGAAGAGATATTCTTTCTTTCTTTCTTTCTTTCTTTCGTTCTTTAGTTCGTTCTTTCGTTCTTTCTTTATTCTAACAAGTTATTCTTTAGCTGTTTTAATTTTTTCCACCTAATGAGTTATTCTTTCTTTCTTTCTTTCTTTCTTTATTCTTACGTGCCTCACTTTGCTTTTCTTTCTTTCTTTCTATCTTTCTTTCTATCTTTCTTTCTTTCTTTCTTTCTTTCTTTATTCTTACGTGCCTCACTTTGCTTTTCTTTCTTTCTTTCTATCTTTCTTTCTATCTTTCTTTCTTTCTTTCTTTCTTTATTCTTACGTGTTTCACTTTAACTTTCTGTCTTTCTTTCTTTCTTTCTTTCTTTTTTTCTTTCTTTATTCTTACGTGTTTCACTTTATCTTTCTTTCTTTCTCTCTTTCTTTCTTTCTTTCTTTCTTTTTTCTTTCTTTCTTTCTTCTTACGTGCCTCACTTTACTTTTCTTTCTATCTTTCTTTCTTTCTTTCTTTATTCTTACGTGTTTCACTTTATCTTTCTTTCTTTCTTTCTCTCTCTCTTTCTTTCTTTCTTTCTTTCTTTATTCTTACGTGCCTCACTTTACTTTTCTTTCTTTCTATCTTTCTTTCTTTCTTTCTTTCTTTATTCTTACGTGTTTCACTTTATCTTTCTTTCTTTCTCTCTTTCTTTCTTTCTTTCTTTCTTTTTTCTTTCTTTCTTTCTTTCTTCTTACGTGCCTCACTTTACTTTTCTTTCTATCTTTCTTTCTTTCTTTCTTTATTCTTACGTGTTTCACTTTATCTTTCTTTCTTTCTTTCTCTCTCTCTTTCTTTCTTTCTTTCTTTCTTTATTCTTACGTGCCTCACTTTACTTTTCTTTCTTTTTATCTTTCTTTCTTTCTTTCTTTATTCTGACGTGTTTCACTTTATCTTTCTGTCTTTCTTTCTTTCTTTCTCTCTCTCCCTTTCTTTCTTTCTTTCTTTCTTTCTTTCTTTCTTTCTTTCTTACTTTCTTTATTCTTACGTGTTTCACTTTATCTTTCTATATTCCTTTCTTTCACTCTTTCTTTCTTTCTTTCTTTCTTTCTTTCTTTCTTTCTTCTTCGCGCTTCACTTTATTTTCCTTTCTTATTTCTCTTAACAATTTTCTTTAGACCAACATCACGTTGAAACACCGTTTCCCGTATGATCACCGAAGTTAAGCAACATCGAGCCTGGTCAGTATTTAGATGGTGGACCGCTTGGGAATACCAGTTGCAGCAATTTTGGTTGTGCAGGTGATGTAATTGTTAATGGGCCAGAATTGAAAATCGGGAAACCGAGTTCGAATTCCAGTTGGGTTTGTTATATTCACTTAGGCGCAAATATCCTTGGGAAGGGTTTCAACCCACCTCTTATTCCCCACCAGCTATGGGTTAATCAGTAAGAGTTGTAGCTCTAAACCATTATTATCTCAAAAAAAACATTCTCTCCTTTCTCTTAACAAAATTCTTTCTTTTTTTCTCTTAACTAATTCTTTCTTTCTTTCTTTCTTTCTTTCTTTCTTTTGTTTGTTTGTTTCTTTCTTTTCTCCTTTCCTTTCTTTCTTTTCACAAATTCTTTCTTTCTCTTAACGAGTTTTTTCTTTGTTTCTCTCTGAACAAAATCTTGCTTTCTTTCATTTCTCTGAACAAAATCTTACTTTCTTTTTTCTTAACAACTTCTTTCCTCTTACGAGTTACCCTCTTTCTTTCTTTCTTTCTTTCTTTCTTTCTTTCTTTCTTTCTTCTTGATTTTTTGTGTTTCACTTTTTCTTTCTTCTTACATGTTTCACTTTATCTTTCTATCTTTCTTTCTTTCTTGTTACGTCTTTCTATCTATCTATCTATATTTCTTTCTTTCTTTCTTTTTTTCTTGTTACGTCTTTCTATCTATCTATCTTTCAATCTTTCTTTCTTTTTACGTGTTTCACTTTATCTTTCTTTCTTTCTTTCTTTCTTTCTTTGCAATCTTTCTTCAGCTTTGTCGTTCTTACTTTCTTTCTTGCTAATGAGTTTTTATTTCTTTCTCTCTTTTCCTTTTTCTTTCTTCTTTTTAACGAGTAACTCTCAAATAAAATTATTTTCTTTAGGTCCTTCCCTTTGTTTGTTTCTTTCTTTCTTTATTTATTTATTTCTTCTAACGTGTCTTTTTTTCTTCATGTTAACAATTTCTTTCTTTCTTTCTTTCTTTCTTTCTTTCTTTCTTTCTTTCTTTCCACATATATTTACATATTCTTGGGCGGTCTCTGGGCGCTTAATTTAATTAGGCAGACAAATGAGAAAATGGCGAAAACAGAGGGAAAGAAAAACAGAAAATCCTGAACGGTTTTGGCACAAACAACACAGTTAGGTCAAAGAACAGATGTGAAAACGGAATGCTGGTCCCCAAGTTCAAAATCTTCCATTTTTTCAAAATAAGGCAGCAGAAGACATCACCCTAAATACATATAGACATCGTTATATTGGAGGTCTTTTTGTTTGAAACCGAACATAAGAACACGAGAGGGCAAAAAAGTCGTATAAAAACACAATGATTAAGTTTTGGGGGCCAATTTTTTTAATTTAAGACATGTACTAAATAATACAACAACCACTACTACTACAGCTACTACAGCTACTACTACTACTACTACTAATAATAATAATAATGATAAGAAGAATAAGAAGAAGAAGAAGAAGAAGAAGAAGAAGAAGAAGAAGAAGAAGAAGAAGAAGGAGGAGGAGGAGGAGGAGGACCTGGAGATTGAGATTAACAGGATGTAGGAAATGAAGACTGAGACTGTACCAATATTAATCGGAGCTCTGGGCCTCGTGAGAAAAGGAATGGACAATTTTATTAACAGTGTTCAAAGTAACATCAACATACAAAGTTGCCCAAAAAATCGCCCTACTAGGAACATCCCATATACAAAAAAAAGTGCTATCAGTTGAATGACAATTCTTCTATAGGGCCTAAGGACCATAGTTTGGAACCGGCTCTACAGGATACATAACACACATAAGTAATAATAATAATAATAATAATAATAATAATAACAACAACAACAACAACAACAACAAGAAAAAGAAGAAGAAAATGCAGAGTGACTTTGGGATTCGGAAAACACCACAATCCGATCAAGCGAATTTTGGAGTAACTTTTTAAAAATAAAAATATCACCCAATAATTTTAAAAGTTACTCCAAAATTCGCTTGAAGATGAAATGGAACTAATGTCTTTAATTTAATTACAAAATTAAATTCGGACCTTCCATTTTTGAAACATGGTTAGAACTGTGTAGCGGAAAAACCATATTTTAAATCAATTAAAACATGAGAACTCTTATGTAGCGTGTTGGAATCATATTTTTTAATAAATAATTATATATATATATATATATATATATATATATATTGATACACTTGTCTATATTATTTAATGATACATGCATCAATATATATATATATATATATATATATATATATATATATATATATATATATATATATATATATATTGATACATGTTTCATTAAATAACATAGACAAGTGTAAATTTTTTTCATATCGTCTGATAAGCTTAATAACATTATCATTAAACGAAGAAAGAAAATCACAATATTGATCCATATTTTTGAATCCTATCTAAGCTTTCGGCTTACATATGCTATTATCAAAGATCACAATTACATTGCAATAAATTAA
>OZ010575.1:20059791-20147291 GCA_963932145.1 Acanthosepion lycidas
GAGGCTAAAGGAGGACAAACTGCATGTTAAATAAATTTTCTTTGAATTTAACAAGCGTTTCAATTATTTTGTCCAAACCCTGTATATCCACTAAAGGTGATTCGATTGTACTTAAAGCAATAGCGACGATGAAATTTTAAGTTGGTTATTTTTGAAATATGCATTTTTGGGGATCTAGTCACAGCACTTTCCCTTCGTTGTTTTCGTTCAGTTAGTTTTTATCATTTTTTCATATTAAATATCAGACATTGTGATAATGGAAGATCTTCAATGAAAGGTGAAATGTTCTAAGAACCTGGACTGAGTTTTTCATCAATTTTTTCTTTATATTTGAAAGATTTTATTTCATTTTCCCATATTTGCAAATAAGATTATTTCAAATGTGGGTATAACTTTCTGCCGTTGAAAAAGATCAGACGACATGCGTTTATCGGATGTCCTCATTCGCTTGAAAAAGACGCCCGTGCGCTTACTATAACTTAAACTCTTTTCGAAAGTAACTAATATGTTGATACAATAGTTGTCAATGAAAAAGAATACCCTACCCCCCCCCTTATCAAAATGATTGGTTTTTCGTGGCATTCGTTAATGTTATATTTTCAAACCTCAATGTTGGCAGCATTTTTTTCTTCTTTCGAAACATACTTTAAACTAAACCCGGGTCACAATTACAAGTTACTTCCGGTACTGTTCGCTTTCGCTATATAATATTGATTTCTGTGAAAGATGTCGTAGTTTTATTTATGATTTAACAACAGAGAAAATATATATGTATATCCACCTAAGTTGGTTACTTTTTTAAATATGGATTTTTGTTATCTAGTCACATCGATTTCCCTTCGTTTTTTTCGTTCAGTTTGTTTTCATTATTTTTCTTATTAAATATCCGCCATTGTCATAATAGAAGATCTACCAAGAAAGGTGAAATGTTCTAAGAACTTGGATATAGATTTTCATGAAATTCTTCTTGATATATTTATTTTCTTATATATATATATATATATATATATGATTCATGAATTTATAAATTATATTTGCACCTTTTAATGGAATATATATATATATATATATATATATATATATATATATATATATATATGTATGTATGTATGTATGTGAAAAGTGTGTGTATATAGATATAAATAAATATATATATATGTATAATTATTTATATATTATATGCGCGGTACTTATTAGAAAGCGCCCAATATCAGAGATAGAGCCAACATATATGGTTGGATAGATGTGAGCTTGTGACCCACATCTATCCAACCATATATATATATATATATATATATATATATATATATATATATATATATATATATATATATATATATATTCCATTAAAAGGTGCAAATATAATTGATAAATTCATGAATCATTCATACAAAGAACAAATATAGAGATTAATGATTTAAATGGCGAGAATACTTCGTCGCAAACAATCTAAATAAGATACATCAATCCCGAACCTGTATATGAATGATATGATCCCCGTTTATAAATTCCAGTTGCATAAGATCTTTTTAATTTTACAAGCTTTCGTCTGTTCCTACAGACATCATCAGGTACGGAAATAGATTTTGTTCTTGTTTTACTTCTCAAGAGGACAACGAAAATAGAAATGTAATCCGAAAAAATGCTACGAGAAATGTGTTATTGTTTTGCAACGTGCGGTCGCAACGCTGAGTTTGAATTTAAATTTTAAGGTTCTGCGTTTTTGTACAAATATAGCAATAAGAGAATTCTTTTTTACTGGCAGATTTTCCGTGAATATGGCATGAACTATATTGTCCAATAATTACAGTAATGTCACACTTATTATCCGAGAGTTGCACGTTGGATCAGTTATTTTAATTTCAATTAAAAGGTGCAATTATAATTTACAAATTCATGAATCATGAATCTTGTTACTGAGAAATAAAAACAAGAACAAAATCTACTTTCATACCTGAGGATGTCTGTAGGAACAGACGAAAGCTTGTAAAATTAAAAAGATCTTATGCAACTGGAATTTATAAACGGGGATCATATCATTCATATACAGGTTCGGGGTTGATGTATCCTATTTAGATTGTTTGCGACGAAATATTCTCGCCATTTAAATCATTAACCTCTATATTTGTTTTTTGCATGAACGATTCATGAATATATATATATATATATATATATATGTCGTGGTTTTATTTAAGAGTTAACACCCGAAAAAATATATATGTATATCCACCAAAGGTGATGCGATTAAGTCAGACAATTATTTAATATATTTTCCGATTATATGCTATTTTAATAGATACAATTTATTTAAGTAAACAATAACAATATTAGTTACATTTACCGGCCTCAATTTCGTAGAAAATATGCATTCTCCAATAGAAATCGAGCCTGTGTCCTATAGAGAACCGTAATTTGATCTGACATATTCAGTTACATGGATATTGGTTTGTAACCTCGGGTTTCACGCTTTTATCTGAAGATCACAATATATATATATATATATATATATATATATATATATATATATATATATATATATAATTATTTTTTTAAAATATGATTCCTTCGCTACATAAGAGCTCTCATGTTTCAAAAACAAAGAGCCAAAATCTCTGTTTCATCCTCAAGCGAAATTTTTGGGGAATAACTAATCTAAATCTAAGTTTACGCATCTTCATAGGCATATTCATTTGTAGAATTAATTACTATGGAAACGGCTGAAGCGACCAATCCAGGTGTGGGGGGGTGCGTAAGGGTTAACAGCTTGTATCAACATTTCTATCTGCATGATTGCCGAGTGACAGAAGACGTTGTTAACTGTGTTTAAACACCAAACAATGAAACATCGTGCCGCTAAAATGCAAATATCTTTCTGGGAGCCCATCGCCCGGCATATAAAAATCTGTGATCCCCAGACAGCCCCAAGAGGAGACATTCCAATAAGTCATTTCACAAGATACACGACTCCCCGACACATATAGTAGTAAATACAGTATGTTGGTCTGCAGTTGGGGATTCGTCTCCAGTTGTGCTGGTGAAACTCTATGCCTCCGGGCAGAGAGGATCCCCAGACGAGGCTATGTCAAAGAGCAGAGTCTCGTCTCGGGAAACAGTTACCCGGCCTCGTTTTATACGGCGTCTACAGGGAATTTTTAGCCGAGTTTACGGGCTCGGATACCTCACATTAAATTCGGCCTTGTGTCACATCTGACTGTTCAATACACTGTTTATCTGCAACGTCTTGTTTTGTTATTTCTTAGCCAATTACTTGGTCACAACACAACATAAAACAAACATATCAACACTTTTAATAATTATGTCCACACAAGCATGTCTTTGCGCAAAAGCTGAGTATTATCTAACATGTATTCAACTGTGAAAGCAGAATAACATATATCTTATTTTTATTACTTCAAAGCTCCCATTTCGGCATTAAATGACCCTTAAATGTGTTGATATGCCGCTAAACAAACAAAACAATCAAATAGATGTTGCATTTATCTAACTTACTGGCAATCTCAATTTCATATTATTGGCTGTGACTGAAGAAAGAAGGGAGAGCCTTCACCAACAAATACAGAATGATGCAACAAGAACATGTAAACCCCAAAATTTCTATCTTCCCCCTTTTTCCTAATGATGACCGAAAAATAAACCAACCAACCCGTTATTCCTAAACGGTCACCCATCAAGGTATTGACCAGACTTGACGCTGCTTAACTTCGAATATTAAAAGAATATTATTTCTATTTTCTCATTTTTACAACTGTTAGATTATATTTTATACGGAAGTTCAAAATGGAAATAATTCTGTAACTACACGCAATAGTATCAATTCGATAAGTGTTTATCAATTTTCCTTTTATTGTAGGACTTCCTTTTGTTTATTCTACCAAACACAGTTGGACGGATAACATAATTCCATGGTCACCAAAACTTTCTTTTTATGTACCGTGTCCTTTCAGGACGTAGGCGATCGTGGCTCTCCAGTCCCTTGTAGCGCTCAATAAGTTTCATGTCTCTGCCATCTTCCTCAGACCATCCACTTGCTTAAGCCCGCTAGGTATGTCATGCGTTGCTTTCTCTTGTCTCTCTTTCCCTCTATTCGATCCCGTGAGTATCAGATTCTCCAGGCCCTCCTTCCCCATTACGTGTCCCAGAAATTTCAGCTGCCTCTTCCTGATGTTAAGTATAAGCTTCCTCCTTGTTTGCATCCTCTCTAAAACCTCATCGTTGCTAAAACACTCACTCCATGATATCCTTAGCATCCTTCTGTAGAACAATACCTCCGTTGCCTCGAGTCTCTTCTTCATCTTTGAGGAGACCGTCCAACATTCGCTGCCGTATAGGAGGAAAGATATCACGTAGCAGGTCAGTACTCTTTTCTTTGTCACTCACCAAAGAAATCCTCCTGTCTCGTAATACTCTGCCCAACTTTTGACCATCCCAATACGTCTACGGATCTCAGCGTCAAAAAACTTCCCAGATAGTTAAACTTCCGCACCAGTTTGATTTTAGTATTCCCGACCTGCAAATCGCATTTCGGGTTCATCTTTTTACTGATGACAATGCATTCTGTCTTCTTGTAGTTTATGCTTAGTCCTTTCTTCTCGCTCTCCTTCGCTACCTTGTGTAGGAGGATTTGTAGTTTCTTTTCCGTGTCTGCTACCAGCACTGTGTCATCTGCATATCTTATGTTGGTAAGATTGTGGCCGCCAAGGCTGAATCCCGGTAGGATCTCCAATTCCCTCAGAATTGCCTCGCTGTATAGGTTGAATAAGTCTGGCGAGAAGACACATCCTTGCCTTATGCCTCTTTCTATTTTTGCATATTCGCTGAATTCATTGTGATTTACATTACAATTGTGATAAGGTTCATGTTAGAGAAGGGAGTAAGCCACTCAGTAATATCACAAGTCCTATCACAAAGGTAAGTCATACACCTGTTGTCATCATTACAGTTCTTGGGCGAAGAGAATGAATGGCGTATTTCCGGCAGGAATAGTTCCTGTTGCATACTGGGAGTAATTTTATTATTTTTAATTTTTTTAAATTATTTTAAACATGGCATGCCTTTTATTATTTTATTTATAATTTTCATTATTATCATCATCATTATTATTATTATTATTATTATTATTATTATTATTTACATTTGATAATTTCCACGCGCAGCAGCGGAAAAAATATTAAAGGAGAGACAGGCTGCCCCCTTAAGGCAAGGTTTCAAGAACACCAGAAAGCTGCAATACGAGGGGAAGTGGAAAAATCAGGCGTGTCTGACCACATATGGAGAGAGAAGAGAGATCACCGCCCTCTGTGGAATCATATTGAGATCATAGACAAAGAACACCATTGGAAAATTCGTAAACTTAAGGAATCAGCACATATGCTGGGCCACAAAAATCTCCTGAGCCGACCAAGCATAGAAATGAATACAATATAGGAACCAGTAATAAGGAGTGCCAGAGAAAAGCGATAATAACAAACTAAAATTGCAATATGAGCTCTGGTAAAAACATGAAATGATAACAGCAAAAATTGCAACATGAGCAATGTTAAAAAAAGGTTGCTGAAGACATTAGGCTTATAATACCCATAAATTCAAACAGATGTCCTCAAGGACACATGGCACAGTGGTTAAAGGCGTTAGTTAGATCCAGTGACAGGACCCAAAGAGCTTCAGTTCAGTACCTGGCTAAGGCGGTGGAGAACTTTCAGAGTGTAATTAACAGGATATAACTGATAACTGACATCCATTAGACATCCCCAGTGAGCGAAATAAAGGGTTCAGTTCGACATTCCAACCACCTGAAGAAGGCCGGAGGGTTGTAATAAATATGGCGACAAAGATGAGGACAATAGTCCGAATAATGTAAATAGTGTACATAATACCTCATCTCAGAAATATAGACAGATACTGAAGGTTCAGATAAATATGGCGACAAAGATGAGGACAATAGTCCGAATAATGTAAATAATGTACATAATACCTCATCTCAGAAATATAGACAGATATTATTTTATATTTTATTTTAATTTATAATAATAACAATGTTCTCACAATAAGACATGGGTTCTCAGTTTGTCACAGGCGGAAATAAACACAAAAGAATGTTGAAACTTTTTAATTATATATTTTCAACATCGGGCAAATAGTATAATTAGTAGGGTACCGGTACCGTAAGTTAGTAGGGTACACGCACCGTAAAAATGACGGCAATTTTTAGAGCGTTTTAATAGCGAGATGCAATGAAACAAAATATTGAGACTACAATATAGTGATTTTCAATAAAACGAAGATAAAGAATCCACAAGTAAAATTGGGGCCAATGAACCCTTTAATTAATCCGTCCCCTTTATATTCTTTAAACGTTCCATAGTATCTATAATTCATTGATTACTCCTGGGATTATAGAAATCGATTTTGGCTCAATATCTCTTCATGTTAAAAATTTGAAGTGTTTAATGTAACAGCATAAAAAGGCGACGATAAAGACTTTTTTAAGACCAAATTAAAGTAAGCAGATCATTTAATAGACAAAGATGTCTGTGTGCCTCACGTGAAACGCTTGAACAAATAAGACTGCAATCTAGAAAACGTAAGAGTAAAGGAACTGATTAATTAAATAGTTCATTTTTCTTGGTTAGTAATTTCGTCTAAATGCAGATGAATATTCTATTTGAAGATGTAGAGTAATTGATCATGTTTAGATATAACTGGCTGAAACAGAATTGGCAAAGTTTGCAAGATCAGCAAGAAAAAATAAGAACAGGGCAAAAATAATATTAACCAAGCAAAGAATATATGAAGGACGAAGCAAGAGTAATAAGGCACAAAGTACAAAATGGTGTTACCACAGAAAAGGTGATACAGACAAGCGACCGCGGAGTTCTGGCTTCAAGACAAGAACTAAGTCGGATGAGACCGAGGATCCCAGTATACATTTGTGAGCTTTCCTAAAAATGGGGGAGTAGGAAGTATTTTACAGGCATTCTCATGCATATTGGGAACAAAAATATCAATGATTAAAACGACCAAAGGAAGTAATCAATGATAAATTTACTAACCAAATGACTTACCTCGCTTCCCACTACAAATGCGACAGGAAATATATAAATATACAAGAATTATATGAAGAAATATACATTGATAATTATTATATGGTTTGACTATAACTTACCCATTAATTCGATGTCCACTTAGAGCTCAGTTGCTCGCCCATAGTTTCTCGTGCACTTTGCTTCTATCAGGAAAAACGACACCTCATCGCAAAGGGTCACAGCAACGCAACTAAATATATATATATATATATATATATATATATATATATATATATATATATATACAAGTATATGATTGGTGTATATGGAATGAATTCCAATAACCAACAATTACTAATTCTTAAAAGAGTGCTCAATACAAAGTAGATCAGATATAATTATTTATTTGAAACAATTTATAACATAAATATGTTATAAAATCACTACAAAAATAGCCATTTTGTTTCAACACCCTCGGTGTCTTATCAAGTGATGATGTTGAATGTAAAATAAATGGTTTTAAAAGTTTCAAATTAATTAAATCCTTCGCAAGGGGAAAACGTTGTTACAAAAGCTAGTTTGACCAATCAAAATACAAGTATAGGAAAATTCAAGAAGCTTGACAACGAAGTCATGTTATAATATCTATTCAGATGTTTAAAATACGGTAATATTAAAAAAAGAATTTATTCTAACCAATAATTACTAAATTATATGATAAAATTTAATATTAAAATTTAAAACTGCTAATTTCAAAATCAAAATTTAATCGCTCTTAAGTTTACAACTATAAAATTACTAAGGAAAAAAGAAGAATTATATATGTTATTCAATTTATTTCTTCATTGAAGTTACTTTAGAAACTAATTTTATATCCGGTCCTTTGACAATATGTATACATTTTAATCTCAAGTGATTGAATGGGCTCCTAAACTCACGCGTAAAACAAACACACTCAGATTATATAAGCAGCCAGACATATTTATATATATATATATACATACACACAAAAAGTGACGAGACAGAGAACATCTCCACGGCTCTTTTTAGAAAAAAAAAAAAAAAGGGTGGGTTAGAAAAAGGGATAGATAGATAGATAGATAGATAGATAGATAGATAGATAGATAATGTGTGTGTGTATGTGTGTGATTTTTTTCTTTCTCCTATCTGGCGACATACCCGACTTAGTCCTAATCTCGTAATGCGTAATTACAATTACTTATTTCCCAAGAGAGTAACACCAAATATGTGATTACTATGGAATCATTGTGGACGCAATTTCATATTAATAACTCAGCCCACTATTCTTTCTTTCTTGCTTGCTTACTGTTTTTCCCGTTTTACTTTTTCTTCCCCCTTGACACGCACCCATGATCGCACAGTGACGCGATGGCAAACTGTTTGTATTCATCATTAATAAAATGATTATGAATTTTTGATTTCCATTCTGCCAGTGAATAAACAAAGATTTGCAGGACAAGCGGCATATCAGTATTTATTTCCTTCTTTATCTTTTCCGTTTGTTTTTACTATTGATCACCCAATACTTGGTCCAAGAGCTACTCAAGGTAGAAGTGTATATTTTGGATACATGTCGCATGTATGTGTTTAATTTTAAATATTTATTTATTTTTGTACTTAATGTTTAAGCATTTATTTGTTTATTTTTGTGGTTATTTTAAAACTTATTTTTTATATTTTTGTGCTTAATGTTAAACATTTATTTGTTTATTTTTGTAAGTATTTTTAAATATTTGTTTGTTTATTTTTGTGCTTATTTTAAGTATTTGTCTATTTTTTGCACTTATTTATAAACATTTATTTGTTTATTTTTGTAAGTATTTTTAAATATTTGTTTCTTTATTTTTGTGCTTATTTCAAGTATTTGTCTATTTTTCGCACTTATTTATAAACATTTATTTGTTTATTTTTGTAAGTATTTTTAAATATTTGTTTGTTTATTTTTGTGCTTATTTTAAGTATTTGTCTATTTTTTGCACTTATTTATAAACATTTATTTGTTTATTTTCGTACTTATTTTTAAATATTTGTGTATTTTTATGCTTATGTTTAAACATTTATTTGTTTATTTTCGCGATTATTTTTAAATATTTATTGGTTTATTTTCGTGATTATTATGGTTGCTGAAGACATTAGGTTTATAATATCCAGAAAGTCATACCCAGATGTCCTCAAGGACACATGGCAAAGTTGATAAAGGTGTTAGTTAGATTCAGTGACAAGACTTAAAGAGTGTGAGTTCAATACCCGTGTGACACCATTTAGGGTTGCTAGAAAGAAGAAAAAGAAAAAGCGAGAATTAAATTTAGGTGATAAGAAGCCATCACGAACAGGACACTAAGCGATGTTATTTTTCTAATAAAAAATTTATTTTCATTGTCGAGAAAGTAAGATACTGGATTTAATCTGATTTATGTTACGGGGCGGAGAATAAGATATAGCCAATCTGCCCATGGCAATGGTGAAAATTCCAGGCTGGTCAAATGGCCTGCGAGACAGAATTCTAAAAGAGATAAAAATTAATTAAGCACGCACTGACCGAAAAACAAAATGCCGCGCGACCTTCCGCAGAGTTCTAAAGAGATAAAAATTAATTAGTTCAAGCTTGAAACCATGTCATTTGGGAAAAACACCTGTTTATTGTCAGGGCTGGCTATGATAGCAAAACTATTTTATCGGAACAGTTAATTAGCAACAGAATGCAAATACGTCCAATTGACCACCCACTTGTTTGGCGAAGGCTCCAGGTGATAAAGTCCAAGTAACATTTGTCTAAGATAATAGTCCAAGGGTTTGTTGTCGGGCAGAAGGAAAGAAAGAGAAAGAAAAGAAAAAGAAAAAAAGAAAAAGAAAAAGGAAGATAATTTTTTTTCTTTGAGCAAGATTTTTTTAAACAGAGGCTAGTCTAGGCACACCCACACCGCTGAGCGCCCGTTGGCTGGATGGTGGCATGAGCGTTAGGCGGAGGTAATCATGTGAAGAAGGAGGGGAAGCCTGTTGCTCCCCCTGAAGGGATAGGTGTGAGATGCCACTGTGAGAGAGAGGGGAAACCCGTTGACACCCTCTGAGGTTATGGTGAGATACCAATATGAGAACAGAAGAAGGTGGGAAGACGAAAGACTTCCCAAAATGGAAAATAATAAAGTTTCCTGACCGAAAACAAAGAAGTGGATTGTAGATTTAGAATTATCAAGGAACCTCAAACCCCGACAAGCCCACGCCGGTTTTGGTCGGCGTCCATATAAGCAGAGTCGCAGCGAGTAAAAAGCAGTACCAGTTCGAGTTCCCGTTCCAGTTGAGAGGCAGTTGAGTGAAGTTCGCAGTTGGAGTTGCACCCGCCTCACAGATAGCAATTCCGAACTCAACTTCTAATCAAGAACAATTTATTTTTGAAGATAGACTTAGACTCACACCACCAAAACCAGTTTTGCGAATATCGGCTGAAAACACCAAGAACCAGTTTCTTAAAGAACAAACAGCATAAGATGTTAAGACTCGCCTAACAAACACAAAGTGTCACAAATCCATATAGCGGGTTGGGAAGAAAACGCAGTCCTGTATTCAGCAACCAGATATAAAGTATTGTTATCCTTTTTTTTTAACACAATTGAACTTTTCGAGTTATTATTTTCTTTTCTTTTACATATACTTGTGCGGTGTTACCCTTGATCGACTCGGCTTGCATTACGGCCCGGCGACTGATTGATTTCGTCTGCCTAAGATCAAATCACAACGTGGGTAGGTTAGACTGGAAATCAAAACAGTTACTTCGGTGACCAGACGTTGGAGGCGAGCTGGGAACGACAAGGCTGATACCGAATCTAACCAGATTCCCATCCGAATCACCAAAAGGTTAGAACGTCACATTTGGTGCCGCGACCAATACCAAGCCAGTTGGTCGTCACAAGACAGGATAGCACGACGGACGCGGCCAGGCAGACGTCACATTTGGCGCAGCGACACCGGGGGACATCACACCCGGTTAAGGCGGTGGAGAACTTTCAGAGGGAAATTAACAGGAGATAACTGATAACAGACATCCATTAAACATGGTACGTGGAACTAGAACAGTCTACCCCAGTGAGCGAAATAAAGAGTTATCTTCGACATTCCAACCACCTGAAGAAGGCCGGAGCGTACAACGTTGCAATAAATATGGCGACAAAGATTCGGATAATGTAAATAGTGAATAAAACTGACAAAGCACTAGAAGGAGAAGAAAAAAATTATCAAGCTTCTCCCCAAAACAAGAGAATGAATAAAGTCTATGTTATTAGGTTAACTTATAATTTCCATTTTTGTTTATCAACTTACTCAATGATGTTGCCGATGTGACCTCTATCTTCTGGCTTTCTCCTTCTATATTTTGGATAGGAGTCATTTCCTTGTTCAAATTTAAATCAAAGGGAAAAAATATTTCAGTGATGGGGTTGTGCAAAAACAGCTTGATCTGACCATGAATATGTATTTGATGCAATAAATACTTGATTGAATGAATTGATGAGCAGATTTCAACATTGATACGACAGTCGATTTGTCGCAAAAATATGTATTGTTATGGACTACCCACTGATTGGTGAGTTCTTGCACCATATTATCTCATTTTGATCTTGCCGATGTATGTGACCTCCATCTTCTGGCTTTCTCTTCCTATATTATCTAATGACTATAGGAGTCAATCCCTTGTTCAAATTTAAATGTAATTTAAATCAAAAGGAAACAATTTTTCAGTGTGTATTGTGGGGAGTGTGTGTCCCCGGGGACCCCTTTTTATCAAAATTAAATCTATTTATCCAAGTAACTTGGATAATGTAGTCTCAGAATATATACGGTTATGGAGGTCTATCTCCAAAGTCCTAGAAGAAGTTATATATATATATATATATATATATATATATATAAATCCTGCTGAAAAAGCCTGGTGGGGGAGCCGGTTTGATCGCCGATGACTGGACCATGCGGCAAGCAGTATTGGGCTACATAGCACCAGTAGCTGTGGTTGTAGAATGATGCGATATAATGTACCCTTTTTGTAGGGTCAACGGCCATCTCGGACATATATGTAGATATGTATACGGCCAGTACGTTGATGACATGGCGTCGCTGACCAGAGGGCTTTCTATACTAGAAGTCAATGGCCAGGGCGGATTGCTCTCTATGTTGGCGAGCCTACAAGAGGGAGGGCACCAACTGTAGTTTGATCTGGAGAGGGATGGGCTCCGGGAGGTCTACCTGGCCAAGACACGCAACGCAAGGAGGTATGACTTTCCGTCTTTCAAGCGGGATGGTGCTGGTCAGGTGATCAACAGCGTACAAATACTTCCAACCACAAGTGATCATGGAAATGACGATGATGATGATGTTGATGTTGATGATGACGATGTTGATGATGATGTTGATGATGATAATGATTTTGATGATAACGATATTGATGATGATGTTGGTGATGATGATGACGATGTTGATGATGATGAAGATGATGACGATATTGATGATAATGTTGATGATGATGATGACGATGCTGATGACCATGATGACGACAATGATAATGTTGATGATAATGATGTTGATAATGCAATTGATGAAGATATTGATGATGATGATGTTGATGATGATGTTGATGATGATGACGACAATGATAATGTTGATGATAATGATATTGATGATGTAATTGATGAAGATGTTAATGATGATGATGATGGTGTTGATGATGATGATGATGTTGATGATGATGTTGATGATTTTGATGAAGATGTTGATGATGATGTTGATGATGATGATGTTGATGATGATGACGATGATGATGACGACGATGATGATGACGACGATGATAATGTTGATGACGATGTTGATGATAATGTTGATGATGAGGACGATGGTAATGATGATGAAGATGATGATGACGACGATGATAATGTTGATGATAATGATGATGTTGATGATGATGAAGATGTTGATGATGATGTTGATGATGATAATGATGATGACGATGTTTATGATGATGATAATGACAATGTTGATGATGATGAGGAATATGATGATGACGATGTTGATGTTGATGTTGATGATGATGATGATTTATTCAATTATATGTTCACTATTACTTATGACGACCTGTTGCATCTTATCAGTTCTTTGACACCTTTCGAGTAAAAAATGTGGACGTTTGATGGGAAACGGTTTTCCGCGAGCACTAAAGAAAGTTTTCCCAATAAAACCTTTTTTTTTTCAACGATCTTCGAGAACCATTTCTGACATCCATCACCATGGCTAATGCTAACCTCCAAGAGAACGACTCGTTGCGCCTTCTCTAGCTAGTATTTTCGGCTGACATGTAACGAAAAGATTAAATTGAATCCATTGCTAGGTCTGCTGCTAAGAAAGTTGCTTCACAGTGTCATGCTAGACAAGTTTTCATCTCCAGAATCTGTCTTGCATATTTATACGTCTACCATTTGTCCGTGCTTAGAATATTGCTTCCATATATGGTCTAGTGCTTCTGCTATTTATCTAAAGCCCCTTGAAAAAAATCATAAGAAGAATGAATAATAATATTGGTAATTCAACATCAGTCACTTTCCGAGCACCGAGAGGCCAAACTATTTAAAGTAGCTTGTCAGAGCAGTTGCCATGAAAATATTTGTAGAAAAGACGGAGGGAAGCCACAAGAATCTTAGAATATTGCTGCCACATATGGTCTGGTACTCTTGCTATTTACCTAGATCTCTTTGATAAAATCAGCAATATTATTGGTCCTGACCTGGCATCTCGGCTTCAGTCACTTTAGCTTCGCTGTGCCTTCTATAAAAACTTTCATGGTAACTGCTCTGATAAAATTCCTCCTATGTTATTCCCCACCCCCAAAACAAATTGTACACGTGAGAACCAGTTAGAAAGATTCGAGAGAAAGAAAGAAAGGAAGAAAGGAAGAAAGAAAAAAACTCGTCATAAAAACGAAAAACAGAAAAGATTTGAGTCAAAATAGTTTCGAGAGAAAGAAAGAAAGGATAGAATGAAAAAAGAGTAAAAAAGAAAGAACAGATTGAAGAGAAAGAAAACAAAAGAAAGGAAATAAATATTTGAATGAAAAAATTAATTAAATCGAATATATATATATATATATATATATATATATATATATAAAACAAGAACCAGTTATGACTTCATAGATACCTGGAGGTATTATGGTGACTGTAGTAAGAATGGTAAGTAAGAATGTGATGTTTTGGTGTAAGGAATACTGTGGTATGTTTGGGTCAGTAATTGTGGCTAGCTAAGTTTAAGATAAGACAGATTGAAGACCAGCCTTCCAGTGATGCCCCCTGTGGCCTTGTGCTACATTTTTGTGTTATAATGTTGTAACCTAGAAAAGGTTACTGAATGAGGAATAACCAAAACCGAGGTTGGAAATGACATCGTAATCTTTATAACATCAACAAAATACAATACTCGCCAGCGCCGTGAAGTAGGTAAACCACTTATAGTGGGGACTACTTAGACAGAATATTACCCCTACTTACAATAGTTTCCAACGTATTTATTGCGATTGGGACATACCCATTAGTGTTCACAGGTAACGTATATAACACTATCTATCTATCTATCTATCTTGGACATTTTTAATATCTATCTATCTATCTATCTATCTATTTATCTCAGTCTTTTTAATATCTATCTATCTATCTATCTATCTATCTATCTATCTATCTATCTATCTCAGTCGCTTTATAATCTATTTCGCTATCTATTGTAACCTAGAAAAGGTTTCTGAATGAGGAATAACCAAAACAAAGGTTGGAAATTAAATGGTAATCTTTATAACATCAACAAAATACAATACTCGCCAGTGGGGGACTACTTAGTATATTAACCACACTTATAATAGTGTTCAACGTATTTATGAGGAGTGGGACATACCCATTAGTGTTCATAGGTCCGGTATGTAACATATAACGAAACAGATATTAATTTCTTCTGTATTCTTTTCCTTCCGCGGCCCCACATAAAAAATGGGGACTAGTTAGGACTACATAGAGACTATGAGGTATTATAGGAGCTGTAGTTAGAATGTTAAGTAAGAATGTGTTGTTTTGATCTAAGGAATACTGTGGAATGCTTGGGTCAATAATCGCGGCTAGCTAAGTTTAAGATAAGACTGACTGAAGACCACGCTTCCCCTATTTCTCTTTTGGCCTTGTGCCACATTTTTTCAAATAAATATTACCCTCCTCGATGAATTTAAGAGCCGTACTAGATTAGTGGCAAGGTCACATCAATTACCAGTTAAATTGGCTAGATGTAACCGTATGTTCTATGTTAACAGATTTTTTCTTACACTATCACTGATGAAACACTCTTCCGGCTTCTTGCTTTCCAGTCAAATTTGATCTTCAAAAAATTCAGATACAATGTAAATCGTTTTCGACTGTCTTCTTGATTCATTTTCTTTATATTGTTCTCGCTCCTTCATAACGTTTCTCTTTTTTTCTTCTTATTCTTTCACACTCAGTAGCCCCTCGTGTCTTAGTGGCTTTAATGCCTTGCATAGGCTAACATAATTAAAAAGAAAACGATTAATGCAAGTTCAGGTGCACATTTTCGAAAGACTTGACATGGAACAACTACATTGAATCAATAGCTGCATCTACTGTACGGAAAGTCGGTTTACTGTGCCGTGCCAAAGGATTTTCTTGTCAGAGTTCATCTTACACATCTACAAATCTTCCATTCGTCAGTGCATTCAATATTTTTACCATATCTAGTCTTGCATAAAAAGAAATAAAGCTTACAGATAGATAGATAGATAGATAGATAGATAGATAATGCTATTTACAAATAGATAGATAGATAGATAGACAGACAGACCGACTAAAGAATGTTGTTTATAGATAGATAGATAGATAGATAGATAATGCTATTTACAAATAGATAGATAGATAGATAGATAGATAGATAGACAGACAGACAGACCGACTAAAGAATGTTGTTTATAGATAGATAGATAGATAGATAGATAGATAGATAGATAGATAGATCCTGAAAATCCCCAATCAAAGCCAACTGTTGGATCCCTAAAATGATCGATACCTTTCACTGCATTCAATAACGCCCACGCTACTTAGACCTGATTCTCGTGATCCTATTTTCCAAATCTCTCTGCATGGTCACCTCATAGTCAAGTGGCGAATCGGTCTGATGCCTCTTTTAATCGACTGTATAGAAAGTCCATTCCATCGCCGTTGGTACATGGTGTACGGCAAAATATACCCTAAACGTGACCAGCATTTATTAGAAATCCCTGAAAGGTTTACGGATTTTCATTCGCTAGGGATGTCCGTCCGGATTTAAAACTGCATGACAGATTCCCTTTTTTGACATGACCCTTTATGAAACGGGCAAAATAAATGTCTTTGAGTTAGCAGCGTGAGATTTTATTTTTGAAAATCAGGACTGGTTGATCCGTCAGATGAGAGATGTTTATAGATGAAGATTGATAGCCATTTTTAATACATATTCTGATTTGGTTAATATGAAGAAAGAAAGAAAGAAAGAAAGAAAGAAAGAAAGAAAGAAAGAAAGATTTGAAAACAGAAAGAACAGATTCAAGCGAAAGAAAACAAAAGAAAGAAAATAAATATTTGAATAACAAAAATTAATTAAATCGAAATATATATGGATATATATATATATCTAAAACAAGGAAAAAAAAGAAAGAAAGAAAGAAAGAAAGAAAAGGATTCGCGATAAAAAACAAAAGAAAGAAAAGACTTGAGCAAAATAAAAATTCGAGAGAAAGAACGGAAGAAAGAAAGAAAGAAAAAGACTCGTCATAAAAACGAAAAAAAGAAAAAAATTGTGTCAAAATAGTTTCGAGAGAAAGAAAGAAAGAAAGGATAGAATGAAAAAAGAGTAAATAAGAAAGAACAGATTGAAGAGAAGGAAAACAAAAGAAAGGAAATAAATATTTGAATGAAAAAATTAATTAAATCGAATATATATATATATATATATATATATATATATAACAAGAAAGAAAAAAGAAAGAAAGGAAGAAAAAGATTCGCGATAAAAACAAAAGAAAGAAAAGAATTGAGCAAAAGAAAGATTCGAGAGAAAGAAAAGTTCAAAAGAAAGAAAAAGAAAGAAAGAAAGAAAGAAAGAAAGAAAGAAAGAAAGAAAGAAAAAGATTCGTGATAAAAACAAAAGAAAGAAAAGATATGAGTCAAAGAAACATTCGGGAGAAAGAAAAGTTCAAAAGAAAGAAAGAAAGAAAGAAAGACAGAAAGAAAGAAAGTCATGAAAAGATCCGGGAATAAAAAAAGAAAGAAAAGATTTAACTTAAAGAAAGAAAGAAAGAAAAAAAAATAATTTAAGATACATATACAATATCTGTAGGTGTTTAAGAACAGCTACGTGATAGAACGCATGTAACTTAGAAACAATCTTAGATTCAAAGAAAGAAAGAAAGAAAGATACAATGAAAAAGATTCGCGATAAAATCGAAATAAAAAAAGATTTGAATCAAAAAGATTCGAGAGAAAGAAAGAACAATCAAGAGAATGAAAGAAAAAAGAATGAAAGAAAGAAAGAAAGAACGAATGGAAAAGATTCGCGATAAAAACGAAAAAAAAAGAAAACATTTGAGTCAAAAAAAGATTCGAGAGAAAGAAAAAATGGATTGAAGAAAGAGTAAAAAAGAAAGAAAGAAGTTTCAAGCGAAAGTAAACAAAAGAAAGGAAATATTTGAATGACAAAAATTAATTAAATCGAAATATATATAAATGGATATTCATCACGAAAGAAAGAAAAAACAAGAAAGAAAGAAACAAAGAAAGTAAGAAAGAAAAAAATTAAGGATTCTTAAGATAGAAAGAAAGAAAGACAGAAAGAAAGGATTCTTAAGGAAAAGAAAGAAAGAAATTAAGATTTCTTAGGGAAGATAAAGAAAGAAAGAAAGAAAAAGAAATTAAGGATTCTTAGGGAAGGAATATGTTGTGGATTCCGCGTGAAAAATCGGTCTCCAATAAATGACAAACGCAAGTATTTAAGCTAAGAAATTAAATGTATTTACACAAAATACAAAAGGTAATGCTGTAAGTAAAATCCAGGAACGCCGGTTAGTATTAATCAAAGTACGTCCTCTGCTTTTTTTAGTGCTCTTTTCAATGTGCCGACAAATCTCTCGGCTTGTCCATTTGACCTCGGGTGGTATGGCGCTATCTTAATATGTTTTACTTGGTACATCTCGCAAAATTCTTTAAAATCGCTGGATGTAAACTGTGTGCCATTATCGCTTACTACGCAATCTGCGACACCAAATCTAGCAAATGGTTTAGTTAAACAATTTATTGTGTTTTCCGTTGTTGGGTGCTTGAATCTGACAACCTCTGGCCATTTGCTAAAACTATCTATTGTTATTAGGTAATAATAACCTTCAATGGGTCCTGCGTAATCCACGTGTATTCTGGACCAGGGTCTGTCTCCTATAGGCCATGGCTTTTGTATAGAGGGTGGTGCCTTCGCCGCAGCAGCACAGCCTTTGCAACTTTCCACCATTTGCGTGATATCATCGTCCATGTTCGGCCAGTATACAAAACTTCTCATGAGTGATTTCATCCGGTTTTTTCTGGGATGTCCCAAGTGGAAATCTTTTAAGATCCTTCTTCGTAGTGACTTTGGTATTACATCTCTCTCATTATACAACAATATGTTGTCACTGATTGAGAAACTGTCTGCTAAATTCTTTACTTTCTCTTCATTTTTTTTTTTTTTTTTTTTTTTTTTTTGGTATCCTGGATAAACTCGTCTCTTTCTGCTTCTCGTCCTACAGCGTTACAGGTAGTTCCTTTATTGTGTTGCATAGTACCTTGCTGATTTCATCTTCCGCTTGTAATGCGGCAATTACCGACTCTTCTAACGGTTCGCTTTTTGCAGGTATTAATCGCGATAGGCCGTCAGCATGTCCGTTTTTCTTTGATGCTAAGAATTGCAGTTTAAAATTATAGTTCAGTAACACAGTACCCCATCTTAAAAGTCTGTTCGCTGTGTAGACTGGTAGGCCTTTTTTCGAACCAAATATCCTAAGGAGTGGTTTGTGGTCCGTTTGAAGTGTGAACTCTCTCCCATATATATATCTGTGAAAACGAGTCACTGCAAAAATTATGCCTAATGCCTCCTTTTCAATCTGTGAATAGTTTCTTTCCGCCGGTAATAATGATCTAGATGCGTGTGCAACGGGTTTGTTTGTACCGTTCGGCATCTTGTGTAAAATACACGCACCTACCCCATGTGAGCTCGTGTCACTTGCAATAATTATTTCGAGTTCGGGATCAAAATGTGACAGTGTTAGTTCTGAAGTTAATTTCTGTATTATTTCCTTGAACGCTTTTTTACAGTCCTCTGTCCAATTCCAATTATGCTCCTTTTTTAGTAACTCATTTAATGGAGCCCTCAGTTTATACATATTATCAATAAATTCGCCATAGTAGTAAGCTAGGCCCAGGAGACTTTGCAGTTCTGCAATATTTTTGCGTTCCGGCATATTTTTAAGTGCCAATGCCCTCTCTGGGACCGGTTTCCTGCCATTTTCATTTATTATCTGACCTAAATATTTAATTTCATTTAGGAAAAAATCACTCTTTTCTCCTTTTACTTTGAAGCCGAAATCCTGAAGTCTTCTAAAAACTTCTTTTATGTGTGACGTGCGCTCTTCAACATTGTCGCTCTTAATTAGGATATCATCCAGATAAGCCGTCGCGAAATTCTGGCCCGTGAGCATTGTGTCCATCGTTTGCTGAAAAATTTCAGTAACAACTTTTATTCCGAATGGTAGTCTGTTAAACTTGTACAACCCTTTGTGCGTATTAATGCAAGGGATTTTCGAACTCTCTTCTTGTACTGGGATTTGTAGATATGCCTCACTAAGATCTATTTTTGAAAATATCTTACCGCCGTTGAGCTTTGTAAATATCTCTTCTGGGCTCGGTAGTGGGTAATGGTGGTCTTTTATTGCCTTGTTGAGTCCGGTCGAAAAATCTGCGCATACGCGAATTTCTCCTGACTTCTTTTTTACGTAAACCACCGGCGCAGCCCACTCACTAAACTCTGTTTTAGATAAAATCCCAGTTTGTTCAAGTCTCTCCAATTCTTTGTCTATTTTTTCTATAGTAGCAAACGGTACATTTCGCTTCTTTCTGAAAATTGGTTGGACGTTTTCTTTTAATTCTATTTTGGCCTTGTTGCATCGTCCCAACCATCTTGAAAATACCTCAGGAAATTGCTTATATAATTCCTCCTTCAATTTTATGGTATCTGATGGTTCAACCTCTAACTTTTTGCAAAACGAGTTGAGTTGATAGGTAGGTCCCAAACGTTGAATTTCTGCATCCAGTCGATACCTACTAAATTTTCAGTATCTTTCATGACATATATCTTAAGTTTTTTTGGTTTGTAGTGAAATTTAACATTCACTATTATTTCTCCCTCAAATTTTATTCGTTTGCCTGTAACCGACTTGGCAATTTTTTGAGTGTGTAACATGGTAGGTCTGTTGAGTTTTTTCTATGTCTGTAAGTTGATTATCGTGAGGTCGGAACCCGAATCCAGTTGTAATTTAATCTTTTTGTTTAAAATTTCCAGTTCTACATATTTCCTTACATTGGTGTTGTCATCATTATTCATCCTTGTAGCTCTTATTCTATTAGTATCTTTTCTATTTCTACATTGGGATGCCTTGTGGCCTTTTTTTCCACATTCATGACAGTTTTTATATCTGAAGCGGCAATCCTTGTTCCAATGTAATCCTCCACATCGATAACATGCTGATGGAGGGGGCTTATATTTGTTTCGATGTCCGTCATAATTTGTCCTGTATGTTGTATTTTTTCTCTTATCATAATATTTTTTTTTTCCGGGGAGGGTGAGAATCTTTTTTCATTGTCGTAAAATTTTAGTTTTCTTTCCGGGGAGGGTGAAGAACGTAGACTTTTATTTAACTTACGTATATGAGAAACAGCTGATTGTTCAATGCCCTTTGCATCTTTCTTTATGCTTAAACATCTCTGGCAATCTTCTGATAATTGCTGTAATGTTAGACCCGGTTCATTTTGTAATTTTGCAAGCATTCTTCTGTGCATTTCGCTACCTTTTGTAGAAACTAGCCCTTGAACAAACATGAGACATTTGAAATTGTCCGGTGTTAATTCCGCTAGTTTGAAGTCGTCACAATGTTTATTTACGATTGCGGCAAACGTGAAATAATCCTCATTATCGCCCTTTACCAGGTTAAGGCATTTCCACCTCCTATGGAAGAGTGATGTTTTGGGGCTGAAGAGTTCTTTAAGACATGTCACTGCTTCGTCAAATTTTAATTCGTTCGTCTTTTTTGGCAAGATATAATCCACGAACTTTGTATATTCTTCAGTTCCTAATTTTCTAAGCAATAGACGTAGCTTTTTTGCTTCTGTCAATTTTGACAGTCTATGTTAAAGATGTCTTCATGTCTTCTGAAGTAATCTCCAAAATGTTTGTCCTCATCTAGAGAATATTTGAAAATCTCTATGGTATTCCACACTGCGTCTTGCGAAAATGTTGCTCCTTTTTCAATATCTAATTGCTTGCTGCCCGCTACTTTCAATATTAGTTCCTGGAGCTCTGTTTGTCTATCTTGATTTTCATTTTGCGTTTGTAATATTTGCTTTTGCCATTTTCTTTTAGCTGTAACTGTTGATCATTTTGGTATTTCTGCATTTGTAATTGTTGCTCATTTTGGTGTCTTATCAGTTCTACCAACATATTTTTAAAATCTTCCATGATAACTCAATTTTATGTATTATTACTCCTCGAAATTGTTTGTCGCTAATTTGTTGTTGAACGACGAGGGAAGGATTTTTCTTCTGTTGATTAGTTTTTCCGCGTGTGTTCGCAAGTTGTTTGTTGTTAAACGTACGAAAAGTTTTTCTTTCCGTGTGAGTTTCTAATCCTCGTTCAAGTTGTTGTGGCTTATCCGCGTGAGTTCCGAATCCTCGTTCGCCAAGTTGTTGTGCATTCCCCGTGAAAAATCGGTCTCTAATAAATGACAAACGCAAGTATTTAAGCTAAGAAATTAAATGTATTTACACAAAATACAAAAGGTACTGCTGTTAGTAAAATCCAGGAATGCCGGTTTCCTTAGAGTCGGGCGTCCTTGTAACTGACTTCTAACGTCAACTCAATCACAGTGTCTATGTACTTTCCACTCAGTTCCTCCACTCTGTTTCTCTACCTTCAGACAACCCTGACAGACAGACTGACTGTGGCTATTTTATGGCAGCAGGACGAGTCCATTTATATCAGAAAAGGGTGGACCCCATAATAAGAAAGAAAGAAAGAAATTAAGATTTCTTAGGGAAAAGAAAGAAAGAAAAAAAGAAAGAAAGAAAGAAAGAAAGAAAAAGAAATTAAGGATTCTTAGTGTTATGATCCAAGGTTAGGACCAAGGAAGAACAAAATGATCACAAGAGTAGAAATAACGAAGGTATATTACACGAAATAATAATACAAGATATGGAAGGTGTTAGTATGACTGTCAGTCTGGTTTGGAGTAAACTACTATCGGCTCGACTCGATTCGGTATCTAGCCACCTCTCCACCATGGTTGCATGTGGCACAAGGCCGAGTTTTATGTGGGTTTCCCGATCCCGTAGGCTCGGCCAAAAAAAGCCCGTAGAACCCGTATAAACGGGATCGGGTTGGTCAACCTCCCCGAACGAGACTCTGCCCTTCGGCGGAGCCTCGTCCGGGTTCCTCTCTGCTCAGATGCAGAGAGTTCGACCGTCAAGCTAAGAAGCTCAGCTTGATTCAGTATCTAGCCACCCCACCCCACGAGAGTTGCATGTGGCACAAGGCCGAGTTTAACGAGGGTTTCCCGAGCCCGTAGGCTCGGCCAAAAAATGCCCGTAAAACCCGTATAAACGGGATTGGGTTGGTCAACCTCCCCGAACGAGACTCTGCCCTTCGGCGGAGCCTCATCCGGGTTCCTATTTGCTCAGAGGCAGAGAGTTCGACCGTCAAGCCGAGCTTCTCGGCTTGATTCGGTATCTAGCCACCCTCAAGAGGGTTGCATGTGGCTCAAGGCCGAGTTTTATATGGGTTTCCCGAGCCCGTAGGCTCGGCCAAAAAATGCCCGTAGAACCCGTATAAACGGGATCGGGTTGGTCAACCTCCCCGAACGAGATTCTGCCCTTCGGCCGAGCCTCATCCGGGTTCCTCTCTGCTCAGAGGCAGAGAGTTCGACCGTCAAGCCGAGAAGCTAGGCTTGATTCGACCCTCTCTCTTGAGAGGCGTAGTATACATAGTGTTAGGAAGAGTTCATTCTGTAGTTATAGGTAAGGACACATGACACTTAAGAAAGAAAGAAAGAAATTAAGGATTCTTAAGAAAGAAAGAAAGAAAGAAAGAAAGAAAGAAAGAAAGAAAGAAATTAAGGATTCTTAGGGAAGAAAAAAGAAAGAAAGAAAGAAGGATTTGAAAGAAAGAAAATTTCCTTGGGTGATAGAGAGAAGGGGGGGCAAATAAAAAACGGAATGAATATTCGAAAGAGAGAAAGACATTAAATTCGAAATAGCCGTATTCATGTCTAATAACGCCAAGTTTTTTAAATGGACAATCCAGAGTCCAAACTTTAAATTCGAACGAGAATTTCTGAAGAGGGCTGAATACATAAAATGATAATGAAGAACTCAAAGGACACTTTGGCAACAGTCCAGCATAAGGGTGGCCGTACTATTTTAAGCTAGGACCCCAAACAGACCGATAAAACCATCGTCTGGCACATCATTGAATCTTCCTAGAGGCTAATGAGCCAGAATATATACCGACATTCTTGAACGGGAATTGGCTAGAGCAATCAGCCTTGGAAGATGTTAGCCCAAATAAGAATTTGGGGGCTGAGTTGAAGACAGGTATAATGGCGACGAAGCCTTCTGGATTTTAGGATCTGGAGATCATAGCAATAGGGGAATGGGCTTATATACAGGTTGAGTTTTGTCCTAATATATTTATAGAATACTGTTTGGAAGAAAGAAAGAAACAAACAAACAAACAAAGAAATAAAGACATTCGAGACTAAAAAGAAAAATATATTTAAGTTTAAGAAAGATTCGAGAAAAAGAGGATATTCAAATGAAAAAAAGAAAGAAAGGTAAAAGGATGAAAGAAAGCTTGGAGAGAAAGAAAAAAATATTCAAAAGAAAGAAAGAAAGAAAGAAAGAAAGAAAAGATTTGAATCAAAGAAAGATTTGAGAGGAATAAAAGACACGCAATAGAAAGAAAGAAAGAAAGAAAGAAAGAAAGAAAGAAAGAAAGAAGAAAAACGAAAATGCAGAAAGAAAGAAAGAATGAATGAATGAAAAAAGAAAGAAAGAAGGAGGGAGGGAAAAACGAGAAAATGTAGTTTAGAAAGAAAATGCGTAAAGAAAGAAAGAAATGATGCAAAAAAAGTTCTATTTAAAATAGAAAGAAAAAAAGATGAAAAACGAAATCGCAGGAGGAAAGATACAAAAATGGAAGAAAGAAAGGCGCGAATAAGAATTACGTAAAAAGAAAATCTTCTCCAAAAAGAAAATGGAAAAAGAAGAAAATGAAAAATAGACGGTAAAGAAAAGAGCAAGAAAGAAACATTGAATAAGAAAGAAAGAAAGAAAGAAAGAAAGAAAGAAAGAAAGAAAGAAAGAAAGAAAAAAGAAAGAAAGTAAAATTCGGTAGATAAAAGAAAAGATTTGAGTTAAGGCGAGATTCTCGAGAAAGAAAGGATATTAAAAAAAGAAAGAAAGAAAGAAAGAAAGAAAGAAAAAAGAAAGAAAGTAAAATTCGGTAGATAAAAGAAAAGATTTGAGTTAAGGCGAAATTCTCGAGAAAGAAAGGATATTAAAAAAAGCAATAAAGAAAGCAAGAAAGAAAGAAAGAAAGAAAGAAAAAAGAAAGAAAGTAAAATTCGGTAGTTAAAAGAAAAGATTTGAGTTAAGGCGATATTCTCGAGAAAGAAAGGATATTAAAAAAAGCAATAAAGCAAAAAAAAAAAAAAAAAAGAAAGAAAAAAAAAAGAAAGAAAGAAAGAAAGAGAGAAAGTAAAATTCGATAGTTAAATGAAAAGATTTGAGTTAAGGCGAGATTCTCGAGAAAGAAAGGACATTAAAAAAAGAAAGAAAGAAAGAAAGAAAGAAAGAAAGAAAGAAAGAAAGAAAGAAAGAAAGAAAGAAAGAAAGAAAGAAAAAAGTAAGAAAGAAAATAAAATTCGATAGTTAAAAGAAAAGATTTGAGTTAAGGTGACATTCTCGAGCAAGAAAGGACATTAAAAAATGCAATGAAGAAAGAAAGAAAGAAAGAAAGAAAGAAAGAAAGAAAGAAAGAAAGAAAGAAAGAAAGAAAAATGAGAGAAAGAAAGAAAATAAAATTCGATAGTTAAAAGAAAAGATTTGAGTTAAGGGGACATTCTCGAGAAAGAAAGGATATTAAAAAAGCAAGCAAGAAAGAAAGAAAGAAAGAAAGAAAGAAAGAAAGAAAGAAAGAAGAGAGAAAGAAAGTAAAATTCGATAGTTAAAAGAAAAGATTTGAGTTAAGGCGAGATTCTCGAGAAAGAATGAATATTAAAAAAGCAATAAAGAAAGAAAGTAAGAAAGATAGAAAGAAAAAAGAAAGGAAGGTAGAAGGAACGAAAGAAAGAAAGAAAGAAAGAGGGAAGGAAGGAAGGAAAGAAAAATAAAGAGAAAAGAAAGCAAGAAATAAAGGAAAATTCTATAGTTAAAAAAGAAAAGAAAAAGAAGGAAAAAATTTGAGTTAAAGCATGATTTGTGAGAAAGAAAGGATACTCAAAAGAAAGAAAGAAAAATAGTTAAGAATACAGAAGCCCAACTCGTTTTTTTCTTTTTTCTTTTTATTCGCTATTCTTTCACTCCCGCCTCTGGATCCATTAATGATCTCGCCGAACACTCCATCACAGTCTGCTTTCTTTTTCTATATTCTTCCCCTCCCCTTTTTTTTCTCTCCCGGAACACCTTCCATCTTCTTCCCCATCTCCCCAGCAGATCCCATACCATCCCTATACCTTCATATACTTCTCGCCATTTTCACCCAGCATCCAATTCGTTCCACATCCGGAAACGCACTAGTGATTTTCCAAGGAAAACAGGCCTCGCAGCAAATCCTGTCTGTCTACAAAGCCGCCGTCCGTGCCAACTTCCCATTCAACACCGGGAACTTTCGTCTCCAGGGTATGTTTTCCGATGCACCGTCTGCAATTTTACGCGGACGCATTCCTCCCGGAGACGCCGTTTTCGTTTGTCTTAGAGACATAGCCTGGCTGCAAATACATAGCTATCACAAATGCCTTGTCATTGTCCTCTGCTATTTTCTTTTAGCATTGTATTCTTGAATTATTTCCTTCCGTCTTTCTTTCATTTGTTTATTTTTTTTTTTATGCAATTATTTTCTTTTCAAGAGAGGAGAGGGAGCAGATAATTTGGGGCATGTATTTGTCCCCAAATAATTTTCCCGCCATTCTTTCCCGGATTTTATTCAATGCTATTCTATTTTTTGCACGTTTAGTTCTGATAAATGTTTTCTCTTTCTTACCGGAAGTTATCCTTCTTCTTGGCTTTATTTGTTTCTTGCCCCTTTTTTTCTTTTTTTCTTTATTTTGTCTTATTTTTTCTTTCTGAAATCTTTCCTTTCCTTTCAATAACTTCTCTTTTCTTTTCTTTTCTTTTCTTTTCTTTCTTTCTTATTCAAAGTTTCTTTCTTGCTCTTTTCTTTACCGTCTATTATTCACTTTCTTTTTTCCCCTTTTTTTGGAGAGGATTTTCTTTTTACGTATATCTTTCTTTCTTCCTTTTTTGTCATTTTCCTTCTGCATTTTCGTTTTTCTTCTTACTTTCTTTCTTTTTTGAATAGGACTTTCATTTTGCATCATTTCTTTCTTCATGTACTACTACTTACTACTTTTTCTCGTTTTTCCCTCCAGTTTTTCCCTTCTTTCTTTCTTTCTTTCTTTCTTTCTTCCTTTCTTTATGCATTTTCGTTTTTCTTCTTTCCTTCTTGAATGGGACCTTCTCTTTGCATCATACTTTCTTTCTTCCAGTATTTTTTTCTTACTGCATTTTATTTTTTTCCTTCCTATTTTATTTCTTTCTTTCTTTCTTTCTTTTCACACGCTTCTTCTTTCTTCCTTTCTTTCTATCTTTTTGGAAATTTCGTTCCTTCTGCAGCACATTACATTCATTGGGCTCAATCGTCTTTCTTCTTTCTTTCGTTCCTTTCATTCTGCATTTCTCCTTTTTTCACTTCTTACATTCTATTTTTCTTACTTTCTTTCTTACGTTTTCTTTCGTATTTCTTCCTTCCTTTCTTTCTTTCTTTCTTCTCTTTCTTTCTTTCTTTCTTTTTTACTTACTTACTTTCTCTTTTCTTTCTTACTTTTTTCTTTCTTTCTTTCTTGCATTCTTTCGTTCTTTTTTCTTAATTTCTTTCTTTCTTCTTTCTTTCGTTATTCTTTCTTTCCTTCTTTCTTTCTTTCTTTCTTGCTTAATTTCTTTCTTTTTCTTTCTTTCTTTCTTTCTTTCTTTAGTTTTCTTTCTTACTTCTTTTATTTCGATGTTCTTTTTTACTTTGTATCTTCCTTTCTTACTTTATATTTGAGTTAAGGCGAGATTCTCGAGAAAGAAAGGATATTTCTTTCTTTCTTTTTGCTTTCTTAACTTACATTTTTATTCCTTTTTTCCTTTCATTCTCCTACCTCCTATATACCCAATTCACTCGCTGAACTCCTATCTCGACCCCGCTTTCCTCCTTTTCCCTTTACTCTCCAACTTTTGTTTCCACATATTTTTTCTTTTGTCCCTTCAGTCCCAGAAGCATATTCCCGCTACAAATAAATGGACAACAACGATAAAATGGTGATGAGAAAAAGGCCAATATTTTCTTTCGATTATATCCGGTCCCCAGATGTCGGCCATGACAGGCAAATTGGGAAAAAACAATATGGCGAAGCATAACGGATCACTGAAGAACACGAACTCGTCGGAATGTGCTTGTTAGTAAGCAACTTGGGATTAAACGCCAATACGAAAAAGAGAAAGAATAGACAATGGAAATTGAGAGGGAGGGAGTAAATAAAACGAAGAAAGAGGGCCGTGAGAGAGAATAGATAATGGAAATTGAGAGGGAGGGAGTAAACAAAGCAAAGAGTGCCGAGAGAGAGAGAGAGAATTGAAAATGGAAATTGAGAGGGAGGGAGTAAATAAAACGAAGAAAGAGGGCCGTGAGAGAGAATAGATAATGGAAATTGAGAGGGAGGGAGTAAACAAAGCAAAGAGTGCCGAGAGAGAGAGAGAATTGAAAATGGAAATTGAGAGGGAGGGAGTAAATAAAACGAAGAAAGAGGGCCGTGAGAGAGAATAGATAATGGAAATTGAGAGGGAGGGAGTAAACAAAGCAAAGAGTGCCGAGAGAGAGAGAGAATTGAAAATGGAAATTGAGAGGGAGGGAGTAAATAAAACGAAGAAAGAGGGCCGTGAGAGAGAATAGATAATGGAAATTGAGAGGGAGGGGGTAAACAAAGCAAAGAGTGCCGAGAGAGAGAGAGAGAATTGAAAATGGAAATTGAGAGGGAGGGAGTAAATAAAACGAAGAAAGAGGGCCGTGAGAGAGAATAGATAATGGAAATTGAGAGGGAGGGAGTAAACAAAGCAAAGAGTGCCGAGAGAGAGAGAGAGAATTGAAAATGGAAATTGAGAGGGAGGGAGTAAATAAAACGAAGAAAGAGGGCCGTGAGAGAGAATAGATAATGGAAATTGAGAGGGAGGGAGTAAACAAAGCAAAGAGTGCCGAGAGAGAGAGAGAGAGAATTGAAAATGGAAATTGAGAGGGAGGGAGAGAGTAAATAAAACCATTAAAGAGGTCCGAGAGAGAGAGAGAAAGAATAGAAAATGGAAATTGAGAGGAAGGAAGGAAGGAAGGAAGGAAGGAAGGAAGGAAGGAAGGAAAAGAACAAGAGAGAGAGAGAGAGGATAAAAAATGAAAGTTGAGGGGGAGAAAAAGATGGGAAAATAAACAAAACCAATATAGAAGGCCGTGAGATTGAGTGAGATAATAAAAAATAGAAGTTGAGACGAATGGACAAAGGGGGAGGAGTAAATAAAATCAAGAGAGAGGGGAAGGAGAAAAGGATAAAGAGAGAATAGAAAATGATAGGAGGGAGGGAGTAAGCCAAATTAAGAGAGACGACCGAGAGAGAGAACGTATACAAAATGAAAATTGAGAGAGAGGACGGGTATAAACAAAACCATGAGAGAAAACCGAGAGAGAGAGAGAGAGAGAGAGAGAGAGAAATGTAAATTGCGAGGGTGAAAGAGAGAGAGAGATCGATTAAATAAACCGAAGAGAGAGGACTGTGAGAGACAGAATATAAAATGAAAGTTTGGAGGGAAAGATTAAATAAAATCAAGAGGGATGACCGAAGATAGATAGATAGATAGATAGATAGATAGATAGATAGACTTTACCCCCGTGCACGACAAAATCACATTTATTTAGACCTGCGTCTCCATTCAGTTAGATTGGTTAGGCTAGTGCAGCGGTTCACGCACTTTTAGAAAACTTTGTTGCTTACTAGAATTCATACGCAAAGTTGGGCAGACTATAAGTTCTTTTAGCTTGGCCCCTGGCGCTTCAAAGACGTTTCCTGGAGAACATTATGGGTGACGTAGCGAAATGATCTTAAACACGTTTAATAGGGTGAAATATTTTGACCATATATAGCATGTTATATAGAAAGAAAAAAGAAAGAAAGAATGGAAAGTTTCGAAAGAAAGACAGAAAGAAAGACGATAAATATAAGAAAGAAAGAAAGAAAGAAAGAAAGAAAGAAAATAGAAAGAAAGAATGGAAAGATTGGAAAGAAAGAAAGAAAGAATGAAAAGATGAGAAAGAAGACATAAAGAATGAACGTAAATATTAGAAAGAAAGAAAGAAAGAAAGAATGGAAAGATGAGAAAGAAAGATAGAATATATAAATTAGAAAAAAAGAATGAAAGAAAGAAAGAAAGAATCTAAAGATTCCAAAGAAAGAAAGTAAACAAGAAAGAATATAAAGATTAGAAAAAGAAAGAAAGAAAGAATGGAAAGTTTGGAAAGAAAGACAGAAAGAAAGAACGTAAATATTAGAAAGAAAGAATAGAAAGATGAGAAAGAAAGACAGAATGTATAAATTAGTGTTATATTGGCACACACCTATTCTATAGTTAATAGACTCTCCCACTTATAATAAGTAGAAGTAGTAGTAGCAGTTGCTCAAGGAGTTGTCCAGTCAGTCAGTCAGTCGATGTCGAACGACTGTTAGTCGGATATTAAAGTATCAGCCACCCCAACTAGATTACTGCGCCATTACCTATTATATCAAGTTCCCAACGTTTTGTACGTCGAACCTATTTTAGAACCGACTTAGTACAAATACAAGCCACCACTGTGAAACCACTACATAACAACTTGGCGACGAGGGATTCGAACTCATACGGAGGGAGAAAAACATTCGTACTACATAACAACTTGGCGACGAGGGATTCGAACTCATACGGAGGAAGAAAAACATTCGTACTACATAACAACTTGGATTCACCTTTAAAAAAAAAAGTTGGCAAAGTTTTTCGAAAGACAAGACGTCAACTTAGTGACGAAAAAATCAGTCGTATTCTCAACTGAGAATATAATTTTTTTTTCTCGATAAGATAGTTTGCTCAAATAGGTTACGAATTGCAAATTCGTAGGACCAACATCTACAATATTTAAGCATTGTATAAACTTTTTTGCGAAGATGGAGGAATGCAAAAATATACGCCAGGAATTTTTTAAGTTCCAGACGGAACAACAGATGACAATATTAAAGCAACAGAAGACATTCCAGATACAACTACAGGAGGAAACTTTTAATAGACAGATGGAATTTCAACGAGAAATGGAACAGATGCATAAGGAGTTTCAAAACAAAATTTTGGAAATAATTGAGAAGAGGAAAGAGAAAAATCTACAAAATGATTCTTTCCCAGAGAATACAATATGGAATGTAATTGAAATATTCACGTACAGTCCAAATGAAGAGATAACTTTTGAGGAGCATTATAAAAAAATATACGGGCGTGTATAATGAGGACTGCCACACGTGGTCTGAAGGAAAGAAGGTTAGACTTCTTTTAAGCAAGTTAGGAACTGCTGAGCATAAAAATTAGTAAACTACATTTTACCGAAAAAAAACTAGCGAGTTGACTTTTACCGAGGCGGTAAATATATTAAGTGAATTATTTAGTAAAAAGACATCTTTGTTTCACAAGAGGTGGAAAAGTTTGAATCTGATGAAAGATGGCGAACAAGACTATATAACGTACGCAGCCAATGTGAATAAGCATTGTGAAGAATTCAAGCTGGCAGAGTTAAGCGCTGACAATTTTAAGCGCTTTGTATTTGTTCAAGGGCTGGTATCGGAAAGAGACGCAGAGTTGAGAAAATTAGTGCTGTCAAAATTAGAAAACGAACCAAGGATTTCGATACAGAAGTTGGCAGAAGACTGCACAAGATATGTTAGCGTAAATAAAGATTCGAAAAAGATAGAACAGTCTGGCGTTTCGCATGTAAGGAAAATAAGCTATAAAAAAGAAAGTCAGTCTACCAAAAAGAATTCTAAAATTGCAGATTATCAAACAAAAAGTGAAATTCCAGAGAAAAATAAACAAAAACTCCCGAAGCCATGTTTTGCTTGCGGTGAACTTCACTGGTAAAGATATTGCAATTTTACGAATAAAAAATGTTTCAACTGTAAAAGAGTGGGGCATAAAAGCTTCCACTGCAGCTCAAAAAATAAAGACAATAAAATAAGAAAATTAAAGTCCGACGAGATGAACGATGGAATAACCAGAAAATTTGTTACCGTCGAAATAAGTAATAAAAAAATAAAAATGCAACTCGACACTGGTTCCGAGCTATCTATCATAAATTTGCATACGTGGAAGAAGTTGGGGAAACCAACTTTAATGAAAACAAATAAAATCGCGAGGTCAGTGACGGGAGAAAAAATACAATTTATTGGAGAATTTGTTATAAACGTCACGTTAAATAAAAAAAAACGCGAAAAGCTAAACTATTTGTCATAGAAAATACCACGAACTTACTTGGTACGCATTGGATAACAGAATTCTAATTATAGGATCTACCGATAAATTCTTTCTGTTACAAGGTAGATTTTTAAACTACGAAGCCCAAAAATTAGTAAAGAAACTTAAGGGAACTTTTCCTACTGTTTTTTTCTCCAGGGTTGTGAACGTGTACCAAGATGGAGGCAAAGTTACAGCCAAAACAAAACGCTCAGGCGGTATTCAAAAAGAAAAGGAATATGCTGTTTGCTTCAATTGAACAGATAGATAAAGAATTGGACAGATTAGAGAAAACCGGCGTATTTAAAAAAGTTGAATGGGTAACACCGACGATATATGTGAAAAACAAGCTCCAGAAAGTAAAGATGAAGCTGACACTGAGAAAAACTGGGGAGCGAGTTACCCGCAGCCAAGGACATGCGCTATTATTAAATGATTTTAAGTCAACTGAAGTCACAACAGAAAACGTTAAGAAGCACAAGATCAACAAAAGAGAAGCTAGAGGCTGAACAAATAGAACCACAAGAACCTACAGAAACTGTGACTCCATCTTTAAGAAACTCAAAGCGGAAGGTTGTTTCTGGTAACACTATGGAGGTATGAAAAAACTAGGAAAGCGGATTGGCAATATGATGTACTTGGTGAAAGGCAAAAAATTCACGTGCAGTAACCAGATCAGATGAGGTTTTTCAGACGTGGTTGACAGTGGTCCTGCGGAAAAATGCCGATGGAGGTGATTTTCAATACATTTGATCTAACAACGCCTGCAACAATTTTACCTGAGGTACGCCGATCCAGAAGAAAAAAAAAGGCAACTGATCATTTAATAGTGGATCCAAAACGTAGGAGAGACGCTACAATGATGCTAAAAAAAAAAATAAATAAATAAATAAAACTATTTACTCCTACGGAGTAAAGTTTGGTGGGGATGTTATAGTAGAACACACCTATTCTATAGTTAGTAGACTCCCCCATCTATAATAAGTAGGAGTAGTAGTAGCAGTCGATGTCGCACGACCTTTAATTGGATATTAAAGTATCAGTCACCCCAACTAGATTACTGCGTCATTACCTATTATATCAAGTTCCTAACGTTTTGTACGTCGAACTTATTTTAGAACCGACTTAGTACAAATACAAGCCACCACTGTGAAACCACTACATAACAAGTAGAAAGAAAGAAAGAAAGAATCTAAAGATTCCAAAGAAAGAAAGTAAACAAAAAAGAACATAAAGATTGGACAACGAAATAAACGGTGGAAAGATTAGAAAAAGAAAGAAAGGATGTATAAATTAGAAAGAAAGATTCGAAAGAAAGAAAGAAAGAAAGAAAAAGATTCGCGAGAGAAAACGAAAGAAAGAAAATATTTGAGTCACAAAAAGACTCGAAAGAAAGAAAGAAAGAATATTAGAGAGAAAGAAAGAAAAAGTAAGGAACTGTGTTGCTTGACCCTCATACGTCGAAAAACGACAAGAGAGTCCAGTATATATATATATATATATATATATATATATATATATATATAAGTGTGTGTGGGGGGGTGAAGATAAACGACACGTTTTGCCAAGACGTGTGCTACCTTCGGCTTCTTCAGATTAGAATTAATGACAAAAGCGAAATGCGTTGGGATCTCTGTGGATAAGGGATAAGAGGCAAGGTAGGGGGTGTCAAATTACCATATCAGATCCGACGACCATAAACCAGAAAGTGCTTGTTATATATATATATATATATATATATATATATATATAATAGGGTGCGATGGCTTAATTGTCGTCTAAATTACGCGAAAATGAAAATAACACTGACATCTTTTAACGGATATATTTACTAAAATTACCTTGAAATACTAAACTGTATATTTATTCAAAAAAATCGTCGTTGACTTCAACCACGGCCTCAAGACGATCCAGGAATCTCCTGTAACTCTTCTGGACGGTCTCCTTGTTAAAGTTGGGGAATGCTGCCATAATCCTTGCCTTCATTTCATCTTTGGTGTTACACTGAATTGTGTTGTTCTCTCGCTCAAGTTTGCCCCACACATCATAATCAAGGTGGTTGTAATCTCTGGTTGTAATTATACATGAGGAATTACTAATTAATAATAATTTTTTTTTCAGAAAAATGCGTATTATACATGGGGAATTACAGTAAATATTTTTATTAGCGGTTAAAAAATTACTGTGGAACAAATTTTGTTTATTCTTTGTTGAAAGAAGCTGGGGATCATGGATGCGTATTATGCACAGCTACAAAAAATCTTTAAAAATTGCCGTAAAATAAAATAAGAATTATCATAAAACTAAATTCGAATAATATTATTCTGTTTAAAACCATTTTTTTAAAAATAAGAGTAGGAATCGCTAGCCGTAATGAAATTTGAGACATACAATTTATAAGGTTTGGTTACCAAACAAGGAGTGCGTGCTATGCGTGAGTAGAAGCATTTTCCCACACTTTCAGCACAATTTAAGTGAGCGTATTATGGATGAAGCCGTATTATACATGAGGAATTACGATATATTCCTAACAAATAAATTTCCGCGACAGGCCTAGCAAGCTAGCAATTGATACAATCTTGCTATTTATACAGAAGACCTGGATATATGGAGTTTTACGGCCATATCACGTCTAAACACCGGTTCCGTACTCTTTGGGTGCTGTCACTGCATCTGACTAATGCCTTTATTCACTGTGCCATGTGTCCTTGAGGACCCAAAGAGTGTGAGTTCAATATCTGGTTAAGGCGATGGAGAACTTGAAGAGGGGAATTAACAGGAGATAACTGACAACTGACATCCACTAGACATGGCACGTGGAACTAGAACAGTCTACCCCAGTGAGCGAAAGAAAGGGTTCAGTTCGACATTCCAACCACCTGAAGAAGCCTGGAGCGTACAACGGCCGAAACGTTGTAATAAATATGGCGACAAAGATGAGGACAATAGTCCGAATAATGTAAATAGTGTAGATTTCTGTTGTGTTTTAGAATGAAACCTTGCATCTTTCAGTTTCCAGTCAGATTTTGTTGAATGTGGACGTTTTTTCCACAAATGAATGCCTTAAAGATGGAGGATGAGAAGTTGACCATCCGCCATTTTATGCTACGGGAATTTCTGAAAAGGAATACGGGACAGAAGTGTGACAAAAACATTCAGAACGTTTATTTGGATCGTGGTCCCGCTCTTCGGACGGACAAAAAAGTAGTTTGGCTGATTTCGTCAAAGGTGATTTTGACCTAAACGATCAACCACCACCCTAGTGACATTCCGACGTCGATTAAGACTCTCTGCTTGCTATCATGGAGAACAAACGGAAGATTTTGATAGAAGAGATTGCTAAGAGTTTGAAAATCGATATTTGGACTGCCTTTCTCCATTTGAAGAGACTTGGGTTCAAGAAAAAACGGCCGATTTCGGCAAATTGAAAAGGCCTCCTTTTCCAGCTCAACACAAGACCGCATGTTGCAAAACAGACATTGAAGAAAATTAAGAAGTTGAAATGGGAACCCTCCACTACCTACCGTATTCTCGTGACTTAGGACCTTCGCATTTTTATTGTTTTTTATCTTTGATGAACAATTTGAATGGCATAAGAAATGACTGTACAGTCAGTCGAAGACTACCTCACATCCTTCGAAGAAAGAAAAAAAAACAAAGTTTCTCTGAAAATGTCGTTAGCAAGCTTGGACAACGATTGGAAGACAGTTGTTAAAAACATTGGAGGCAATGTACTTTTGTAATAAATGTTTTTGTGTGAGTAAATAAAACTTTGCTTTTAATTTTGTAATCGGCCACAAACTTTTGTGATGATCTATCTTCCTGGGATGTATCATCCATTTTTTGTTAATATAAAGTTACAAGGCAAGAGCATTGCCTCGTAATATTTCAGCACGTTGCAAAGAATCTACAAAAAAGAAAACGTTTTTGTAGCCTCTATGTGACGTTTTAACAACGTCATTTTGTTAGCTGGGAAGAAACCTAATATTCAATTAAAGCGACTAATTCCTCCTTATTAGAAAACGTAATATATTGGGTAAATAAACATGGCGTTAGAAGAAGAAATCTGTTAATACGCATGCGTGCAAATAACTGTTTTTCTTACAGTTTTCCAACAGTGTCAGAAAGCCAATTTGCCAGTAACAAGTCAGAATGGAGCCATGTTTTTGAACAAAAGAAAATATAGAGGGGGTAAAGAAGAAAATAAATGTGAAAATGAAGAAATAAAGAAAAATAAATTAGCAAAAAAAAAAAAATGAAGCAAAGAATAGCAGAATAAAAGTATTAAGAAAAGAGAAACGTTTGAAAAATGAAGTCGACGACAGGAGAATTGAGAAAGAAATTGGGGAGAAAGAGACAAGAAGAAGAAGAAGAAGAAGAAGAAGAGAACGTCAATCGCCATCTTGTGTCTTTTTGAAAACCGTTTGTTTTTCTCTTTCCTTAATCCTCCCCGTTCTCGGTCTTCGCTTTCACTTCAACTGCCTGTAAACCCTTGCGTTTTAGTGGCATTATCGCCTTGCTTGAGTAGGAACGATTTTTAAGGAAAATTATCGGGAAGAAAAAAATAAAATAATAAAAGAAAATGAAAAGTAAAAATGAAGAAGAGTTACGTGAAGCCGAATATGACAAAAAGAAAGAAAAATAAAAATAAATAGAGGAGAAGGTATAAAAGAGTAGTGAGGGGTAGAAAAAGTAAAGAACAAAACGAAGATAGAGAGAAAAGGGGGAAACATGGAAGGGGAAACAGAGGAGGACGACGAGAACGCAAAATGCTCAAGAGTTAAATATGAAGAAAAAGAGAAAAAAAAAGATGGGGACAGACAGACGGCAACTACGTGTAAGGACGAAATATTAGAAACAAAAAAAACTAAAAAGTATATTAATAATAATAATAATAATAATAATAATCAAAAATGCAGTAGACCCCCATTTATATGTTAGGCATAAGGAGAAATTAATAACAATAACTAATAATAAAATAGAATAATTATAACAATAGACTGTAATAAAAGTTATCTGACGGATAGAAGATTCGTTCTTGCCGTAGATCTTATTAGGCGCAATAAGAGATTAACAGCAAAACCTAATAATAAAATGGGGCAATTATAACAATAGACTAATAATAAAATGGGGCAATTATAACAATAGACTGTAATAAAAGTTATGTGACGGATAGAAAATTTGTTCTTGCCGTAGATCTTATTAGACACAATAAGAGATTAATAACAATAGACTAATAATAAAATAGGGCAATTATAACAATAGAGTGTAATAAAAGTTATGTGACGGATAAAAGATTCCTTCCTACCGTAGATCTTGTAAGAGATTAACAGCAGTAATTAATAATAATAAGAGGCAATTATAACAATAGACTAATAAAAGTTATGTAACGGATAGAAAATTTCTTCTTAGCATAGATATTATTAAGCTCAGTAAGAGAATAACAGAAATAATAATAATATTGGACTGTTATAAAAATAGACTGTAATAAATGTTATCTTGCTTATAGAAGCTTTGTTCTTACCGTAGGTCTTATTAGTCCCAGTAAGAGATTAACAACAATGGTTAATAATAAAACGGGGCAATTATAACAAATATAAACAGGCGTGCAAAACTTGTGGACTAGCTACATAAAATGATAATACGTCTTAAGTTAAGATCGTTTACCAAATGAAGGTCTTCCTGAACGGGTTTTCTTCCAATTCCTTCCAATGTCTATCGTCGGTCCTGCATTGTTTTGGATCTACATTATCATTTCCTGCTGTCATCAATTGTCAGATTCGCATCTAATCATATGACACCACCATTCACATCTGCCTCAATAGTAAATCCGTCAGCGCTGGCAAAGTTAAACTGGCCACTGCTCATGGAACGTTTCTTCAATCAGTGGTTAAATGGGGCAACAAATGACTTGTAAACTTTAATGTCTCCAAACGTAAAGTGCTCTCATTTAAGCCCGACAGAATGATTGACGTTCGACTCTGTGATTGTGCTTCACTGCACCTTCTTGGCCTCATATTTTCGACAGACTTGAGGTGGAACAACTACACTGAATTAATAGATGCATCTACTGCAAGGAAACTTGGTACTCTGTTTCCTGCTAGTTTTTTTTCCATTCGTCCTTGCATTGAATATTGTCGCCATATCTGGTCTGGTGCCCCTGTCATTCATTTCGATGTTCTCCCCAAAACTCAAAGAAGGATCTGCAATGTAATTGGTCCTTACCTGGCATCTCGGCTACAGTCATATTCTCAGTGGCATAATATGGCTCCCTTCGGTCATTTCTACAAATATTTTCAAGGCAACTTCTTTGATAAGCTATCTTCCCTGATGCCCAACAACATGAATTTAAGCGTACTACCAGATTGGTATCTATGTTCCACATGGAAATTTTGGCCCGGTTTTGACCCCGCATTAAAAGGGCTTTGTGCCACATCCTGGGACGCGGTGGTGGGGTATAGTAATGATACTGAGGAGACTGATGGGTCTATATTGTGAGGCAGATTAGCACTCACCAGCTTTGCCAATGACCTAGGCGACGGCTGAATCTATATTGTGAGGGGGATTAGCACTCAGCCGCGTCGGCAATGATACTGAGAAGACTGCTGGGTCTATATTGTGAGAGGGATTAGCACTCATCCACGTTGCCAATGACACTGTGGAGAGTTTTGTGTCTATATTGTGATGTGATTAGCACTCACCTACGTTGACAATGGCATTGAAGACACTGCCGGATCTATATTGTGAGGGGGATAAGCACTCACCTAAGTTGAAGATGACATTGGAGACACTGCTGGATCTATATCGTGAGGGTGAATTGGACTCACCCACGTTGCCATGTCTATATTGTGAGGGGGATTAGCACTCACCCACGTTGAAAATGACACTGTGGAGTCAGCTGAATCAATGATTAGCACTTACCCGCGTCGCCAATGATACTGAGAAGGCTGCTTGAACTATATTATGAGGGTGATTAGCGCTCACCCACGTTGCCAATGACCCTGAGGAGAGTGCTGGTCTATATTGTGAGGGGGATTAGCACTCACCCACGTTGCCAATGATAATGAGGTGACTGCTGGATCTATATAGTGAGGGTGATTAGCACTCACCCAAGTTGCAAATCACGGTGAGGAGACACCTGGTCTATATTGTTAGGGGGATTAGAACTCACCCACGTTGATAATGACACCGAGGAGACAGCTGGACAATGATCTGAGGATGATTAGCACTCACGCGTTGCCAATGACACTTAGGAGGCTGCTAGTCTATATTGTGAGTGGGATTAGCACTCACCCGTGGTGCCAATGACAATGAGCAGATTGCTGGTCTATATTGTGAGGAGGATTATCACACACCCACGTTCCCAATGATACTGAGGAGACTGTAGGATCTATATTGTGAGGGTGTTTAGCGCTCACGGACTTTCCAAATCACCCTGAGGTGAGTGCTGGATCTATATTGCGAGGGTGATTAGCACTCACCCACGTTCACAATGACACTGTGTAGACTGCTGGGTCTATATTGTCAAGGGAATTAGCACTCACCAACGTTGCAAATGACCCGAAGGAGGCTACTGGTGAATATTGTCATAGGGATTAGCACTCACCAGTGGTGCCAATGACACCGAGGTGACTGCTGGATATATATAGTCAGGAGGATTAGCACTCACCCACGTTGCCAATGACACTGTGGAGTCTGCTGGTCTATATTGTGAGGGTGATTATAACTCACCCACGTAGGCAATGAAATTATCTAGGCGGCTGGGTCTATATTGTCAAGGGGATTAGCGCTCACCAACTTTGCAAATGAACCTGAGGAGACTGATGGTCTATATTGTGAGGAGGATTACCACTCACCCACGTTGCCAATGACACTAAGGATATTGCTGCATTTATATTGTGAGGGTGATTAACGCTCACCCACGTTGCAAATCAACCTGTGGATACTTCTGGTCTATATTGTTAGGGGGATTAGCACTCAACCGCGTTGTCAATGAAATTGAGGAGACTGATGGATCTATATTGCGAAGGTGATTGGCATTCACCCACATTGCAAATGATACTGACGAGACTGCTGGTATATATTGTTAGGACGATTAGCACTCACCCTAGTTGCCAATGATGCTGAAGGCACTGCTGGGTCTATATTGTGAGGGGGATTATAATTCACCCACTTTGCCACTGGCATTGAGGAGACTGCAGGTCTATATTGTGAGGGGAATTAGCACTCACCCACGTTGCCAATGACACTGAGGAGAATGCTGGTCTATATTGTGGGGGTGACCCTGAGGTGACTGCCGGTCTATATTGTGAGTGTGATCAGCACTCACCTGTGGTGCCAATGACACTGAAGAGACAGCTTCGTTTATATTGTGAGGTGGATTAGCACTCACCCACGTTGCAAATGACCCTGAGGAGGCTGCTGGTCTATATTGTGAGGAGGATTAGCTCTCATCCACGCTGCCAATGATCCTGAGGTGTTGGCTGGTCTAGATTGAGGAGGATTAAAACTCACTGGCGTTACCAATGTCACTGAGGGACTGCTGGATCTATATTTGAGGGTGATTAGCGATTACCGACGTTGCAAATGATACTGAGAAGACTGTTAGTCTATATTGTGAAGGGGATTAGCACTCACCTGTGGTGCCAATGACACTAAGGAAACTGCTTGGTCTATATTTTGAGGAGGATTAGCACTCACCAGCGTTGCCAATGATACTTAGGAGACTGCTGGATCTATATTGTGAGTGGGATTAGCGCACCCACGTTGCCAATGATACTGAGAAAACTGCTGGATCTATATTGTGAGGGTGATTAGCGCTCACCCACGTTGCAAATGACCATGAGGAGACACCAGTGGTGCCAATGACACTGAGGTGACAGCTTCGTCTATATTGTGAGGAGGATTAGCTCTCACCCACGTTGCCAATGATACTGAGCAGACCAATGGATCTGTATTGTGAGGTGGATTACCACTCACCCACGCTGCCAATGACACTGAGGAGACTGCTGCATATTTATTGTGAGGGTCATTAGCGCACACCCACTTTGCAAATCAACCTGAGGAGACTCCTGGTCTATATTGTTAGCGGGATTAGAACTCAACTGCGTTGTCAATGACACTGAGGAGACTACTGGATCCATAGTGCGAGGTTGATTAGCACTCACCCGACTTGTCAATCATACTAAAGAGACTGCTGGATCTATATTGTGTGGAGGATTAGCATTCAACCACGTTGCCAACGACATTGAGGAGACAGTTGTCAAGGGGATTAGCACTCACCAACTTTGCAAATGAACCTGAGGAGGCTGCTGGTCTATATTGTGAGGAGGATTAGCTCTCGCGTTGCCAGTGATACTGAGGAGACTGCTGGATATACATTGTCAGGGGTATTAGCACTCACCCACGTTGCCAATGACACCGAGGAGTCTGCTGGATCTATATTGTGACGGTGATTAGCGCTCACCTACGTTGTAAATCACGCCGAGAAGACTTCTGATCTGTATTGTTAGAGGGATTAGGACTCCCCCACGTTGCAAATCAACCTGAAGAGACTCCTGGTCTATATTATTAGGGGGATTAGCACCGTGTTGTTAATGACATTTAGGAGCCTGCTGGATCTATATTGCGAGGGTGATTAGCACGCACCCGCGTTGCCAATGACACTGAGGAAACTGTTGGATCTATATTGTGCGTGTGAATTACACTCACCCACGTTGCCAATAACACTGAGGAGACTGCTGGTCTATATCGTGAGAGTGATTAGCACTCACCAGTGTTGACAATGACACTGTGGACACTGCTGGTCTATATTGTGAGGGAGATCAGCACTCACCCACCTTGTCAATGACACTGAAGAGACTGCTGGAGCTGTATTGTGAGGGTGATTAGCGCTCACCCACGTTGCAAATCCCCCTGAGGAGTCTTCTGGTCTATATTGTTAGGGAATTAGCACTCACCCACGTTGCCAATGATAGTGCGGAGACTGCTTGATCTATATTTTGAGGCTGATTAGCACTCACCCGCGTTGCCAATGACACTGAGGAAATTCTTGGATCTATATTGTGAGGGTGCATATCGTGAGAGAGATTAGCATCAACAGTGTTGACTATGACACTGAGGAGACTGCTGGATATATTGTGAGGATGATTATCACTCAATAAATATATATTGTCAGTGTGATTAGCACTCACCCACGTTGCCAATTACACAGAGGAGTCTGATGGTCTATATTGTGAGGGAGATTATCACTCCCCACGTATACAATGACATTATGTAGACTGCTGGGTCTATATTGTCAAGGGGATTAGCACTCACCAACGTTGCAAATGAACCTGAGTTGGCTGCTGGTCTATATTGTGAGGAGGATTAGCTCTCACCCACGTTGCCAATGATACTGAGGGGACTGCTGGTCTATATTGTGAAAGGGATTAGCACTCAACCGCGTTGCCAGTGTTACTGAGGAGACTGCTGGGTCTATATTGTGAGGGGGATCAGCACTCACCCGCCTTGCCAATGACACCGAGGAGACTGCTGGAACGATGATGTGAGGGGGGTTAGCATTTACTCGTGTTGACAATGACATTGAAGACACTGCTGGATCTACATTGTGGGGGTGAATTTCACTCACCCACGTTGCCAGTGACACTGATGTGACTGCTAGTTTATATTGTGAGGAGGATTGGCACACACCCACGTTGTCAATGACACTGGGGAGACAAATGGATCAATGATATGAGGAGATTAGCACTCACCTACGTTTCCAATGACATTAAAGAGACTGCTGGATCTATATTGTGAGGGTGATTAGCAATCACCCGCCTTGCCAATGACATTATGTAGACTTCTGGGTCTATATTGTGAGGTTGATTAGCACTCACCGACTTTTCCAATGACATTGAAGACACTGTTTGATCTAAATTGTGAGTGTGAATTACACTCACCCACGTTGCCAATGACACTGAGGAGACTGCTGGTCTATATCGTGATGCGGATTAGCACTCACCCACTTTGACAATGACACTGAGAAGACAGTTTGATCAATGATATGAGAGTGATTATTGTGTAGGGGCTTAGCACTCAACCGCGTTGCTAATGATACTGAGGAGACTGCTGGAACGATGATGTGAGGGTGAGTACCATTCACCCGTTTTATCAATGACATTCAAGACACTATTGTGAGGGTGAATTTCACTCACCCACGTTGCCAGTGACACTGATGTGACTGCAGGTCTATATTGTGAGGGTGATTGGCACTCACCCACGTTGTCAATGACACTGAGGAGATAACTGGATCAATGATATGAGGGGGAGTAGCACTCACCTACGTTGCCAATGACATCAAAGTGACTGCTGGGTCTACAATGATATTGTGAGGAAGATGAGCACTCAACCGCGTTGCCAATGATACTGAGGAGACTGCTGGATCTATATTGTAAGGGTGAATTGCACTCACCCAGGTTGCCAATAATACTGAGGAGACTGATTGTTCTATATTTTGAGGTTGATTAACACTCACCCGCGTTGCCAATGAAACTGAGGAGACTGCTGCATCTATATTGTGAGGGTGATTAGCGCTCACCCTCGTTGCAAATGATCCTGATGAGACTGCTAGCCTATATTGTGAGGAGGATTACCACTCACCCGCGTTGCCAATGATACTGAAGTGACTGCTGGATCTATATTGTGAGATTGATAATCTCTCATCCGCGTTGCCATTCATACTGAAGTGACTGCTGGATCTATATTTTGAGGGTAATAAGCACTCACCCACTTTGCCAATGACACTGGGGATACTGCTGGTCTATATTGTGAGAGTGAATAGCACTCACCCACGTTGACAATGACACTATATATATTACTGTGTCTATATTGTGAGAGGGACGTTGCCAATGACCCTGAGGAGACTGCTTGTCTATATTGTGATGTGCATTAGAACTCACCCGCGTTGCCAATGACACTGAGGTGACTGCTGGTCTATATTGTGAGGAGGATCAGCACTCATCCACTTTACCAGTGATACTGAGGAAACTGCTGGGTCTATATTGTGAGGGTGATTAGCACTCAACGGCGTTGCCAATGACATTATGTAGACTGCTGCGTCTATTTTGTGAGGGGGATTAGCACTCACCGACGTTGCCAATGTGCATTGAAGGCACTGCTGGATCTATATTGTGAGAGTGATTTGCAGGCACCCGCGTTGCCAATGACACTATAGAGACTGCTGGTCTATATCTTGAGCACTCACCGACGTTTACAATGACACTGAGGAGATAGTTGGATCAATGATGTGAGGGTGATTAGCACTCACCCGCGTTGCCAATGACACTGACTTGTCTGCTGGAATTATATTGTGAGGGTGATTAGCGCTCGATCTCGTTGTCAATGATACTGAGGAGACTACTGTGTCTATATTGTGAGGGTGATTAGCACTCACCCGCCTTGCCAATGATACTCAAGAGACTGCTGGATCTATATTGTGAGGGGGATTAGCACTCACATGCTTTGCCAATGATAGTTAGGAGACTGCTGGATCTATATTGTGAGGGTGATTAACACTCAACCACGTTGCCAGTAACACTGAGGTGCCTGCTAATCTCTATTGTGAAGGTCAATTGCACTCACCCACGTTGCTAATGATACTGAGGAGACTGCTGGATCTCTATTTTGAGGCTGATTAGCACTCACCCGCGTTGCCAATGACACTGAGGAGACTGCTGGATTTATATTGTGAGGGTGATTAGCGCTCACCCACTTTGCAAATTAAACTCACAAGATTGCTGGTCTATATTGTGAGGGGGATTAGCACTCACTCGCGTCGCCAATGATACTGAAGAGACTGCTGGATCTATATTGTGATGGTGATTAGCGCTCACCCACGTTGCAAATGACTCTGAGGAGACTGCTCTATATTGTGAGGAGGTTTAACACTCAGCCGTGGTGCCAATGATTCTGAGGAGACTGCTTTGTCTATATTGTGAAGGGGATTAGCACTCACCGGCGTTGCCAATGACACTTAGGAGACTGCTGGGTCTATATTGTGTGCGGCATAAGCTCTCATCCGCGTTGCCAATGACACTGAGGAGACTGCTGTGTCTATATTTTGAGGGGGATTAGCACTCACCCGCTTTGCCAATGACACTGAGGAGACTGCTGTGTCGCAGAGACCCTATACGTAAGCCGCTATTGGCCTGCTGGTGAGCCGCCGGTGACAACGCCAGCGGCCCTCTGGTGGCAGCCAGGTGCGGGCCAGCGGTGGGCCTTTAACTCTCCAACTGTGATGACATTGCCGAGCCGAACAAGCCGGCGGCCCGATAGCGGGCCACCAGCGGTAAAGTCTAGTGGCCTTTAAGCCAGCATCGGTTTTTTGCCTTTCGTATAGGGGAGGACTTCTCCTTGATGCATCGGTTAAATAATTTTGCTAAGATCGAGGATAACGATGGTTTGATATTCTTACGAACAATCACCGCGATTCTGTCTGGGTTAAAAAAATTTTTATAGCTCTTGAGATTTCCCGGCCTGTAATGAAAATAATACGAAGTTTGTGCCCAGTGAGACGAGTGAAATCGGAAGGGTGACGTCCTTCCTCGTCTAACGTTCAGTTAGAGACGCAGTTCGAGGTGAAATGCTTGGCTTTATCTGACGAAAACCCTGTAAAACTATTTGGCCAATGAAAGATCTGAGATGATAAATTCATAATACATGGTGTCCATAAAGATGTTGTGCACTTTTAAAAATTTATAACTTTATTTAATTGGTTAATGTATGTTAAATCCAGGAGTTCGCGTGCTAACAATTATCAGCCCAACCCCCTTCTATCTCGGACGTGACACTTTGTTGACTTGGTAAAGTTTGTTTTACTGATTTAGTAAAGTTCAGCACAATTCTAATGTCGGAGTTTCTCTTCAGCAGATAATCACTTGTGGTGTCTCGCGTCTGGTGACTGGAACTCTCTGCCTCTCTGACTCTGTCTGTCTGTCTGTCTGTCTGTCTCTCTCTCTCTCTTGTCTGTCATTATATCGCTCCTTTTATTAAAAAAAAACTTCTTATGATTATCAGTAACAAATAGACCAGTGAGAGAAAGAATCATTGCAAGTCACGTTAAAAATGCGATAAAATTTGCCGCTGGACACTTAAAGATGTTGTGGGGGGGTCTCCCTCAACCGGATCCTTCCGAAGAAATTTGCAGAGAAGGAGAAGTGGGGTTTTCCCCATTGGAGTAGATGCTGCGGTTGTAGTGTCTGTTCTGTGTCGGAGGCCTTCTCTCCCCACCCTGCGTTCCACCCACCCCCGTTGCGTGGCATCTGTTACGTAGCGTTACTATGACCAGCTATGACTAGCTTAGACAAGCTCTGACCAGTTTAGACAAGCTATGATTAGCTTCGACAAGCTAAGACCAGCAGCCCGAATGAAAACACTCGGGTTTCAACGTTAAAAACCGAACATTTATCACAACCTGACTCAGTGGGGGTTGAGGTATCTTGGACATTCAAAGATGTGGGTTTGCATCAAAAGTAAAATGGTAGAAGAAATTTGGTAAACGTCGATTGAAGCTTAAACTGCGAAAAATTTATTAGTCTGTTAAGGTCTAATCTCCTGACAAACTGCAGATATTTTTTCTTTTCAAAGTGATGGTGCACTTTGCCACACATCACGTGCAACAAAATGGTTACTTGTGGATGAAGATGTCCAACTGTTGGCCAGAGCAAAGTCCTGATCTCAATATAATTGAAGCATTGTGGTGGAAACTGAAGAAAAAACTGCTCCGACGAAAAGCATGTAATCTCCAAGGGCTTTGGGATTACTACCAAGAATTGGAAATGCATTCCAGTGGAAAATCTGAACGGTGCTACATTCAATGCCACTACAAATTTTGGTAATTATTCAAGCCAAAAGAAGCAACATTTATTAATTATTTATTTTATTCTTTCTATAATAATAATAATAATAATAAGGATCACCTTTTGCAAAAAAAAAATCCCTTTTGGCTTAGAACTTTAAAATCAATATCTTAGATAAAGTCTCAGTATTTTTTGCACGACCTTGTTTCCAACATCACTGTGCTTAAGATGATCTATCATCCTGTTGTAAACTACGGCAATGATGCTTTGAGCTCTGATGGGGAAAACCTAAACGATTACTCTCCCAGCCACTACGGGTGTAATAGACAGAGAAAGGAAATGAGTCGAGATGTAACAAAATGGCAGAGCAAATTTTAGGAACAAAGTCCCCCACAAGACCGACTTCACAAGACACCGTGTCTTGCCTACTGATAGTTATCTGCCGTCGCTTTTATTGACAGTTGACGGGAGACAGTTGACGGGAAGCCCGCATCTAGACACGTTGCAAGGAAGACCGTATCTGAATATGCCGATGCTAACGGTGGAAATTCAGATGTAACTGACATGTCCGCATTTGATCCAGGGAAGTTTTGCGTCTATAGTAACGCGCGTTCGCGAGCTACACATCCATATAATTATTAATTAAATGCCGTAGGTTGTTTTCTAGCCGTTAGAGATCAGGGCATTGTAGCGAGAAAAAGTATGCTGCTAAATCACTCGAGATCTGGAGGACGAAATGAACAAATGAGGATGTTGTCAATCAGAAACCGTCTCAGTGGGTTTGGTTACGCACTCTGAAGGCAATGCTAACTGGGCTCCGCCTGCAAGATTACACATTGCTTTTTATCAAATCTGGTTATCGTAATGCGCACATTTGGCTGTGGTGCGTGTACCTGGTATACAACTATCATACTGGATATCATGATGTGTATATTTGGCTTTTTATATATTTGTAAGAAGAAAAAGAAGAAGAAGAAGAAGAAGAAGAAGAAGAAGAAAAGCATGTGGAAAGAAGAAGAAGAAGGAGAAGAAGAAGAAGAAGAAGAGAGTGTGAAAAGAAGAATTTAAGATAGATTACAAGCATGTGGAACGAAGAAGAAGAAGAAGAAGAAGAAGAAGAAGAAGAAGGCGAAGAAGAAGAAGATGGAGAGCATGTGGAAAAAAGAAGAAGAATTTAAAGAGAATATGCAAATAAAATTTTAAGATGAAAATCACCATGTGGAAAGAAGAAGAAAGTAAAAATTGAAGGAGAAGTAGAAGAAGAATCTAAAGAAAAAGAAAAGAGTGTGAAAAGAAGAATTTTAGATAGTTTACGAGCATGTGGAAAGAAGCAGAAGGAGGAGGAGGAGAAGACCTAATGTATGCGAGGATGCTGAGGTAAAAAATCTTGATGTCATTGAACCTCTAGCGATAACAGAATACCTTGTGTGCAAAGGAGAAGAGGAGGAATGTGGTTCTAAGAAATTCATCACAGCAAAAATAATATAGCATCCATCTTCCCCCCTCACTCTCTCTCCCCCCCACTTCAAAATAATAGAAAGATACAGTTAATTGGCCCTGACTATTCAATGGGAAGCAAACAAAATGCGATAGAAATGAAAAGTCGTCAAAAGAAATTGAGTAAGGAAAAGAAGAGGACATGAAGACAGATAAGAAGGAGAAGAATTTAGATTACATAAAGAAGGGCATGTGGAAGAAGAAGAAGAAGAAGAAGAAGAAGAAGGAAATGAAGAGTGTGGGGAAAGGAAAAGAAAAAAAAATTTAAAGTTAATAAAGAGCATGTGGAAAAAGAAGAGGGAGAGGAAATTGAATCAGTTGAATAAAATGTGGAAAGAAGAAGAAGAAGAAGAATTTAATTTAGATGAAGGACACGTGGAAAGAAGGAAAAGAAGAAGAAGAAGTATTCAAAGTAGATGAAAAGCATGTGGAATGTAGAAGAAGGAGAAAAAGAAGAAGAATTTAAAGTATATTGTGTGCATGTGGAAAGAAGAAGAAGAAAAAGAAGAAGAAGAATTTTAAGTTAATAAAAAGCACGTGAAAAAAGAGGGAGAGAAATTTGAAGCAGATGAATAGAAAGTGGAAAGAAGAAGAAAAGGAAGAAGAAAAAGAATTTAAATTTGATGAAGATTATGTGGAAAGAAGAAGAACTTAAGGCAGATGATGAGTATGAGGAAATAATAATAATAATAATAATAATAATAATAATAATAATAATAATAAGAAGAAGAAGAAGAAGAAGAAGAAGAATTTAAAGAAGGGGGTGTGGAAAAAATTTAAGGTAGATGAAAAGCATATGAAAGAAGAAAAAGAGGAAAAAGAACTGAAAGTAAATGAAGAACATTTGAAAAAGAATGGGGCGAAGAATAAGAAGAAGAAGAAGAAGAAGAAGAAGAAGATGATGATGATGATGAAGAGCATGTGGAAAACAGAAGAAGAATTTAAAGAGAATATGCAAAGAAAACGTTTAAGATGAAGATCACCATGTGGAAAGAAGAAGAAAAAAATTGACGGAAAAGAAGAAGAAGAAGAATCTAAAAAAGATGAAGAAAGTGTGAAAAGAAGAATTTAAGATAGATTACGAGCATGTGGAAAAGAAGGAAGATGAAACTTTCTTATTCCTTCTCTTGACCAATTGACTATGAAAAAATAAGATGTGCAAAAATGACAAATTTAAAGACGAATAAGACTATGTGAAAAAAATGAAGAAGACGAAAGAAAGGGGGGAGGAGAAGAAGAAGGGAAGAAATTAAAGTCAATGAAGACCACCTGAGAAGAAGAAGAAGAAGAAGAAGAAGAAGAAGAAGAAGAAGAGGAAGAAGAAGAAGAAGAAGAAGAAGAAGAAGAAGAAGAAAAGGAGGAGAAGAAGAAGAAGAAGAAGAAGAAAAAGAAGCAGCAGAAGAAGAAGAAGAAGAAGAAGAAGAAGAAGAAGAAAAAGAAGAAGAAGCAGAAGAAGAAGAAGAAGAAGAAGAAAAAGAAGAAGAAGCAGAAGCAGAAGAAGAAGAAGAAGAAGAAAAGGAGGAGACATAGATTATGTACAAGAAATAAGAGGAATCGAAAGAAAACGAAGAAGAGGAAGAAAAAGAAGACATTGAAGAAATAACAAAATATGGAGAAGTAGAAGGAAAGAAGTGTTATGAAGAAAGGAAAAAAAAAAGACAAAGAAGAGGACGTAAAATATAGACTGTTGATGCTAGTCAACCTCCTCTTACTACTACCACTACTTCTACAAAGGTGATAGAGGGGTTGGAGGAAGAGGAGAACGAACATGAAGATAGTGACGGAGAGGAGGTGAAATAACGTAGGAAGATAGTGAGCTGAAAAGATAAAAATTGAAATATCGGGATGTTACTACTGCCGCTACTACAATTACTACTACTACTAAAAAGATAGCACGATGACGATGATGATGATGATGATGACGATGGTGATGATGCATGTCAGTCTGTTGTCTGTCGTGACATGCCGGACGCATCTGAGCGCACTTTGGAAATTTTTAAGGCGTTTGTCAAAGTCGACCAGGCAGCTGGTTGTCCGAGAAAAGTGGACAAGGAGCAGTTGGCTTAAGTAAGACAACGTGTCGGTTTATTGATGAAGACTGGGCCGGGAAGGACAATGGCAAGAGTGCGGGGGTCTGGACGGTGCATATGCAGGGGATTAGTGACGTGAGATTAAGCGAGATTGCAGCGCCAATCGTAGGCAAATGTGTTCCGCCTAGGGATTAGAAACGGAGGGATGCAAGCGCTGCTGCTGGGTGGGCGAGGCTGCCAAAAACTGTCAGAGGGGGGAATTTGCATAAGGCCAAAGATTGGAAAGACACTGGGAAGATTATATATATATATATATATATATATATATATATATATATATATATATATATATATATATATATAAAATTGTGAAATGAACAAATGGGAGGAAAATCCAAAAGTACAAAAACAAGTAAAAAACATATAAGAAAGAAAGAAAGAAAGAAAGAAAGAAAAAAAGAAAGAAAGAAAGAAAAACAAAAATTTAATAGAAAAGGAGTAAAAGTAAGATTAAAAAATATTTAAGGAAAGAAAAGCAGCATGGTAGAAAAAAGAAAGAAAAAGAAAGAAAAACAAAGAAAGAAAAGAAAGGAAAAAGAAAGAAAAACAAGAAAGAAAAAAGAAAGAAAAAGAAAGAAAGAAAAAACAACGAAAAAAGAAAGAAAAACAAAGAAACAAAGAAAAACAAAGAAAGAAAGAAAAAGAAAGAAAGAAAAAACAACGAAAAAAGAAAGAAAAAACAAAAAACAAAGAAAAACAAAGAAAAAGCAAAGAAAAAGAAAGAAAGAAAAAACAAAGAAAAAGAAAGAAAAAACAAAAACTTAAGAAAAAGATAGAAACAAAAAAAAGAAAAAACAAAAAAGTAAGAAAACGAAAGAAAAAGAAAGAAAAAAGAAAAAGAAAGAAAAAAGTAAAAAAAAAAAACAAAGAAAAAGCAAAGAAAAAAAAGAAAGAAAAAACAAAGAAAAAAGAAAGAAAAAACAAAAAAGTAATAAACAACAAAGAAAAAGCAAAGGAAAATAAAAGAAAAAACAAAAAAGTAAGAAAAAGAAAGAAACAAAGAAAAAGAAAGAAAAAACAACGAAAAAATCAGAGAGAAAAGAAAAGAAGAAAAAGAAAATATAGGAAAAAAACAACATCTAAAGGAAAAAAGATTGAGAAAAGAAAACTAGAATGAATAAACTAGTTACCAGCAATGAGGGATAGGTAAAGAAGGAATTGAATAAGAAAAAAATACAGAAAGAATGAGAGGAAAAGGAATTTATTAAAAAGAAAGAAAAAGAAAAAAAGAAATAGAAAGAAAGCAACGGAAAAAAGAAAGAAGAAGGAAAGAAAAAAGAAAGAAAGATAGAAAATGATAAAGTGACCAAAAGAGAGAGAGAGGGAGAGAAATAAACAGACAGATTAAGAATTAATTTATTGATCAGGTACGTGACAAGACAAGGAATTGAAAAGGAAATGAAAAAAGAAAAAAGAGAAAAGGAAATGAAAAAAAAGAAAAAGAGAAAAGGAAAAAGAAAAAGGAGGAAAACTAAGCAAATGGGATGAGAAGAAAAAAAAGCAAACAAGGAAGAAAAGTAAAATATGCAAATCTCCTTTCACTAAAGGCAGTCCGGGTTAAGCCCCTGCAAAGATCGATTGCTCGCTCTTTGGTGGTTGATGATGGCGGACGGAGACGATGCCCAAAATGGAGGAGAAAGTGGGAAAAATTCTGATCAGTTATTTTGAATGATGAATGCCACGAAATCGTTGCTCAAAAGAACAAGGAAAAAAAAAACCCTGTTTTCCCTTGGCTGTCAATATCATGACTGGCAGAAAAGTGTCAGAAGACTTTAACTTTCAGCAAATAAAAAGATCGCAAAGAATACCTTTTAGGTTGAATTCACGATTTAAAAGTTAACATAAAGACGAAAACTAAGATGAGGACATTCGTCCAAATAGATTAATGTATAATAAGGATAATTCCTCATCTAAGAAATTCAAAGAGAAACTTAAAGGCTCATCTTTTGTCTTGAATTCAAACCTTCAAAGTTAATAGAAAGATAACAACCAAGATGAGGACACTCGTCCAAATAGATTAATGTATAATAATGATAATTCCTCATCTAAGAACTTTAAAGAAAAACTTAAAGGCTCATCTTTTGTCTTGAAATCAAACCTTCAAAGTTAATAGAAAGATAACAACCAAGATGAGGACACTCGTCCAAATAGATTAATGTATAATAATGATAATTCCTCATCTGAGAAATTTGCAGAGAAATTTAAAAGCTCATCTTTTGTCTTGAATTCAAACTTTCAAAGTTAATAGAAAGTTAACAACCACGATAAGGACACTCATCCAAATTTTCTTTGAAAACTTGACAGAAGATTTTAATTTTCTGTTCTGTATCATCCTTACTCCAAATGTGAATACGTATGTCACCGACATAGTCACACCTGATCACCATTCCGTTAGCCTCGGAGGGGGTCTCGGATCGTTGTCTTCCATTGATAGATTCGTTTTAGAATGTCACATGGTCTGCTTAAATGGTCAGTAGTCATCTGTTCACATCTGTGTTTGTAAATATGCAGGGTACAGTCGAAGAAATGAACTCACACGTAAAGCAAAATTTTGAAATAATTTAAACATTTCGCTATTTCATAATTTATTTACCTCCCCTGCATTTTAAATCGTGAAATTTAAATCGTACACTACATAACCTTAGGGCTTTTCATTTCACAAGTAATTAAAATTTTCAGATGGAAACAACAATTTTTGTCTAAGAAAAAACAACTTGATGATGACATTATGCTAATGTTGAAAGTACTCAGAATAAATGAATATATATCAACATGATAATTTTCTCTCCTAATATAATAAGGATACTAAGAATCTTGCCTGTGAATATGAAAGGTTTGGTTTGGTTTGATTTGTTTTACGTCATATCAACCTCAAAACCTTTTTTTCTGGTAATATTTTTGTTTTGTCAAAAATCTATTTCTGTTAATATTTTTTCTGGAAAATTTATAGCTGGTAATATTATCTTTTCAAAAACGTATGCTTTTTTTTTTTACCTCAGTTTCTGGGTTGACTATTTTCCCATAGCTGGGACCCTAACAGGTGCTACCACCCAGGGTCAGTGTGAACCTGGGAACACCAGCAATTAACAGGTGGTTCCACACTCCTCTAAACCTCCAGATCAGAGGCCTTGCTGCTGGACGTAGTTTATCATCTTACCCAGGACGCGGATTTAGTTTAACGTCATACCCAATATGAATTGGAAAATATGAATATGAAAAAGCGAATATGAAAGGATCCTACTAAAAATAAGTAGACATAACTTCTCTTAAGTTATGTATATATATATATATATATATATATATATATATATATATATATATATATTAGTCTGCTTATTGAAAAATACTAGTTTTGCAATTATAAAATCAGGCCCTAAGTCTTTAAAAATAACACGATTGAATATACATATATATATATATATATATATATATATATATAAGACCAACATGTATTTTTATCAAATCATTTCATAACGTTGGTTAGATCCAGTGACAAAACCCAGAGTTGTGAGTCCAATACCAAGCTTCAGCAGTAGTGAACCAAAAACTTGAAGAGTGGAGTTAACGGAAAATAACTGAGACATCCGCAAGAGGCATGACACCTGGAACTAGAACCATCTACCCCCCTCCCGCGCCCTCCGGTGAACGTAATAAAGGGTGCGATTCGAAATTCCAATTACCTGAAGAAGGCGGGAGTGTACAGCGGCCGAAATGTTGTGAATGTGGCAATGAAGATAAGGATAACAGTCCGAATGATGCAAAGAAGGCTTAATTTGTTATGCAGTAATATATATATATATATATATATATATATATATATATATATATATATAAGCACATTCGTCATATTCATTTTAACTTTATTTTATTTTTGTACTTGAAACAAATCCTAAAACTACTTTTATTTGACAATATAAATACATTTTATATATATATATATGTGTGTGTGTGTGTGTGTGTGTGTGTGTGTGTGTGTGTGTGTGTGTGAAAAGGATGTGTATATAAATATAAATAAATAAATATATATATATGTATAATTATTTATATATTATATCCGCGGTACTTATTAGAAAGCGCTTAATATCAGAGATAGAGCTAATATATATGGTTGGATAGATGTGAGTTTGTGACCCTGGGTTTCATGCTTTTGCGTTTGTCAGACAAACTGATTAATTTAAAAAAAAATTGGGGTTTGTGTAGATTGCGTGTATCGGTGTTATTATGGAAGTGGGGTGGGGAAACGTCGTCGCGGTGTCATGTTGTATATTCACGAGACATTCATGAGAAATTTTCGCTACATTTCCAGTCTTTGAATTTCAACATACACATGCGTATGTATAGATACAACACCACCCGTATACATACATATGTCATATCCGAAACAGCCCACATATGTTATATATGTATGAGTCCCGACGGACGACCAAGTGTGTATGTGTGTCTGCGTACTTCATTGGGCGTACGAACATACATCGATGTTTGCGTTAGCCCGATGACACCACGACGACGTTTCCCCCACCACTTCCATAATAGCACCAATACACGCAATCTACATAAACCCAAATTTTAAATGTGTGTGTGTGTGTGTGTGTGTGTGTGTGTGTGTGTGTGTGTGTCGTCCAGCAAATACTTTGTCGGTAACTGCTCCGATGAGCTGCTTTCGCTGGTTCCCAGACTTCATGAATTTAACCGTTCAGCTAGTCTGGCATCTCGCTCTCACCCTTTCACTGTCGAAACTGTTGAATGTAGCCGTCTCTTCTACTGCAATAGCTTCATGTCTCGCACTTCTTGCCTGTGGAACACCCTCCCCTTTTCCTTTTTCCCTGATAACTATAATCTCTAACTATTCAAATGTAATGTCAATCGACGTCTCCAGATGCCCTGATCTATCCCCTATCCTTCTCTTCATCCTTTTCTCTATCACTCCTATTTGCTCTCGCTCCAATTCTCTGTAACCCCTTGCGTGCTAGTGGCTTCCCACCTTGCTTGGGGTGAAACATTTAAAAGAATGAAAAAGTATTTATTTGTATGTTTTATTTCATTTAATACCTGGGGTCGTGAAAAATCTCTGATCTAGATTTTTCGGGATGCAACCATAATACCCATGTATCGTCAGCATATACAGCGTGTCTCAATAAAATGTATGGACACTTTCATTTCAGATATACCCGTTAATATTACCGATGTCATACAGGCTTATCTTTGAAGAAAGAGAGTTCATCTTGAAATGCTGTTGGAATTACGAAAATGCCGGCGAAGTTCAAAGGACAGTATCGAAGGGATTTTCCTTCAGATCTACCCACTCGGCTTACAATCTCACGAACTCGAGATAACTTTGAATCTGATGGTAGGGCACACGGTGTATACAAGAACTGTCCCGGAAGACTACGGATATCAACCACGCCCTGTGAAGCAAGAAAAGCTAATGAAAAGCTTTTCACCAAAATGTCAAGGAAATCTATTAAATTGTTGATTTCTGCTTATGATTCTATAACGTCGTGTTGTCTGAATCATGCGCGACACCAATTTTGAAAATATACGATGACGCGGCTTACAATTTTACAAATAAGATTGATTGATGGATTCGTTTTTTATACGGCTTATCAACCCTTTGCAGGTTATTTAAAGCCAGAAAATTTTTTTAGATGGTAAGAATTTTTTACTGAATATGTGGACTCTTCCACAACAAGCTAGTTAACCCCTGCTAGGAAATGCCCTATTCCTCTTTTCACCATTACAATCTAGCAAAATATATAACAAATTTTCATTGGCCAATCACCTTCAATCTAGCTTGTTGATTGGTCAGTTCCGACCAATCAAACCGCCTGCACGCGACCAATCTGTTTTCCCGCTCATATGCTGGGAACCTTCCAACGTGGTATACGACCATTATATAAACCCAACACGTGTAAGCTCCCTGTAGTAGTTTCTTCTCATTCCTTGCTACCAAGTGCCAAGATGTAATCTTCAAGAACTCCCGTCTTAACCATTGCAGTCAGACGTTAAAGACAATTACCAACATTCACGCAAGTACGAACTCTGAAATCTCTTCTGAACTTTTACCAACTTAACAATTCACAATTCTAAACTTTATTCTTCTAAATTACAGTTTAATATTGCTTCCTTTTAATATAAACTCAGGTACAACTATTACCAAATCAAAGGGACACGACTCTGTCCTAACTTTTCAGTTCGCATGCATGGATATCAAATATTAATAAATTCAATTGTTATGTTTTTGAAATCATTCCGTTCAGTTTTGTATTTTATTCTATGTGCTATTTAGGTCAAATATAAATTGCATTGCGTCCACGCATTGTCCTTTAATCCTACCTTTCCTAGCCAAAGTTAAATATTGGTAACGCAATCACTACAATAGGGGCAACCCCGTCGTTCGTCGTTTACAACAACAATGGTAACACCGTCGCTACAAATATGTGATTTCTAGATTACAAATGCGGCTGTAGCTTAATTTAACAATGTTTTTATTAAACTGTAAACCTTTTTAATACTACTGCTTCCTGATCTAATTCAATACTGACCAATAACTTTTTCATAGATAGATAGATAGATCAGCAAGCTGAAGTAGATAGATAGATAGATATAAAGGATGAGGAGAAGGATAATGGATAGATCAAGGCAACTGGAGATGTTGATTGACATTACATTTGAATAGTTGCAGATTATAGCTATCACGGAAGAAGGGAGAGGGTTCCACAGGCGAGAAGAGGCGGCTACATTTAACAGTTTCGACAGTGAAAGGGTGAGATAGATAGGCGTATAAAGGTTAAACTGTTCCGGCTACCCGAGGTACTCCATAACGCCTTTTACAGGTCTTGCATTCCGAGTTGTTCTTCTCCTAGACTGATTGCCAACTAAGGCTTAAAACACAGTCCCTCATTCTAACTAACCTCTCAATGGGGGAGAAGAGAGTATTTTTTTTTTACTTAATAATGATTTAGCGATACAAACCCTACTAATTAACCGATAGCTGGGGAGGAAAAGAGATGGGTTCATACTTTTCCCAGGGCTATTTGCGTGCAAGAGAATATAACGAACCCAACTGGAATTGGAAATTTGCTCTCCGATTAATAATTCCGTATCATTGTCCATGACCCCAAATGAACATCCAAGCCTGTTATTCTCGAATTTTCATCCATCTAGGTACTGACCAAGTTCAAAGTTGCTTAACTTCGGTGATAGTACGGGAAGCGGTGTTTCGACGTGATATGGCCGTAAACCTCCATATATCCAGGTATTCTGTATAAATAGCAAGTCGCTAGGTAGGTGTTTGATCGTTTTGGTCAAAAATCACCTTTGACAAAATCTGCCAAACCACTTTTTTGTCCGTCCGAAGAGCGGGACCACGATCCAAATAAACGTTTTGAATGTTTTTTTGTTTTTTTTTTGTTTTTGTTTTTTTTGTCGCAATTCCGTCGTTTATTCCCCTTCAGAAATTCATGGAACATAAAATGGCGGATGGTCAACTTCTCATCCTCCATCTTTAAGGCATTCATTTGTGGACAAAACGTCGACATTCAACAAAATCTGACTGGAAACTGAACGATGCAAGGTTTCATTCAAAAACACACCAGAAATCGGTCGAGCCTGGTCAGTACCTAAATGGATGACCGCTTGGGAATACCAGGCGATGTAAGCTTGGGTGTGTCGGTTGTGTAATGGATAACGTCTCGGAATTAGAAAACTATGTTTTCATTACGCTTGGAGCATGTTTTCATCACGGTGTGCTGATTTTTTATCGTTTTCGTGGAGGTCCCAACTGTAAAATCAAATTTTTGTCATTTAAATTGTTCTGTCAGGACCGGAATAAATGAAAATCAAAAGCATCCAATTCAGGAGAATATGGTAAGTACCAGAGAATTTCTCATTTGAATGCTTTAATCTTCTGCAAGTTCTATTTTGTCACATAATGTCTTGCGTTTTTGGGGTGGAACATGGCACCTCTCCGATTTGACAAAATCGGCCGTTTTTCTTGAAACCAAGTTTCTTCAAATGACGAAAGGCAGATTTCGATTTTCAAACACTTCGCGTTTTCTTCCGTCAAAATCTTCGGTTTGTTCACCAAGATAGAAAGCAGAGTTTTTCATCGATGCCAGACGGTCGTCCGTAGAGTGATTGGTAGTTTAGGTTTAAAATACCCACCTCCCGACGAAATCTGCCGAACTACTTTTTGTCCGCTCGAAGAGCTGGAGCACGATCCAAGTAAACCTTCTGAATTTTTTTTTTTTTTTTGTCGCAATTCCGACCCTTCTTCCCTTTCCGAAATTCAGAGAGCAATAATATGGCGAAAGTGCAACTTCTTCATCTTCCATCTTTAAGGCATTCATTTGTGAACAAAACGTCTGATTCGCAACTGAACGATACAAGGTTTCAATCTGTAACTCACCACAGCTGGGAGGAGAAGTGGTCGATTCATACCTTTCCCAAGGATATTTGCGCCGAAGTGAAAATAACGAACCCGACTGGAATTAGAACTCTGCTCCCCGATTAACAATTCCGTGCCATTGTCCACTACAATAAATGAACATCCAAGCTTACATAACCCGTTATTCTCGAATTTTAACTCATCTAGGTACTGACCAAGTTCAAAGTTGCTTAACGTCAGTGATGATACGGGAACCGGTGTTTTGTCGTGATATGGCAGTAAACCTCCATATATCCAGGTATCTTACTTATTATAAAACGCAGATTGTGTGTGTGTGTGTGTGTGTCTGTACGTTTATATATGGGATCGTATTTCCTACATTTTTCAACCGATTTCAACAAAACTTCACAGGACTACATAAACTTACCTTGCGGTGGTTCTGACAGTGCCAAAAATTGGAAAAACACAATTGTTTTTGCACAAAATCAATTTGAAAACACGATTAAGAGGGATTAATGAAATGGGGACAACTCATATCGAGTTATACTTATAAAAACCAGGTTGGTTGTTAGTGTGTGTGTGTGAGTGTGTGTTCGTTTATACATGGGATCGGATTTCCTACATTTTTCATTCGATTTCAACAGAACTTCACTTTTGGGGGCGGGGGCAGGTAGTGTTTCTTATTGTCTTGCACACTTTTTTCTTTATTTTTACATTCAGAATGCTTTAAAAATTCCATTTACAAGACAATTGTTTATAATAAAATTCTATTCAATCGATAGACTCATAACGATTGAAAACAATGTTTTTGTTTGAGTTTGGGTTTGACCAATTCGTAAAAAAAAAAAAAAAAAAAAAAAAACTAATTAAGACATGCGTGTCCGTCAACCTTAAACAATAATCTTTGTCAATTTTATTTTTCAGTCTTTGTGATGGTCGATACTTGATCTATCTCTTACTGTTACATCCCCGTGCAACGCCGCGCTCTACTGCTAGTTCTATATAAATAGAAAGATTATATCAATTACCACCTTACTCGGCCTGTTGAGTAAATTTATTTGTTGGGAATATAATTATCTTTATTAGGAGTTAAAAAAAAAACTATTGTGGAATAAATTTTGTTTATCCTTGATTGAAACCTATCTGGGGATCCTGAACGAAATTGTCTATTGAGGATATGTGAATGAAGTGGGTTAAAATCAAAACAGGATTTGATGTTTTAACCCCGACTTTAAACAAAGGAAAACTGAGTTATTTTGCTGTGTGAACAGTTTGAGATGAAGGCAGAGAAATATGTATGAATTTAGCTCGATTTTGAAGACAGAGACGGGCCGGGACGATAGAGACAGACGAGACGTCAGACACACACGCCGTTGCCCACCCGCTCGAGGAAAGGGCCCAATGTTCATTTGAATTTCTGATTGAACTTTGTTGAAGACATAGATGGAAATTCCAAGTCGCCGCTTTTTGATCTTTTTGTGTTAACAGATGCCAAATATATTCGATCGTAAATTATTTTATTCCCCTTCATTATATCGTCTATATTTAACCCCAAACCGGCATTATTATTACTTCGACGAGTGCTTGACTTTGTTTCCAGCCAGCCCCGTCGTCAAACAAGAAGTCTACCACGGCTTATTGACTAAAAGAAGAAAGAGAAATTTTTTCGTCAGTAAGAATCACCAAACTTGAAGAACCGGTACTCGACGATCGACGACTTATATTGGCACCGATCTCTAAACCCGTTTGGAAGCTGTATAACTCTCCTTATCCAATAGCCGTGCTAGGATTGAGACATCGAAACAAGCGGGGTTCGAACCGAGCGGGGTTCGAACTGAGCGGTTGCATGTCGACAGAAAGTGAGACTAGACTAACAGGGCCTAGGAGACATGTATGGGTAGGGAAAGGTTTATATGCTCATCCAAACAATAGCCATTGAATAAATTTATAGTAAAGTTTGTCTATCAGAAAGAGAAAATTGACATTTTTAGGACGTATAATGAGAAATGAAGGATTGGAAAATTTAACACTCACAGGAACATCGAAATTTCTTGTTTGCTCTTTAACTTTGACGGAAACGTAGGTGTTTATTTGTTATTTTGTAATATTTTAAAAAAAAATCTTTTTTATTCGTTCCATTCTAGTGTTACAAACTTGAGTCCACCCGTTAAAATCATTTGAATCTTTAAACCAACTCACCTAGATATATACCTACCTATTCCAATCTTTATATCTCTTTCCTTTTTTTATGATTTTCGATTCCAAAGAGAGCTTTACTTTATTTCCAAGAAGTTTTCCACGTTTTATTGATTGAAAGAAAAAAGAGAACTTTCTTTGTTAGTAAGAATCACCAAACTTGAAGAACCGGTACTCGACGATCGACGACTTATATTGGCACCGATCTCTAAACCCGTTTGGAAGCTGTATAACTCTCCTTATCCAATAGCCGTGCTAGGATTGAGACATCGGAACAAACGGGGTTCCAAATGAGCGGCTGAGAGAAATATAGGATTTGGTCTTTTAACTCCGACATTAAACAATGGAGAATTGAATTATTTTGGCGTGTTAACTGTTTGATATGTGGGCGGAGAATTATGAATAAATTCAGCTCGACTTTGAAGATACAAACAGAGACGTGCCTAGACGACAGAGACAGACGAGTCGTCAGGCACACGCAGTTGTACACCCGCACAAGGAAGGGACCCAATATTCCCTTGAATTTCAAAACTGATCCTTGCTGAACACATAGATCTAGGTTTACACGTCGCCGCCTTCTAATCTTTTCGCGTTAATATTATAGATAATTTTCTTTTCGCATTAATATTATAATAGATGGCAAATATATCCGATTGTAAAGTACTTTATGCCCTTTCATTAAATCGTCGATATTTAACCAAAACAAGCATTATTGTTTCTTCTGTGAGAGCTTGACTTTATCTCCAAGAAGTTTACGATGGCTTATTGGCTAGAAGAAGTAAGAGAACTTTGTTCGTCAGTAAGAATCACAACACTTATACTAGTAGTAATCCCTAAACTGGTTTTGAAGCTGTAGAATTCTCCCCATTCAAATGCTATCCGAATATTGAGACGTCGGAACAAGCGGAACTGAGCGGCTGCACGTCGAGAGAAACCGAAGCAAGACCAACGGGTCCTCAGAGACGTATATGAGAAGAAAGTGGGTTACAGTCGGTCTAAGGATAGAAGTCTGTGTTACACTGGCATTAGTATGATATATGTATATATGTAAATGTACATATGTGTGTATATATATATATATGTATATATGTATGTATATATGTAAATATATATGTTTATATATATGTTTATGTGCCTATATTTATACATATATTTACATACATACATATATGTACATTTTTACGTATATACATACATATATATCTATATCTATTTCTCTATCTATCTATCTATATATATCTATCTATATATATATTAGGTTGGTGCAAAAATAATTACGTAATAATGTCATTATTTTTGCACCGACCTAATATATATATATATATATATATATATATATATATATATATATATATATATATATATATATATATATATATATATATATATATATATAAAATTGGCCATTTAGGAAAAGTTTCAATACGCGATTTGATTTAAAAAACAAAAAACAAAAAAAAAACAGAATCATATCAAACATTCTTTCGGAAATGCCATAACCTTTCAACTTGCGAAACCAGAGTCAAACGCTTTCGAGATGTTCAAAGCAACAACAGCCAGAGCTTCGCCATTCTTGCCGATAGACTCTTTTCAATAATACTCGTGTGTACATCAGCAGTTGACCAAGTTGAGGATTTTTGACAGCGACAATCAAAGAGATGATGACAAACTCAATAGGCTGAGTTTCCGCCTTACTTCAAACAAAAGGTTAGGAAGGAAAACCCCATCAGTCCTGGAAAGATCGATAACATAGACAATGAATGGAAAGTGCGCTTCATCAACCTTCCTCATTTATGGGAGAAGACGCTGCCCTTGTCATTTCCGGCTTCTAAATCTGACTATGATCCCCTGTGACGAAAGACAACTCGGAGATCTGAATTGCCGATGGACGTTTATATATATATATATATATATATATATATATATTGAACAATAAAAAATATTTAAAAATTAAAATCTTCAGACACACTGGGTTGTAGATTAATATTCTTTCGTTTTTATTATTATTATTTCATTTAGATTCCTCGACTAGTTTCGGACAAAATGGCCATCATCAGGAGAAGAAATATTTCTGCTTGCTGGTAGCAGAGAACTACAGAAATGAATGTCTTGATGGAGAAAATGAACTTTTGTCTGTAGTTTTCATTTGTTTTTTTTTATCTTTTTAACATGAATCTTTTAACATTCCTTGTGTTGGTCAAACAGTCTCTTTTAAGTTGTTATTTGAGATAAGAGCTGGATAGATACATGCTGCTATGAATTCTCTGGTCAGTTTGACAGTTTTATTGGGCCTGGTGAGGGGATGTGTCTCTGTTTAGTGTTTGTTTGTGTGTGTGTGTTATTTGGTTCTTAGGAAGTGAGTGAGTATGATGTGTGTAAGTGTGTATATTCGTGTAGTGTGTGTATAAGTGTGAGGCCTTACAACCTCCGTAAGCATGTCAGTCCTGTGTGGGTAAGAAACGTGGGTAAGTCCTGATTTATGGGGTTATATATTAATACTTTTTTTTTAAGCGTTTCCCCCCAAGCAAATCGGGAAGCCACGAGGACGCAAGGGGTTACAGAAGATTTGAAGCAAGATCAGACAGGAGTGATAGAAGAAAGGATGAGGAGAAGGATAGTGGATAGATCAATCCAACTGGAGATGTCGATTGACATTACATTTGAATAGTTGGAGATTATAGCTCTCAGGGAAACTGGAATAGAGAGGGGAGTTCCACAGGCGAGAGGTGTGAGATATGAAGCTATTGGAGTAGAAAAGACGGCTACATTTAATAGTTTCGACAGTGAAAGTGTGAGAGCGGGATGCCAGCCTCGTAGGGCGCTTGAATTCATGGAGTCTGGGAACCAGTGAAAGCAGCTCCTCGGAGCAATTACCGTTAGAGTATTTGTAAAGTATCTGTGAGAGAGCGACTGTAGACGAGATGCCAGAACAGGGCCAATTATATTGCATATCCGCCTCTGGAGCCTATCAAGAACCCCGAAGCAAACAGCAGGGGCTCCAGACCATATGTGGCAACAATACTCCATGCAAGGGCGAATTGTTGATTTGTAGATCTGAAGGATCGATTCCGGGGAGAAAATTTTCCTGGCGCGGCACAGTGAGCCAACTTTCCTTGCAGTGGACAAAGCAATTGACTCAATGTATTTGTTCCATCTCAGGTCAGCAGTCAGCGTGAGACCGAGCAGCCGCAGAGAGGTGCTCTCGAGAAGTTGAACGTCAAACATTCTAAATGGAGGGCAGGGAAGGATCTTTGTGGTGATTAATAGAGAGCAGTTTTGTTTTTGATGCGTTAAAGTTGACCAGCCAATTCCTGCCCCAGTTCACAACCGATTGGAGGTCCTTTTCGAGACGCACGTCCAGGTTGGTTTTGTCAGTGACACTAGCTTTGTTTTTGAAGCAGGAGTAAAGTAAGGCCGGCATGCCAAACCCTATCAAACGCTTTGGAGATGTCTAGGGTCACGGCACGAGCCTCACCGTTATTTTGAAGATCTTGGTAGACAGTTTCAGTGATGGCCGTAAGCACACTATCTATATTGTTAAATTTATGGTTTATCCCGGCTGGATAGTTCGTTTTTAAACGTTGTATCCACTTATTTTCATGGAACTCTAAAATCTTTCTAATGTTATTTGCTCTGAACTTATATATATCTATATATATATATATATATATATATATATATATATATATATATATATTTGCACATTTCATTGAATACGACAGACAAGGTGCTTTGATTTAGCTTCTTATACAATTTTTCATGCGATCTAATAATTTTTTTCTTTTCGGATGATAAATTATATATTAAATAATTATATATATATAAGAAAAACTCTTCAAATGTTCTTTCTATCCGGGCGCTTTCGGCTATACATTTAGCCATTTTCAAGGACGAAATATTTTAACTGTTAAATAAGAAATAAAATAATAAAATAAGGCTAAAAATAAGGACAACCTTATCAATAAAAACAATAAAACCAACACTTAATGATATCAACTATGAACATGGACATAATATCTTGACCGTGTTTTGAAAATGAAACCAATATATAAATACATACATGCAAAAAACTATTTCTTCTTAACAGTTAATATATTTCAACCTTGAAAATGGCTAAATGTATAGCCGAAAGCGCTCGGATAAAAAGAACATTCGGACAGTTTTTATATAATTTATCATCTGAAAGGAAAAAACTTATTAGATCACATGAGAAATTTCATAAAAAACTAAATCAAAACACCTTGTCTGTCGTATTCAATGAAATGTGCACGAAAGAAGGAATTCTGCCTAAATACACACACACACACACACATATGTGTGTCTGTGTGTGTGTGTGTGTGTGTGTGTGTGTGTGCGAGAAAGAGAGAGAGAGAGAGCCAGCGTGTTTGTGTGTATTGTGTGAATTTTCAAAGGCAATGAATGAACGGAGACTTTGTAAGCGGTAAGTTGCAAATTCAAGTGAATGAAGTCTTGTTAGTGAAGTAATTTCGTGTTTCAGAACCCAAAACATAATGGAGCTAATTTTGCTTTAAAAAAAGAAAATAAATCAAGTTCCATCAACGATCTGTAATTTCGCAATGACTTGTTTTCAAATTACGCGTTTTTTTTTTCTTAATTCCGAAAGAAATTTCAACCAAATTTAAAAAGAAATGAAACCCGTTATTTTAGACATTATTTTCTGATGAGTGATTTGGAGATACTGAATATGTATGGGGCAATTATTTAGTTCAAAAGAAAGTCTACAATTTAAGTCTTTTTTTTCCAGGAATAAATATTTTCAGAAAAATTTCAAAAATTAAGGCATATATATGTATGTGTGTGTGTATCAGAGTATTTATAAGTACCTATCGCAGTATGTTTAAAACTCTGTTTCAGTCTATTTATTTATTTATATCTATCTATCTATCTATCTATCTATCTATTTATTTATTTATCTTTCTATCTCAGTTTGTTTATTATCTATCTCTCTATCTTTCTATCTATCTATCTATCTATCTATCTGTCTGTCTGTCTTTAGTCTATCTATCTATCTCAGTTTGTTCATTATCTAATTATGTATTTATCTATCCATCTCAGGATATTCATTTTCACTCTCATGTCTGTTTAAATCTATCTATCTATCTATCTATCTATCTATCTATCTATCTATCTATCTATCTATCTATCTATCGCAGTTTATTCATTACCCATTGCATTAATTTATTTTCCTTTCTTTCTTTCTTTCTTTCTTTCTTTCTTTCTCAATATGCTTATATATTTAAAGAACATCTTACTTGGGTTGACAAACATTCAACTCTCACTCGTGTACAGGCATGAATATATTCCAACGCGCGCGCACACCTACGCGCACACCCACCCACAGATACTCACACTCACACACATCTGCATGTGTGCGTGTGTGTGTGTGTGTGTGTGTGTGTGTGTGTGTGCGTACACGCCCGTACATACGCTTGTTTGGTAATACTGAATAAACCGTTTCCATTCAATTACCATTGGTTGAAACTTATAAAATCGTCGTTACTGCTGTTGGAAGTCATCAAGTGATATGGTTTCTATTATTTGCTAATGTCCTTTTACTTTCGATGTTGAAGTGCCTGCCTATATTGGCCTGAAGACATATTGTATTCTTTAAGCCCTTTTTAATTGTTCGTCTAAGGAAAGGGTTGTATATCGCAAATATAATTAAGATATTATTGGCCGCTGTATGTAAATCGAACGTGTGACCCTTATGGAAACTGCCTTGGTCTCTGATTTCAGCTCTCTCTTTTCAACTCTCTCTTTTCACCTTTCTCTTTTGACCTCTCTGTCTTTCGACCTCTCTGTCTTTCGACCTCTCTGTCTTTCCACCTCTCTCTTTCCACATCTCTCTTTCCACCTCTCTCTTTCCACTTCAATGCCTTTCACCTCTCCCTTTCCACCTCTATGTCTTTCCACCTCTCTCTTTCCAATTATCTTTTTTCTACTTCTTTGTCTTTCCACCTCTCTCTTTCCACATCTCTCTTTCCACCTCTCTCTTTCCACTTCAATGCCTTTCACCTCTCTCTTTCCACCTCTATGTCTTTCCACTTCTCTCTTTCCAATTATCTTTTTTCTACTTCTTTGTCTTTCCACCTCTCTCTTTCCACATCTCTCTTTCCACCTCTCTCTTTCCACTTCAATGCCTTTCACCTCTCTCTTTCCACCTCTATGTCTTTCCACCTCTCTCTTTCCAATTATCTTTTTTCTACTTCTTTGTCTTTCCACCTCTCTCTTTCCACATCTCTCTTTCCACCTCTCTCTTTCCACTTCAATGCCTTTCACCTCTCCCTTTCCACCTCTATGTCTTTCCACCTCTCTCTTTCCAATTATCTTTTTTCTACTTCTTTGTCTTTCCACCTCTCTTTTTCCACATCTCTCTTTCCACCTCTCTCTTTCCACTTCTATGTCTTTCACCTCTCCCTTTCCACCTCTCTGTCTTTCCACAACTCTCTTTCCACCTCTCTCTTTCCACCTCTCTCTTTCCGCTTTCTCCCTCTTTCCACCTCTCCCTCTTTCCACCTCTCCTTCTTTCCACCTCTCCCTATTTCCACCTCTCCCTCTTTCCACCTCTCTGTGATTGCGTGCATGTTTATTTATATTTCAGCTTTCTTTAAAAAAAAACAATATTTAAAATATTTAAAAAATAATTTTTGGCATATTTAAAAAAATATTTTCGAGTGAATATGATTTTAAAATATCTTTTTGCATGTTAAAAAATATTTTTAAGTTAGTCTGCTTTTAAAAGTGAATAATGTTTAAAAATGGGAGTTGTTTATTCAATAAGTATTTTTATTTCAACTTTCTTCAGCCACACAATAATTTTAATGTTGAAATCAACTTCAATGTTTCATAAACTGAAGCGTCAGTGACCCAAAGGATCACGCATAGTCTACTTTATATATAAATGTCAGACATTTTTGGAGATTGGAATATTGTCTCATAATAATTCATCGAGTCTAGAACAAGAATGCTGAAATGAATGCAGAAAGAATTGCACGGCCATTTCGTCCTTTTGGGGTCTCATCAACTACAGAAATTCGAACCCGGATCGTCATGATATAACGCAAGCGTCATACCACTGGGCCTCGGTGACGTAGAAGTAACTAACTAGACACAATATAATGCAGCTAGTCCTAATTCCGGGGGTGATACTCATCCAAGCAGGCATAACTCACCGGACCCAAGAGCAACGTCTTCTTTCACCAAGACGCTCCATCCAGAGCATTTAACCGGGATCAAGCGTAGGTTTATAAGTAATAGAAATTTGGGGGAGATTTGAATAATTTTATATCATAAATCATCGAGTCTAGAAGATTTCCTGGAATAATACAATCTCATATATATATATATATATATATATATATATATATATATATATATAATGATTTATTCGAAAAATGATAACATAAATATGTTATAAAATGTAGAATGTTTCTACATTCAACGCCATCACGTGACACCAGAAGTGTTGAAACAAAATGGCTATTTTTGTAATGTTTTTATAACATATTTATGTCATAATTTTCAAATAAATAATTATATTTTCCTCTACTCTGTATTTAGCACTCTTTTAAGAATAGTAATTGTTGTTTATTGGAATTTATTCCGTATACACCAATCCTATACTTGTATATATATATATATATATATATATATATATATATATATATATATATATATATATATATATATTAGGTTTAATAAGTAATGACGGAAAAATTAAGATTAAGAACGAAACACGTCACACAAATTTTTTTCCACTTTGTCATAAAAAACTTTGCCTAAAATTGTCCTTGATATTTAAAAAATAATATATCGTTATCCTATATATATATATATATATATATATATATATATATATATATATTCCCATATTTTCCTTTCTTCTTTCCATTATTATTATTATTATTACTTCAACACCTTTCTTCATACGTTTTGCTTCAATAATCTTAATTCATCACTTTTCTTCTTCTTTTCCCTTTGATTCCTAAATTATTATTATTATTATTATTATTATTATTATTATTATTATTATTATTATTATTATTATTATTATTCTATTTTCTTTCATTTCTGGCTTACACTTATTTCCTTCCGGATCCCAACCAGAGACCTAAGACTTCTTCTTCTTCTTCTTCTTCTTCTTCTTCTTCTTCTTCTTCTTCTTCTTCTTCTTCTTCTTCTTCTTCTTCTTCCAGTTATGTAATCTTTGTGACAAAATCTAGATTTATTGAGTGTATTTCTGTAATTATCCCTTTCTTAAATGTTAAATTTTCACATTTATCTAATCCGAAATCCATACTGATGTCATCATTGAAACATTTTACAGTATTGAGGATAGCCTTCAAATTATTGTCGTCTTTAGAACAGGTAATTAAACACTTTCTTTTTTATTTAGTATCCATACAGTTTAGTTCTTCTGAAAGTCGGATTAAGGACAGACAGAATAGAAAGGACACGACAGGGAACCTCCTTGAAAGATTCCTTGTCGGATATTCAAAGAAATGGAAATGGCAGAAACTTTGGTTTGATTTCGGTATAATGTGGTTTTCCACAGTTCCATGCTATATTTAAAGAAATTTATTATCACCGAGGAGACTTTGTACATGTCCAAAGCCTTAAAGATCCAAGTGTCTGGCACACTATCAAAGGCTTTACTATCAATAAGCTTCATTTTGCTCCTTTTCCCTCTGGTTCTTTAATTATTATTGTTATTATTGTCATTGTTGTTGTTCTTCGTTTTCTACTTCTCAGTTTATCTCCTTCTTCTTCTTTTCCATTTGGTTCTTAATATGATCTGTTTCTTTTCTTCCCCTCCTCCTCCTCCTCCTCCTCCCTCTTCTTCTTCTTCTTCTTCTTCTTCTTTCCATTTGATTGCTGATCTGATCTGTTTTGCTTTCTTCTTTCCCTCCTCCTCCTCTTCCTCTTCCTCCTCCCTTCTTCTTCTTCTTCTTCTTCTTCTTCACGTCCTTAATTTCTTTTTTTTTCTTCTTTCCATCTGATCTGTTTTGCTTTCTTCTTCCCCTCAAACTCCTCCTCCTCCTCCTCCCTCTTCTTTTTCTTCTTCTTCTTCTTCTTCTTCTTCTTCTTCTTCTTCTTCTAGTCTAAGTTTTCTATTTTCTTTATCCCTTTCCACACTGGCCTATGTGCTCACACCTTTTTCCTTTACATCTTCTCACATTCATTCATTCATTCCAGCCCTCCCTCACTTCCTCACATAATTTCCTTTTTTTTCCCCTCTTTACCATAAGCATTACCCTCTTATTCCAAATGCATTCATTTTTCTATTTACTATCACGCAACAAAATTTATTTTCCTCTTTTCTTCTTCCTTCATTATTTCCTTACTTTTTGTCCCATTAATCTTCTTGTAACAGCAACAATTATTATTATTATTATTATTATTATTTGTTGCTGTTGTTGTTGCTGTTGTTGCTAACACTAAACAGAAACTCAAGGAAGAACAAGCTGAAGTTGAATGAAAAAAATGTAAAGCAAGAAAGGTGGTAATAATGATGAAAACGTCTGGTAAACAGTAGAAAAAATGTTACTATGTGAAAGGAAGAAGAAGAAAAAATATTCGTTGTGGGGCAAAAAGGGAAAAAAATGGTTTTGACAAGAAGTACGAAGGAACGTCATTGGAATGGCGCGATGTTTTCATTATTAAAACATTAATAATAAGTGGATAAAGATCTTCGACAGAGATGAAAGGGAATTCGCTTCACGTGTCAAGTAGAAGGGCAGAGATGTACATGGTGATATACTAGCAGGAGATAAAGATGAGGTTTTGTTTGCTGATAAACGCAGGACAAGGAATAATAGGTAAGGGAAGGGGGAGTGAGAAAGAGAGAGAAGAGGCAGAATGAGAAAGAGAGAGGAAGAGGAGGAGAAAAGTGGAAAGAAAGAAAGAAAGAAAGAAAGAAAGAAAGAAAGAAAGAAAGATATGAACAACTTTTAAGAAAGAAGGAAGCACTCGGAGATTTAAGGGAACAAACAAACAAATTAACAACCAAAAAGAAAGAAATAATTCACTTTTAAGAAAGTCGCAAGCGATTGAATATTAAAAGAAATGAATAAAAAAGAAAGAAAGAAAGAAAGAATGAATTTTTAAAAATAAAGCGTTTGAAGAAAGAAAGAAAGAAAAAAGTGACCACATATTACGCATGTTGAAAGAAAGAAAGAAAGAAAGAAGGAAGCGCTTAGAGATTTAAAGAAAGAAAGGAACAAACAAATAAACAAACAAGAAGAAAGAAATGATTCACTTTTAAGAAAGTCGCAAGTGATTGAATATTTAAAGGAATAAATAATAAAGAAAAGAATGACATTTAAGAAAAATGAAGCGTTTGAAGATTTAAAGAATCGCAAAGAATCGCAAAGAAAGAAAATTAAATTTTAGAAAGAAAAAAGAAAGAAAGACTTTTAGGAAAGATGGAAGCATTTGAAGATTTAAAGAAATGAAGAACCAACCAACCAAACAAACAAACAAAAAGAAAGAAAGAAAGAAAGAAAGATAGAAAGAAAGAAGGTGAGGATTTAGTAAGAAAGAATGAAAGAAAACGAATGATAATTTTTAAAAAAAGAAAGAAAGGTTGTGGGAATTTACAAAGAAACAAACAAACGAAACGAAAGAAACATTTTTTTAAAAAAAAAGGAAAATTTTTTTAAAAATCAACTAAAGATGAAAGAGAGAAAAGCGGAAACTGGCTTTTCTGTTTACTTTGAATGCAGATTAGATTGGACAAGATACGCCATCTTGAAATATGATTTTTCAAATTAATACACAAGAGAAAGCGAAGAACTTCGAAAAAATTACTAAAGCGAAAACGGACGCGTTTTTTTTTTTATTATTTTTTTATCCAATGATTGACATCGTTATCGACAAAAAAAAAATGAATGCAATATGAAAAATGGCGGTATGAGAACCCAGAAAAATAATTACGCTAAATTATCATGATTTTTATCAATTAAATTTATTAATTATTAATTAATTAATTAGTTTGTAGAAGTGAAAATCATATCAGGGTGAAAGGAAACATCCCTACGATTAATGAAAACACGTATATAATGTTATGTCATACTCTCTCTCTCTCTCTCTCTCTCACACACACACACACACTCTCACTCGTAAGTGCAGATTATGAGGATATGTGGGATAGACAAAAATTGACCCTAGACTTGAATATGTTAAGATTGTAACGATCTGAGAAGTATTCTTTCGGGATATAAATACAAAATAAGTAATGAGAACTAGGAAATGCAAAGAAATAATGAATATGTAATAAGAATCGCTATCTATAAAAGGCAGGATGTGTGGTATGTGTGTAACGAATGCACAGCCGCAATTTTCGACGAATTTGCACCAAAATTTACATCCACATGCTACAAGTTAGCGGGAAGGTCAAGACCGACTTTGCATTTCCCAACTCCCATCGATAGTGGAAATAATCGAATTTTTCATGCTTCTATGGCAGTTTTCATGTAGTTTGCGGCCAGTTTCTACTGGCCAGAGTGAGAGCCTACAGCTGGTTGCCACGAATAGGCAAGAAGATTCTATTGGCCAGCGTGAGAGCCAACAGCTGACTGACACTAATGTTAACTAGCATGGTAACATGCAAAAAAAAAATCGATAGCTGCATTCGTCACGAGTGGGAAAAATTTTAATCTGCATGACACTTTACTCCAATTGGCTCATTCGCTTGCTTAAACTCGACGTTGCTTCTGTTTCCGCAGAACTAGGTTGGGTATATTTGTTGTTAACATTCTTTTTTCATTCGGTTTTTCCAGTTACGAGTCCTTTTTTTAAAGCTGATCGTTTTGTGTTCATTTTGTTTAGTTCTTTTTTCGTAACAGATTTAATGTTTAATATAGAGCTTAGAAAAAATTCGCAGTGTGAGATAGGCAAGAAGTAAGGCATGTAGCAACATCAGCAGGGTAAAGGGCACTCCTTTAAAGGCAAGGAAGGGCAAAAATATTTTAAGTCAAGTGATTACGATTGCTGTATGAGTCGTACGATTTTTGAATCAAGCCCGGGCAATGTCGGGCCATACTGCTAGTTTAATCTAATTTTAACTTTAATGCACAAATAGATTGTACTTAGGTTATGTTGTCACGCTATTTTGAATTACCATATACTCGTATTCTGATTGGTCATCATAGGTTACATAATTCCTGTATGAGTCGTACGATTTTTGAATCAAGCCCGGGCAACGCCGGGCCATGCTGCTAGTAAGTAATAAGAAAGAAGTAAAAAGAAATAATTAATCAGAAATAGGAAATAAAAAATAAGTAATAATAATTTTGGTTTAAAAATTATCTTTTATTTACTTTAAAATTTATATATATATATATATATATATATATATATATATATATATATATATATATATATATATATATATATGTATATATATATATATATATATATATAGATAGATAGATAGATAGATAGATAGATAGATAGATAGATATAGATATTTGTGAAGATATTTGTATGCATGTATTTTTGGTAAATTTGCTTTTTAAGCCCTGCGCTAAATATGTATTAAAATTTTCCCAAATCGTCATATTTCAGTGTAAAAGTACACGCTAAACACGAAAATAACAATTAAATTTTGGTAAAACCTACAGTTTTCGAGTTATCGACAATAGAACTTCGGACTCAGTCGTGTTCAGTCGTTATTTCAGAAATATAGACAGATCCTGAAGAAGGCCGGAACGTACAACAGCCGAAAGGTCGTGAATGTGATAGTAAAGTTGATGACAACAATCCGAACAATGTAAAGAGTGCAATTAATTACAATACCTCATCTCAGAAATATAGACAAATCCTGACGAAGGCCGGAGCGTAGAACAGTCGAAACGTCCTGAATATGGCATTAGAAATGAGGACAACAGTCCGAACAATGTAAATAGTGTAAATAATTACAATACCTCATCTCAGAAATATAGACAGATCCTGAAGAAGGCCGGAGCGTACAACGGCCGAAACGTCGTGAATGTGGCAGTAAAGACGAGGACAACAGTCCAAACAATGTAAATAGTGTAAATAGTTACAATACCTCATCTCGAAAATATAGACAGATAATGAAGACGCAGGGATTTTATTTGAACTTAAATGTATTTGCATAACATTTATATGAACATAAATTTTCTTTTTTATATATGAGATGAAGATATATATGAAACAAAACCTTAAAAAAATCAACTATGGAATCTCTACAAATATCCTTAACTGTCTATAATTGGTAACAAAAGTCATTGGTTTATACCAACGTCTTCCCATACTTAATACTTCTTGAATTCACACACGCGTGGTCATGTGTGACGTCATGAGCTGCGGTGCGATTTTCGCTTCTAGCGTCTTATATGCACGTGTTTGTCGTTGCTTGGAAATCATCCATGTAAACAATAGCAGACTATCATCACTGTCTTGTCCGTATATTGCTTAATATATTGTACAGTAACTGACATCTTTGATAATGGCTTATTTAAGCCGAAAGCTTTGATTCGGTAAAAAAAAAATATGGATCAATATTGTGATTTTCTTTCTTCGTTTAATGATAATGATATTAAGCTTATCAGACGTTATGAAAAGAATTTACATAAAATAAATAGACAACACTTGTCTATATTATTTAATGAAACATGCACGAACATATATATATATATATATATATAATGTCATCCCCAGACAGACTGTTTCGCTGTATCACAGCTCATCAGTGCGGCTAGACATCCGGTTGCCTCTAGCCAGGATCGAAACCCGACTGAATTGGTATCAGGCGGATATTCTACCACTAAGCTGTCGGCTCACGGTTGGGTTGAAGGTGGATTTATGGCGTATTTATTTTAGGAAACACGCCCAGTGTCCGAGAGTGACTCAATTCGGCTTGCGAAGAGTCTCGCTATATAGCTATAATAGTCACTGTTTACAAACCCATACCCCAGCCCGAGAGTGCTCAACTGGAATTAATTCAGGAGCTAATATAATGTCATCCACAGACAGACTGTTTCGCAGCTCATCAGTGCGGCTAGACATCCGGTTGCCTCTAGCTAGGATCGAAACCCGACTGAATTGGTATTATATATATATATATATATATATATATATATATATATATATATATATATATATATATATATATATATATATATATATATATATATATATATATATATATATATATATATATATATATATATATATATATATATATATATATATATATATATATATATATATATATATATATATATATATATATATATATAGGCAAAAATGTATGTATTTATATAGACATTAACGTACTTATATAGACACAAACATGCAGCTATTTATATATTAGGTTGGTGCAAAAATAATGACGTAATAATGTCGTTTTTGACGTATTTTTTAACGTCAAAAAACGACATTATTACGTCATTATTTTTGCACCAACCTAATAGATATTAATTTATTTATATAAACATGATTTTTTTTATGTTTGTATTTATATTTAAAATATTTGCTTTAGTGAGAGGTGGTTGCCTTGGACAATTTTTTCAGATCCCAATTTACAAAGCATTTTACACCTTTTGTCTTTCTTGACTCCCTCAATTCCAACCTTTTCAAAGATCTGAGCGCTGGTCAAAAATAGTTGTTTCATTCCCTTTAGTTTACACTCATCTCGAGAAAGCAAGTTCTTACTTCTCAGCTTATATTTTCAACAGCTTCCCCTTTCGTTTGATCATCTCTGCAAAGCTCCTTTGATATCTGGACATTCACTCACACACTATGGGGACATTCCCCCTCCTAATAAAATTTATTGTCTACGATTTACATTGTTCGGACTATCATCATCATTTTTACTGCCATATTTATCACAACGTTTCGGCCGTTTTACGCTCCGGCCTGGCCTTCTTCAGGCGGTTGGAATGTCGAACTGAACCCTTTATTTCGCTCACTGGGGTAGACTGTTCTAGTTTTTACTGCCATATTTATCACAACGTTTCGGCCGTTTTACGCTCCGGCCTTCTTCAGGCGGTTGGAATGTCGAACTGAACCCTTTATTTCGCTCACTGGGGTAGACTGTTCTAGTTTTTACTGCCATATTTATCACAACGTTTCGGCCGTTTTACGCTCCGGCCTTCTTCAGGCGGTTGGAATGTCGAACTGAACCCTTTATTTCGCTCACTGGGGTAGACTGTTCTAGTTCCACGTGCCATGTCTAATGGAGGTCAGTTATCTCCTGTTAATTCCCCTCTCAAAGTTCTCCACCGCCTTAACCAGGTATTGAACTCACACTCTTTGGGTCATGTCACTAGATTTAACCATGCATGTTACTGGTCAAAGGTCGTTCAGAAAGATCAACTTAACAACGCTCGGCTGGCCGGTAAATAACCTATAACTGAACGAAATCGAAAATCTGTGGGACCTTGTTTTGCCAAGGTCCCACAGGTTAATATAGGCGAGATTTCACAGGTCTAACCAACGCCTTTATCCACTGTGCCATGTGTCCTTGAGGACATCTGGGTATGAATTTCTGTGTATTATATACCTAATGTCTTCAGCAACCATTTTTTAGCAGTGTTCATATTGCAAATCTCCTTTGATATCTGGACATTCCCTTACACAATATGTGCACATTCCCTCTCCTCATTTTTGTACGCTGTTGGAATGTCGAACTGAACCTTTTATTTCGCTCACTGGGGTAGACTGTTCTAGTTCCACGTGCCATGTCTAATGGAGGTCAGTTATCAGTTATCTCCTGTTAATTCCCCTCTCCATGTTCTCCACTTGTACTCACTCTCTTTGGGTCTTATCACTAACCCTAACGCCTTTATCCACTGTGCCACTGTCTGTGAATTTCTAGGTATTATAAACCTAATGCCTTCAGCTATCACTTTTTTTACCAGTGCTCATATTGCAATTTTTGCTGTTATTATTGCTTTTCTCTAGTACTACTAATTACTGGTTCCCATATTGTAGTCATTTCTATGCTTGGTCGGCTCAGGAAATTTTTGTGGCTTAGCATATGTGTTGATTCCTTAAGTTTACGAATTTTCCAATGATGTTCTTTGTCTGTGATATCAGCCTGATCCCACAGAGGGCGGTGATCTCCCTTTTCTCTCCATATATGGTCAGCCACACCTGATTTTTCCACTTCTCTTTTGGTGTTCTTGAAACCTTACTTTAAGGGGGCGGCCTGTCTCCTCTTTATACACGGGATAGCGTACACACAGTCTTTAGTCATGTTCTCTTCTTAGGGGGTTTCTTACTCGGGAGAGATATCTGCGAAGTGTCGTCAAGCTTTTGAAGGTTGTCCTGATGTTATATGGACCGCAGATCCTTTGTATTTTCTCCGATAACCCCTTCACATGAGGCAGGCAAACTGTTTATTATTGTCTGTTTTTCAACAGTTGTAAGATCATTTTCTTTACCAATGTTTTAGCATATATTATAGACCAAAGGAAAAATAAGTTTTTACAAGATTTCAGACGTCTTGAGCTGATATTATTACGACCTTGTATAAGTTCTCGTTGATTTTTCATGAAAAATAGTGTTTTATTTACAAAAATTAGTAAGAAACATGTCACTGAAACTACTGGCCGTCGCTATTGTGCGGCGTGGTGCAGAGTCCTGTTGCCAGATCTTCCAGTAGCCACCCTCTTGATCCACTGTCAATTATTTAAAGATATTTTTATGTTTAACATTCTTTTTATATTTAAATAATTGTCGGACTTTGTCCATTTCATAATATGTGACGTCATTTGTTTACATTTAAGACGCCATGAGCAGTTATGAATGTACATGAGAGATTCATGGAAAATTGAAGTTTATAAGCAGTAAATTCGACCTTGCCAACCGAACGACCCTTTGTGGCCGAGAGGTAAGGCACGTCAGGCTATACGACAGTTCCGTATAGGATACAGGTTCGAATCTTGTCGAAAAACGAATATTTTCTATGAAAATTTCTCGGACATTCAGGCCGGTAAATTGTTATTTAATACTGTTTATTATAAACAGAGCATTTACTTAAAATAATTTTATCTATAAAAAGAATGTTAAATATAAAAATCTCTTTAAATAATTGCCGGACTTTGTCCATTTCATAATATTAACAAAATATCCATAAAAGATGGATTGCTTCCCAAATCAAGACCCGCGCTAGTCTCTCATCTCTACTACATGTGGATTTCAAAGTTTACCAACCTGGGAGCCACAAACCCTCAAAGAGAGATGGGGGGGGGGATCAGCGCATTTTTTTAAATTACCAAAAATCAGAGAATTATCCAATTTGAATGATTTAATGAATTTAATTTATTAGGTTGGTGCAAAAATAATGTCGTTTTCTCACATATGTTACTTTTATATATGATTTCTGAATTAATTCATTGATATATATAGCCATGTTGTATTTGAAGCGCGTTTTTCGCTCTATCGAATCGTGTTATTCGTTACCGTTCTCAATCTCTTCATTCATTTTTTGCAGGCTTTTCGACAGCATGGACAAAATTCAAATCCGCGGAGATTTTCTTGTTCCAGTTCAAACCAGGCCGAAAAGCTGCCGAGACGGCTCGTGATATCAATGATGCGTTTGGCCCAGGAACCACTAACGAACGTGTGGCACAACAGTGGTTCAAGAAATGGTGACGAGAGCCTCGAAGATGAAGACGGTCGACTGCGGTTGATAACGAACATTTAAAAGCCTTAATTGAAGCCGATCCTCGCAAAACCACACGAGAAGTTGCTGTTGAACTCGAGGTCGACCACTCAACAGTCTTTCGCCATTTAAAGCAAATAGGGAAGTCAAAAAAGTTTGATTAATTGGTTGAACGATAATCAAAAAAATCGTCAAAAACGGCATTATTTTGGCACCAACCTAATACCAACTAAATTCAAGTATATATTCATTACTTATTTATTTTTATGATGAACATTTTTTTTTAAATAAAATCTGAGAAAATGTTATTCTTTTTGTAATAACCGCCAATATTTTCATGACTAAATTTTGCAAGAAAAAAAATGTTTAAGTCGCCATTTTTTACGTTTCCATAGGGATTCAACGCCAACGCCTCTCCGCTGGAAAAAAAAATGTTTACAAAGATTCCAACAGAACGCAAGAAAAAGTATCGCCGACAAACTGAATTTTTATTTAATAAAACCCCAAATTAAATGAAACTAATGCATGATAGGACTTGATGTTTTTACTATTTTTCCGATCGTTTGACGTAAAAATTAGGGTCAATTAAGGGGTTTTAGAATTAGTGGTAAACTAGAGATAGGATTTTCCATAAACCTTTAACAAATGAGATAATCCGCAGTTTACTTTCACACCGATACATTGTTTACTTAAGCGTCTCTTACTAGCGTCTCACATCTATCGAGCTAACTCAATTCATTTAATATATATCTATCTCACTCTATCTCATTCACTTTATTTAGCATCTATCTATCTATCTATCTATCTATCTATCTCAATTTATTTAATATCTATCTCAATTCATTTAATATCTATCTAAATTTATTTAATATCTATCTAAATTCATTTAATATCTATCTAAATTCATTTAATATCTATCTAAATTCATTTAATATCTATCTAAATGTATTTAATATCTATCTAAATGTATTTAATATCTATCTAAATGTATTTAATATCTATCTATCTAAATGTATTTAATATCTATCTATCTAAATGTATTTAATATCTATCTATCTAAATTCATTTAATATCTATCTATCTAAATTCATTTAATATCTATCTAAATTCATTTAATATCTATCTAAATTCATTTAATATCTATCTAAATTCATTTAATATCTATCTAAATTCATTTAATATCTATCTATCTAAATTCATTTAATATCTATCTCAATTCATTTAATATTTATCTCAATTCATTTAATATCTATCTCAATTCATTTAATATCTGTCTAAATTCATTTAGTATCTGTCTAAATATCTAAATATCTTCATATCTATCTATTTCATTCTGTTCACATCTATCATGGCCCTGTAATGCATTTACACAAAAAAAAACGCAATTTTTTTTTCCTCTAATATGATTCATAGCTGAATAAAAACATAAATTGATTTAAAAGAATTGTTCTGAAATAAAATACAATTATTGTGGGGATCGCCCCTTGTACACTGAATGGACTCGTCCAAGTTTTCTTATACTACGAAGAGATAGCGTGAGGAAGAAGGTCGACACAGGGTGTTCACACAGAGTTACGAGAGTCCAGAAACAGAGATAATTACTGCTTCAATCACATAGACTTCTACATATACTTTTCTACTAACCCACATTCCTGGACTACTAATCTTCATTTCAAGTTTGTATTCTTACGTTTAATACACATATTTTTCTATCTCAATTACTGGCGTTGTTTATTTATTTGTGCAGGATTCCATCCCCGGAATCCACAACAACAATTTAAAAAATAAGCGCTACTGAAATTATCACTTCTGACCCCCTGCTTTCCTCTGTAGGCATGGGGCCCCAAGCGGTTGTGAGGTTCTGGGTAGTAAGCACCGGCCCAGTTAATTGTTATATTTAATGACTGACAATATAACTTCGGTAGAAAAATAGTAAAAAGTACAAAAAGCATAAAACCCTGCTGAAACTTGCCCTATTGGGACTCCCACCTCGTCAAGGGTTGCTGCGGCAATACAGATACACGATGTATATTATTAGTAGATGACTGACAATGTAACATTAGTTTAAAAATGATTTTTTTTAAATGACGGATGCCCATAAAACAGTGCTGAAAAAATGGCAGAGGTCCCCAAATCGCAAGGGTTTCGGGGTTAAGACGTGCCGGCTCTGGCCCAAATATACATATATATATATATATATATATATATATATATATATATAGGTACTATGAGAACGAAACAAATAATTTGAAAGAGGAGAGCAATATTGCACCAAAAAACATGTAAAACTGTTGCACAATTGCAGCTGTGTTTCAACGGATATCATTACCTTGCATTCACTCACCAGTAATTTATAATCGCCTGACGAGATGCATTGATATATGTTGAAGCGCGACTGCGATTGTTTAGCAATTTTGCATGTTTTCAGTGTAATATTCTAATATATATGTATTTTTTTTTTAAAGCATTTCACTCGAAGCAATGCGGGAAGCCACTAGGACGCAACGGGTTACAGAAAATTTAGAGCAAGATCAGATAGGAGTGATAGAAGAAAGGATGAGGAGGAGGGTAGCGGATAGATCAAGGCAACTGTAGATGTCGATTGACATTACTCTTGAATAGCTGGAGATTATAGCTCACAGGGAAACAGGAATAGGAAAGAGAGTTCCACAGGCGAGAGGTGCGTGACATGAAGCTATTGGAGTAGAAGAGACGGCTACATTTAGGAGTTTCGTCAGTGAAGGGGTGAGAGCGGGATGCCAGCCTCGTAGGGCGCTTGAACTCATGATGTCTGGAAACCAGCGAATGAAGCTCCTCGGAGCAATTACCATGAAAGTATTTGTAGAACAGACAGAGAGAGGCGACGGCGCGTCTGTGAGAAAGTGACTGTAGATGAGATGCCAGAGCAGGGCCAGTTATATTGCATATCCGCCTCTGGAGCCTATCAAGAACCCCGAGGCAAACAGAAGAGGCACCAGACCATATATGGCAGAAATACTCCATGCAATGTCGAATTGTTGATTTGTAGATCTGGAGGATCGATTCCGGGGAGAAAAATTTCCTGGCGCGGCACAGGGAGCCAACTTTCCTTCAGATATATATATATATATATATATATATATATATATATATATATATATATATATATATTCCTTTGCTACATAAGAGTTCTCATGTTTCAAAAACGAGAGCCGAAACCATCAATATAATTATTAAAATAAGGAACTCCGGATTATTTACTTGACGTGTTCCTTCCCATTTTTCTGCATGCACATATTTATATATATATAACTATATATATAACTCTCCAAGATGTTTTTCTTCTCTGTGCTGAGGCCAGGTATTGAACGCACGACTCTTTGGGTTAAGTCACTTTTTCTGGCTTACTCAACAGACGCTCTTATCCACTGGGCCACGTGTCGATTGTCTGGCGCGTGAAATTAGAACATTCTAACCCCGTGGACTAAATAAAACGTTTGGTTCGAAATTCCAGCGTATATCACCTGAAGGAAGCCGAAGCGTCCAACTGTTGAAATGTCGCGAATATGACAACAGTCCGGACGATACAAATAGTTCTATACATTCATACACTGCCTACCTGGTTTTTAAATTGATATATATATATATATATATATATATCAATTTCAGGCTAGACGCTATTGCGCTTACCATGAAACAGCCTGTTGCCTCTGAGTGTTGACTTCAATATTCATATATATATATTCCATCGGTATTTTATGAAATAATTATAATTTAGGCTCTAAATTTTTTAAAATAAAAATACTGAAGAACTTCGGATCATTAGCCTAAAGTGTTCTTTTCTATTTTTCTATATAACTGCACACACACACACATACATACATACATACATACATACATACATATATATATATATATATATATATATATATATATATTAGGTTGGTGCAAAAATAATGTCGTTTTTTGACGTATTAACATATGTGAGAAAACGACATTTTTTTTTTTTGCACCAACCTAATATATAATATTTTTATTATAATAGATTACAATAAAAACATTTTACATCGCTACACAAAAGCTTCCATGTTTCAATATTATAATTATCCTTCTTCAGGCGATGGTAACTAACATGTGATAAAAATGACTTAGGGAGATTTGAAAATAAATCGTTATCTCTTTTCAGAAGTTAAAAGGCACTCTCCCTCTTTATTCTCACTTCTTTTCTCTCTCTCTCTCTCTCTCTCTCTCTTTCTCTCTCTCTCCCTTTCTTCCTCACTCTGTCTCTTTTTCTCTCTCTCTTTTTCTCACTCTCTTTCTTTCTTTTGTTAACAGAAGAACGGAAAAAGAAAGGAAAAAAGAGATTTACAACGTCAAAGTGGTTTCATTGGTTCAAAAAAATGTATCTTTCTTTCTTCCTTTTCTCTTTCCTCTTCTTTCTTTCTTGCTCATATTTCTCTACTCTCTTTTCTTTTATTTCCTCCTTCTCCCTTCCTCTCTTCAATCTTACCCATTCCCTCTCTCACTTTATCTTCTTTCCTCTCTGTCTCTCACAAACTCTCAGTCATTTTTCTTTCTTCATTCATTCTTTCTTCATTCATTGTTTCTTTCTTTCTTTCTTTCTTTCTTTCTTTTATTCATTTATTCTTTCTTTTCTCCTTATCTTCAACCTGTCTTGTTATATCTACTCTCTTTTTTCATTTCCTTTTTCTCCCTCCCCTCACTTCAATCAAAATCCTACCCACTCTCTCTCTCTCTCTCTCTCTCACTTTATCTTCTTTCTTCTCTCACACAAACTCACAATTTTCTTTCTTTCTTTCTTTTCTCTTTATCTTCAACCTTTCTTCTTGCTATATCTACTCTCTCTTTTTCATTTTCTTTTTCTCATCCTCACTTCAATCAAAATCTTACCCACTCTCTCTCTCTCTCTTGCTTTATTTTCTTTCTTCTCTCAAAAACTCATTTTTTTTCTTTCTTGCGTTCTTTCTTTCTTTCTTTTTTTCTTTCTTTCTTTCTTTCTTTCTTTCTTTCTTTCTTTCTTTCATCCATTCTTTCTTTCTTTATTTCATTCTTTTCTCCTTATCTTCTTCTTTTTCTTGTTCTTATTTCACTACTCTCTCTTTTTACTTTCCTTTCCTCCCCCTCTTCAATCAAAATCTTAATCCCTCGTTTTCTTCTTTTATCTTCTTTCCTCTCTCGCACAAACTCTCTATTATTTTTCTTTGTTCGTTTCTTTCTTTCTTTCTTTATATATTTATTTCTCTCTTTCTCACAGATACACACACTCAGTTTCTTTCTCTCTCTCTCTCTCTCTCTCTCTCTCTCTCTCTCTCACACACACACACACACACACACACACAATATGTCTCTAATTTTATTCTCTTTTCTCTTTTTTTTTTTTTGTAAGGGTTGGGTCGCGCCAGTTTAAAATATCCCCCGGTCCCAACCCCGTCTATTTACGAGTAGGGTATGCTGAACAACAGACCGGTTTATTTGTACGTGTATTTAATTATTGAAGAATTTCTTGGAGACTTTGTGATCATTTCCATTTCTCCCATTCCAAAGTTGTTTCCACTTAGCTTCTGTAGACATGGAAGCGCCAATTTTAGCGATGCAAAGATTCATCGTTCCACTGAGATAGATAAACAGAATGATGATAGACACGGTATTAAGCAATTCCAGATAACCAACGTTTGTACACCCTCGCGCATACATACATACATACATACATACATACACACACACACACACACACACACACACATATATATATATATATATATATATATATATATATGTCATTTTTAATTTATTTTGTTTAATATTATTTTTGATGGATACTCATATTCGAGTAGAAGCGCTGTTTTTAATTAAACGGTATTTTTATCCAACTATATTCACCGGCCTGAACATATATATATATATATATATATATATATATATATTAAGAAGAAGAGAGAAACCGCAAACGTTTTTGGTTGTAATGTGGATTTAATTTTATTTTTTATATTATGCATTATTTTCCACAATTTTGCTACACGGGTTTCCGGTCTCGCGACCTTCATCAGGAAAAGCGTGGAGATTCCCAGTTATTATTAAAAATAAGAAGAAGAAAAAAAGAAGAAAAGAATTAATTATTTTTAATAATATGTGGAAATCTCCACGCTTTGTCTGACTAAGTTCGTCAGACTGAAAACACGTGTAGCAAAATTATGGAAAATAAAGTATAATATATATTTTTTAAAAATCCATATAACAACCAAAAACATTTGCGGTTTCTCTCTTCTTCTAATATTAAACAAAATAAATTAAAAATGACATATATATATATATATGTATATTTACATTATTCGGACTATTGTCCTCATCTTTGTCGCCATATTTATTACAACGTTTCGGCCGTTGTACGCTCCGGCCTTCTTCAGGTGTTTGGAATGTCGAACTGAAAAGAACGTCATACTTACTAAAAGTAGGTACCTCCAAAAATTTCACCCAAAATAAGTTCAAAGCTTGATGAAAAAGGACCCAGACCTGATAAAAGTAAAGTTTTGTCGTCAACCCTTTATTTAGCTCACCGGGGTAGACTGTTCTAGTTCCACTTGCCGCGTATGACTGCTCAAGGCAGACCTATGTAAACAAAGCTAGTAATAGCGGACGGATCCGTCGCGAATGAGGTCGAACTTATATTGTCAATGACTCCTAAACGGTAGGTTTCCGCAAACATTTACTGTTATTTTCGAAACAAGCAAACAAATTTAAACGGAAATGGAAATTTCCAGGAAATTTTAATTACAATTGATGTGCGGTACTTAATCTGCCAATTTACCGAATTGTTTATAGCACAGTGGATAAAGGCGTTAGTTAAATCCAGTGACAGGACCTAAAGAGCGTGAGTTCGGTACCTGGTTAAGGCAGTGGAGAACTTGAAGAGGTGAATTAACTCATTACCGCCGACTCAACACCGGCCAACACAGCTCCGTGACAATTCAATTCCAGGACAACTCACTGACAACGTTCTCAGCATGAGGACAACTCAACGCCTGGCGTCGAATTCTTAGCTTCAGACCGGTGATGGCTGTAAGAGTGTTCATATCTCTTAGATCGACTTTGAATCGTAGAGATTTTGAAAGTTTGGCTGTTTGTCTTCACGATTTATTAATTACAACAGCCTATTTTGGCTGACTGGTGTTTAATTTTCAAGATCGGATAAATAACCATTCTGAAGCATCAAATAGAAGATTACACACAGAGCTGGGGATTTGAGAACTCAACAATATGGAGATTTGTTACAGTTCTTCAAAAGGTGCAAAGAAACTAAGATGCATTATTTTTAGCAATTAATTGGGAGTCTTCCCACTCTCCCTAAAATGAAAAAGTCTATGGAGGCAAATGAAAGAATTTTGCAGAGTGTTTTTTTTTTCTTTTTTTCATAATGGTCTTGAATATTTGAGGGGAATTGCATACAATTTTCAATAAATTTTTAAATTAAAAAATCATGTATTAAAAAATGATCCTTACTATTATATTCCATGCTAATAGGAATATATACTTGAAAATCAAGGTGGATAAAATAAGTAAAGGTTTATTGTAAAAACCATTACAATAAAAATAAAGGTAACAGTTATGCACAAGGTCGTCGCAGGTCAATCCAGTAATGAGTGCTACTATTGGAAGGTCGGTAGTACTTGCGTAAGTCTGAGTCGCACTCAACAGCTCGTCTCTGTAGTCTGTTGACTTACAGATACTTATAGGTAGTTAAAAATAAAGTCATGTATTTTTAAAAAAATGATCCTTAATAATTTGCTTTTATTTGTTTTTTAAAAAGTCGACGAAAATTGTTTGGATGTTGTTGAGTTGTCCTCGCGCTGAGGAAGCTGGGGTGAGTTGTCCGGGAGCTACGTTGTCACGGAGATTAGTTGCCCGGTGTTGAGTCGGCGGCGTCGAGTCGGCGGCGTTGAGTCGACGATGATGTGTCGGTGGCGTTGAGTTGGCGGTGATGAGTCGGCGGTGATGTGTCGGTGGCGTTGAGTTGGCGGTGATGAGTCGGCGGCCTTGAGTCGGCGGTGTTGAGTCGACGGTGTTGAGTTGGCAGTGACGAGTCGTTCTGCACCCGCGAGCTCTCTAAGGAAAAGAGAAAGAAACGTAGGTCACTGAGACACTTCAAAGACCGAATCAAAGCCAACATCGCACACATCCTTACTCCCACTAGTTCTAACCTTCACGGCTAAGACCCGCCACGCCCCACACGTTGTAGCGAACCACCCTCATTCCCTTCATATTCCATTGGTGAGATGTAAATCCCACTCGAGCAGCTTCTTTCCACGAATGTGGCAAGCATTCTCTTGCCTTGTGGTACGAGAATGCTTCCCTGTTCACTACAATCTTAACCTGGGTTAACCTTTATCTTCCTCATATATCCGTATAAACTGTGCCTCTTACTCGGTAATCCTCTACCTCGAGTGGCTCCCGGGTATCGTACAGGGTGAATATCACTATTAAAAAAAAACACCATGCAGCTTGAAGAGTGGGTACCGAATCGAACTGGATGGCGAGCCCTGGCCAGCGAAGCAGATGAGACTTTTGGGGTCAACCGGCGTGACTGGATCAACGAGGCCCG
>OZ010575.1:20152291-20154791 GCA_963932145.1 Acanthosepion lycidas
TTTAATTTGTAACTGTCAGTTGATATTATTATGAATTAAAAACTATATTTACTAAATAGAAAAAATTATTACCATTTAAAGGATCACCAGTATTTTAAAAAGAATTTTTAATTTTTTCTTCATATTTTTGTAGATAGGGTTGTTCATATACGACATAATCAGAAAATGAGAGCGATAGCTATAATTAATTTAAAGTTAAATTATCTAAAATTCAATAAATGATTAGATTATGGAGAATCTTTTCCTAAATTTTTAAGATTACAGAGTAATTAAAAATGATATCAAAATGCGCTCGCGATATATTCCTCAATTATTTTTTACAGATATATCCTCCATAGAAAAACATTAACCTCGTATATGTCATTCAAGCAGGTTAACATATTAATACCTTAAATAAACAGCTACTATTTTTAAAAGTAATAATACTAATTGCTAAAAGTAATAATATATATATATATGTATATATATAGAGAGAGAGATAAATATATAAATATATATTTATATGTGGCTTTATTTATATATATATATATATATTAGGTTGGTGCAAAAATAATGACGTAATAATGTCGTTTTTTGACGTTACATCAAAAAACGACATTATTACGTCATTATTTTTGCACCAACCTAATATATATATATCATAATTATTTAATTTTATGACAATTATTTAAGACATTTTTTATGTTTATTTTACTTTAATATTTGTATCTATAAAAAGAACGTATAAACAAAAAAATGTCTTAAATTATTGTCGGACTTTGTCCATTTCATAACATATATATATATATATATAAATATATATATATATCGTACGGGACTGATATTTCAACGCGATGTTGCCGTAACCCGATGGAATAGGTGTGCCATTTAGAATTCAAAACTGGCCGTATGTGACCCACGGGCCACAGTTTAACCACGATTCCCGTAGATCAATCTCTTCTTAGTTGGGATGTGAACTTTACGGTAAAAAAACTCATATATATGGATTTTTGTTTATTTTTTCTCTGTTTATTTATTTTTTTTTTTTAATTATTTGTTTCTTTTCTTTTTCCTTTTTCTTATCCTTAAAGTCGTTTTTATTTTTTTTCGAAAACTTCCAAAGGAGCAAGAGATAGAATTCCTTGATGTTGAAATCTGTCTCCGCACGCTGACGAACTCTTCTTATCTGGAGACACACTCGACCAAGCCTAAATACTGTCTATTATTTCATCATTACTCCAAGAGGTGTCAGTCAAAGAAACCTGACAGTCTAGTAGACGCCAATGGAATCACCGAATCGTTCCCCCCCCCCCAAACAACCCCCAACCATCATTACTCGTTTGGTGCCAAGATAGTGTCACTTGCCGCCATGACAGTTCTCGTCGGAAGGAAAGGAGAGCAGGAAGTAAATTTGGAAGGTGGGCGGGAGACACGGAAAAATTGTGGAAAAAAAGGCAACAAAAAGAAAGAAAAAGAAAGAAAGAAAGAAATGAAATAAGAGAAATGAAAGGAAGAAAGAAAAAATAGATAAAACAAGAAAGAAAGAAAGAAAGAAAGAAAGAAAGAATGAATGAAAGAATGAAAGAGAGAAAGAAAGTAAGGAAATAAATAGATGAAATAGGAGAAAAAGATGAAGAGAAAGAAATATTTAACAAGAAACAAAACAGTAGAAAGTAGTAGAATATGAACGAAAGAGATAGCTTGATTGGAATGGTAAAGAAAGAAAGAAAGAAAGAAAGAAAAATGAAAAACAGAAGAAAGAAAGAGCAATAGAAATAAAGAGAAAGAAAACCGAAAGATCACGTTATAGCCATAGTTATAATAAGAAAGAAAGAAAGAAAGAAAGAAAGATGGAAAGAAAGAAAGACGGAAAAAGAACAAGTTAGAGAAAGAAAGAGAGAAAGAAAGAAAGAAAGAAAGAAAGAAAGAGCAATAGAAACAATGGGAAAGATAACTTTATAGCAATAGTTAAATAGGAAAGAAAGAAAGAAAAAGAATAAGATAGGGGAAGAAAAAGCAATAGAAAACAAAAAACGAAAGAACGAAAGATAACTTGATAGCCAAAGTTAAATAAGAAAGAAAGAAAGAAAGAAAGAAAGAAAGAAGGTAGGAAGGAAGAAAGGAAAAAAGAACAAGATCGTGAAAGAAAGAGCAATAGAAAGAAAAAGAAATAAAAAACAAAAACAACTTGATAGGCATAGTACATAAGAAAGAAAGAAGGAAGGAAAAAAGAACAAGATAGTGAAAGAAAGAGCAATAGAAAGAACGAGAAAGAAAGAAAGAAAGAAAATAACTTGATAGCCATAGTTACATAAGAAAGACAGAAAGAAGGAAAGAAAAGAGAAGAAGATAGTGAAAAAAAGAGCAATAGAAAGAAAGAGAAAGAAAGAAAGATAACTTGAGAGCAATAGTTAAATAAGAAAGAAATAGAGAAAGAAAGAAAAATAAACAAGAAAAAATAGAGAAAGAAACAAAGAACAAGAGAAGGAAAGATAAATAGAAAGAAAGAACAAGAGAGAGA
>OZ010575.1:20167291-20199791 GCA_963932145.1 Acanthosepion lycidas
GAAACAAACAAACAAACAAAGAAAGAAAGAAACAAAGAAACAAAGAAACAAAGAAAGAAAGAAAGAAAGAAAGAATGAAAGATAACTTGATAGCCATAGTTAAATAGGAAGGAAGGAAGGAAAGAAAGAAGGAAAAGAGAACAAGATAATGACAGGAAGAGCAATAGAAAGAAAGAAAGAAAGAAAGAAAGAAAGAAAGAAACAAACAAACAAAGAAACAAAGAAACAAAGAAACAAAGAAACAAAGAAACAAAGAAAGAAAGAATGAATGAATGAAAGATAACTTGATAGCCATAGTTAAATAGGAAGGAAGGAAGGAAGGAAGGAAAAGAGAACAAGATAATGACAGGAAGAGCAATAGAAAGAAAGAAAGAAAGAAAGAAAGAGAAATATAACTTGATAGACATAGTTAAATAAGAAAGAAAGAAAGAAAGAAAGACAGAAAGAAAGAATGAATGAATGATCGTTCTAATGAAAGTGATCATGAACGTAAGCATAGGTTTTAAATTTGTGACCTAACAGGAAAACAAAAATTGATCAGATGAGAAAGAAAATAAATCAGTGAAAGATTCATTCATAAAATAAGACAATCCGAGAGAAAAATAAATTAAAAAAAAAAAACAAACATAGTTCGCTTGGAAATCTCTAAACTAGGAATTCTGAAAGGTGCTCGTAACATTTGACTCCAAGAGTAAAAAATTCCAAATTTAGGGAAGGAATTTTAGCTAGGGTAGGAAACTGAAAGAAATTTCAGTCATAAGTACAAGGACGAAAAAAAATGACTAGATAACAGTTCAAAATGTAAGTGGGGAAGGAATTGAAGATGGGTGTGGCACGGGACTCTGAGAAATCGTGCCCCACACGTTTGACATTAGCAGTAAAAGAGTTGAAAATAATGTTAATATTTGACCTAAATTTACACGGATAAATATATTGGTAAACATGCATTTTCTTCTGTTCCATCAATAAGTAGGTTTCATGGCTCTCCACAGCTTCCTTTTTCTTTATCTGTATACTGCCATGAATCTTGGAAAAGAGTGTGACCATTCGCAAATTCCTCTTGCATTCTCCATGAGTTGTCTTTCTCCTAGACCGGCTGACATCCATGGTTAGATCACCTTGTCTACTTCGATATTTACCCTCTATCTGGTGATGAGAAAAAAATTCAGTATCTGTCTATATTTCTGAGATGAGGTATTATGTACACAATTGACGTAATTCGAACTATCTTTGTTGCTATATTTATTACAACGTTTCGGCCTTCTTCAGGTGATTGAAATGTCGAACTGAACCCTTTATTTCGCTCACTGGGGTAAACTGTTCTAGTTCCACGTCTAATGAATGTCAGTTATCTCCTGCTTAATTCCCTCTCCAAATTATCCACCGCCTTAACCGGGTATTGAACTCACATTCTTTGGGTCCTGTCACTGGATCTAACCAACGTCTTTATCCACTGTGCCATAATGTAAATAGCGAGAAGAAATATTATGAATTCATCCAGTTTAGTAAGAAGTGAAGTAAAAATAAAAACCAGCCTGGGACTCTAATTGTACTGTCCACGCCGATAACCATTACGCTAACAGTCTACACAAATTAATATGGACATTTTTTTTATAAAAAACAGAAAAAAAACAAAAAAAAAAAAAACAAAGAATTAATATATTTAAGGCCCCACGATTTCACTGCATTATTTTATTGTAGGAAAATAATACTTTGGGGTCTGTAATAAAGTTACACCCTCTTCACGTCACTTATTAATTTTTGAAAACAAAATAAATAAAACGACATCCCAGCTCTTATTCCAATCAACTCCACCCTCCTCCTCTTATTTTTTTAATCCAACACTGCAGCGGATATTCCAAACCCCACATTAATTTGTGAAAAATAAATCCAATACTGCGGCTCTTATTGCAGCCCCACCCGCTTATTAATTTTTGAAAAAACAAATCCAACACCCATGCTTTTAATCCAAAAACCACGGGTTTATTAATTTTTGGTAAAAAAAAAAAAAAATTCAAACACCTCAACGCCTAATTCACCCTCACACGGCGATTATTTATCTTGGTGGAAACCTCGTTGAAAAAAAAAACTCAGTTCTAAGAAAATGATCGTCCAGAATGCGAAACTAACTTGAGAAAAGATAGAATTCATTCAATTCTGAAAATTGATTCAGGTTATAATTGATTCAGTTCATTCAAATTATAATTGTTTCAATTCTAAAAATTCTTTCAGATTATAATTGTTTCAATTCTAAAAATTCTTTCAAATTATAATTGTTTCAATTCTAAAAATTCTTTCAAATTATAATTGTTTCAATTCTAAAAATTCGTTTAAATTATAATTGATTCAATTCTAAAAATTCTTTCAAATTATAATTGATTCAATTCTAAAAATTCTTTCAAATTATAATTGTTTCAATTCTAACAATTCGTTTAAATTATAATTGATTCAATTCTAAAAAATTTAATCAAATTATAATTGATTCAATTCTAGAAATTTATTCAAATTATAATTCATTCACTTTTTCAAATTATAATTGATTCAATTCTAGAAATTTATTCAAATTATAATTCATTCAGTTCTTTCAAATTATAATTGATTCAATTCTAAAAATTCTTTCAAATTATAATTGATTCAATTCTAAAAATTCTTTCAAATTATAATTGATTCAATTCCAGAAATTTATTCAAATTATAATTCATTCACTTTTTTCAAATTATACTTGATTCAATTCTAAAAATTCTTTCAAATTATACTTGATTCAATTCTAAAAATTCGTTTAAATTATAATTGATTCAATTCTAAAAATTATTTCAAATTATAGTTGATTCAATTCTAAAAAATTCCTTTAAATTATAATTCATTCAATTCTAAAAATTTAATCAAATTATAATTGATTCAATTCTAAATATTATTCAAATTATAATTGATTCAATTCTAAAAATTATTCAAATTATAATTCATTCAATTCTTAAAAAAAATCTTTCAAATTATAATTGATTCAGTTCTTAAAATTCTTTTAAATTATAATTCATTCAATTTGCATTATTTGGACTATTGACCTCATCTTTGTTGCCATATTTATTACAACGTTTCGGCCGTTGCACGCTACGGCCTTCTTCAGGTGGTTGGAATGTCAAACTGAATCCTTTATTTCGCTCACTGTTCTAGTTCCACGTGCCATGTTTAATGGATGTCAGTTATCAGTTATCTCCTGTTAATTCCCCTCTCCAAGTTTTCCACTGCCTTAATCGGGAATTGAACTCACACTCTTTGGGTCCTGACACGGGATCTAATTAACGCTCTATCTTGTTCTTTTTCCCGTATTTCTTTTTCCTTTCTTATTTAACTGTGGCTATAAAGTTATCTTTCGGTCTTTTTTCTCTTTCTTTCTCTTGCTTTTTCTTTCTCTATCTTGTTTTTCTTTCTTTCTTTCTTTCTTTCTTTTATACATTTTTTCTTATACACTTTTTATACACTTTTATCACAATTCTTCTGTTAAGCTTGGAGAATAATTATACATTCTTATTGCTCAAAGTAGAGTCCAACAGTTTTATAAAAAAAAAAAATTGGAAAATTCCAGTAAGATATCTTTAATCATTTCTAAGATACAACGGTTCAGAATTTAATCTAACATATGGACAATTTTGCCTTTACAAGATTTGGACAATTTTGCTGTTACATCCACTCTCTCTCTCTCTCTATCTCTCTATCTATCTATCTATCTATCTATCTATATATATATATATATATATATATATATATATATATATATATGAAGAAGTATACTCAAGGTGTGCTATATTTATGGGATAAAGTGCTCAATATAAGAGACAGAGCGTGTGTAAATATAAAAGTGAACATTGAAGTAACACTTAGAGGTCATTAAATAAGATGTTTAGCCATAGTTGACATCATTTGTAAGAATCACTGAAAAACCCTTTGAGTTAATCAGCTAGAAAGAGAACAGGTTAAAATCATTTTGTGGCAGCCCCACTGTCTTCCCAACTGAGCAATGGTGAGAAGATCATTCAGGCCTTCAGCAATGGTACATCCTCTGGCTTCCATCTTCAAAGTCCCTTCAAGAACAATCAAGAGAACGGTGAATAAGTTTAAAAAAGAGGGAGCAGTAGAGAGGAAAACTGGATCAGGTCACAACAGGAAAAGGAATCATCATATCAATTTAAGGCTAAATAAATTCTTATTGTTCAAAGTAGAGTCCAGTGGTGTTAAAAAAAAACTCGGAGAATTCCATTAAGATATCATTAATCATTTCTAAGATACAACGGTATCAAATTTTAATCTAACAACTGGACATTTTTGCTGTTACACATGTTATACTCATACCAGCGTACCCTCTTACAGCTAAGAAAGCCCTTGTGATATTCATACCAGCGTACCCTCTTACAGCTTAGAAAGACCTTGAGGTACTCATACCAGCGTACCCTCTTACTGCTAAGCCCTTGAGATACTCATACCGACGTACCCTCTTACTGCTAAGAAAGCTCTTGAGATACTCATACCAGCGTACCCTCTTACAGCTAAGAAAGCCCTTGAGATATTCATACCAGCGTACCCTCTTACAGCTAAGAAAGACCTTGATGTACTCATACCAGCGTACCCTCTTACTGCTAAGCCCTTGAGATACTCATACCAAGAAAAACCGCGAAAAATCGTTTCAAGACAAATCCATTTAAAAACAAATTTTCAACTAAAAACTCCCTTAATTTTCAAGCAATCTGATACAAACTTCACTCGATTGTAGCCAACAATAAGTTGATTGCCTAACAGTCATTTAAACTGATAAGTGAATCCACCCATATAGTGAAAACCCGCGTAAATAGCGAAAAATGAAGATTTTTTACTGGTTCCTTTCTTACTTTTCGTTGATCTCTCAATCAATTTTCATCAAACTTAACAATTGCTTTATAAATTTATCCTCTTTTACATCCCTGGTAGCACACTGACGGATTTAATAATAAAAAAAACAAACTCCAAAATAGTTGTGGACTGAAATGGGTCTTCATGTTGTCTGTTTTACCCCTTCATGTCCTCGGCTAACTTCGATTGAATAAATGCAAAACTACTTCTGTTATATTAGTAACTGCATTGATTCAAAATTATTTCAAGTAATTGAAGAAGATAGATTCTGTTACATCTAAACATGATGATGCTTTTGCTCCATTCTAATTGAACGCTTTTTCTGATCGACCAGCGAGTATATTATAAGCCCAAAGTTAGGAGGCTAGTATCTGGATTTAATAATTCGTAAGTTTCATAAATTCTTTTGTTTACTTCACATCTACTAAGCTAGGACGATGAAACTGTTTAACCCGTTAGTAACTGGCGTCCTCATATTTAAAGACGGGTTTACAAAACACTTATGATCCACCAGCCATTAAATAACCATCAACCAGGATGGTACATTTGTCAAAAAGGAAACGTTATGCGGCCAAAGGTTAATTGGGTTATTATTATTGAACATAGGCCAAACTCCATCGGTAAAAGAAAGTCCCTCTTGCCTGAAGTGAGAAAATAAACTAGTTTTTAAAAAGGCATGAAGCCATCAATTATTTTTTGGCGATTTTTCAAAATCCAGTGTTCAGTCCTAAAGATTTATACTATCATATATATATATATATATATATATATATATATATATGAGCTTTGACGGTGCAGAAGCATGCGAAATCATAGGCATTTACTTACTAAACGAACTGAGCAAAATAATAGATAGAAATGACACAGGACTCTACAGGGACGATGGTCTCATAATCTTAAGAAACTGTAACAAACAAAACACAGACAAAACTAGAAAAGCAATAATAAAGATTTTTAAAAATAACGGATTCGACATAGATATAAAAACTAACCTAAACGAAGTAGATTTTCTAGATGTTACCTTCAACCTAAGAGACGGCACACATAAACCATATAGAAAACCTAATGACAAACCACTCTACATACACACATCTTCCAACCATCCACCTTCTATAATCAAACAGATACCAAAATCGATCAACCGCAGGCTCTCTGACAATTCCTCCAATGAATCCCTATTTAACAAAGCTAAGAAAGACTATGAAACAGCCCTAAAAGATAGCGGATTCCCAGAAACACTCACATACTCACCACAGAATACAAAACAGGCCAACAGAAGAAGAAATATCATATGGTTCAACCCACCGTACAGCAAGAACGTAAAAACAAACGTAGGGAAAATATTCTTCAAACTCTTACACAAACACTTCCCAGAATCAAGCACCTTACACAAGATATTCAACAAAAACACTGTAAAAATCAGCTACAGCTGCACCGAGAGCATGGCACAAATAATAAAAAAAGCACAATAGGAAAATTATCAACAAACCACACGAACAAATTAAACCCACGTGCAACTGCAGAATAAAGAACGAATGTCCCTTAAACGGAAATTGTTTACAAAACAACGTAATATACCAAGCCACGATAAAATCACCAGATAATGAATAAAAAGTATACATAGGAGTAACTGAAGGACCCTGGAAACAAAGAAATTATACACACAAAACATCTTTCACAAATAGTAAATATGCAAACAGTACAATGCTTTCTAAGTATATCTGGGAAATTAAAAACAAAACGAACATCACACCAAAAATATCTTGGAAGATAAGGAAAAAATCATCAGCCTACAATAACCAATCAAAAACTTGCAAACTTTGCTCGGAGGAAAAAATAGCTATCATTACTTTTCCCGACCAAAATAAATTATTAAACAAAAGATCCGAACTCATCTCAAAATGCAGACATGAAAATAAATTTTTACTACGTAACCTAAAAAATTAAAAACGGAAAAAATAAAATAAAAACAAATAAATATACTAATAAGCAAAAAAGAAAAAAAACAAAAATAGAAATAATACTATGTTACTTAAAAATCGAAAACCGAAAAGAGAAAATATACAAGTAAAATAAATTAACCTAAATTCATCCAAGTAAATAAATAAACAAACCAATCCCAAATAAAGATAATCAATTAAAAACTGTTCCCGCCAAAATAATACTTAGAATGAACTACAACAATCAACCCCAAAACTGAACAACTAGCTTTAATTAAATTCCCAAACCAAAACAAAACTGTTAAATAAGTGATATAAACAAATTCTTACTACGTTAATAAATAAATAAATAATAAAATAAGAAACAAAAATAAAAACAAGCAATATAATTTGACCTAAATAGATAAACAAACGACTTCCGGTGAAATAACCGCCATAACAGAATACCCACAATGCACCACTAACCCGTATATATATAAATAGCCGAGAAAAATAACAGCACACGTGGCCTGACGGTTGCATATAGCATGAAACAGACTGTCGCCTCTAAGTGTTGACTTCTATGTTCACTTTTATATTTATATATATATATATATATATATATATATATATATATATATATATATAGCTGTCTGTTCTACAAATACTTTCATGGAAATTGCTCCGAGGAGCTGCATTCGCTGGTTCCAAGTCGTCATGAGTTCAAGCGCCTTACGAGGCTGGCATCCTGCTCTCACCCTTTCACTGTCGAAACTCCTAAATGTAGCCGTCTCTTCTACTCTAATAGCTTCATGTCTCGCACCTCTCGCCTGTGGAACTCCCTTCCCTATTCCTGTTTCCCTGAGAGCTATAATCTCCAGCTATTCAAGTGTAATGACAATCGACATCTCCAGTTGCCTTGATCTATCCGCTACCTTCCTCCTCATCCTTTCTTCTATCACTCCTATCTGATCTTGCTCTAAATTTTCTGTAACCTTGCGTCCTAGTGACTTCTGGCCTTGCTTGGAGTGAAATGCTTATATATATATATATATATATATATATATATATATATATATATATATATATATATATATATATATATATCAGTCCGAAACGTTTATCCTATCATTCATATATATATATATATATATATATATATATATATATATATATATATATACATATATATATATATATATATATATATATATATATATATATATATATATATGAAAATTTCTCAGAGTTAACCTGTAGAAAAGACAATATTTATAAATATAAATGACAATAGGAAAACTAGTTATTGCTGACGCGTTTCGTCCAATGTGGACTTTCTCAAAGAAAAAAAACGAAATGAATTTAATTAAAGAAAGTAACTAATAATAACAAAAAAACAGAATGTTCTTAGCAACTGGAAGAATTTAGAGAACGCTATTTTCATACTGTTAACTGAAAATAACGTCAATTATTGTCCCGTGTGGAGAATATTGTCATTATAGCTGTGTTGACGGTTTCAACCATTTTCAAAAATGAAACGTTTATCAGTCCGAAACGTTTATCCTATCATATATATATATATATTGTGTATTTAGACAGCAATCCTTCATTTATACATGTTTCATTAAAGACCACATACAAGGTACTACGATTAAGCTTTTTATTTGATTTTATTGTCTTCGAACAAGTGTTTTTTTTTGGGGGGGGGCAGAGCGTGTAGGAACTGTCCAAATGTTCTGTACTTATCTACTACAAAACATTTTAAACAACTAATTCTTATCCTCAAATATAACAACACAGCAGCAAAATCAAAATTTATTTGAGTTCAAATGCCCCTTAAGAAACTGTATTCCTGATCAACCTGAATTCATAAATAATTACATTGGTCACATTACTACATGCTTATCCAGACGCCTTACATTACAACTATTTGACCAGGGATCTGTTAGAATCCATTTAAACATACAAACATTATCAGATTCCCTTCGAAATATACTAGTAGAAAATGCAAACATAATAACCTCATCCATATGTAAAAAAAGATTTAAAATAATGGAAGACTTAATGATAAGAGAGAAAAAGCCAATACTTAATAATAATAATTTGCTAACCGTATTCGGAAAATAAAATATTTCTATAACACTAAAAACATACACACAACCCATATATATATATATATATATATATATATATATATATATATATATATATATATGATTAAAACAATTATATCTGAAAAAATACTTTCTATGGACAATTTTTTTATTTTTCGTTCAACATGCCGAGTATAACAGCAAAATTGTCCAAATCGTGTAACAGCAAAATTGTCCAATTGTTAGATTAAGCTTTGAGCCGTTGTATCATAGAAATGATTAAACATATTTAACTGAAGAAAAAGTTTAACAGAAGAAACTTGATGAAATCGACCATAAACGAAAATGATATGTTCATCATTAATTAATCAGAAAATTGAAATAAAGTTCAAATATATATCTATATTTCAGGATCATTTTCAAACTTATTCAAGATGATCCTCGCCCTCTCTAATCTTCTAACTTTATGCCCTGGAGTAACAACTTGCCGTACAGGTTTCACGTACCATTTCATTTTCAAGACTTTTTTTCACTGCTCTTTGAACTGTTATAGCTGAAACTCCTCTCTCACGTGCCAAAAAGCTTATGGATTGAGTTGGATCTTTTCTAATTGATCTTTTTAGCTCTAAGTTGAAGTGATGATCCCTGTTCCTGTTGTGACCTCCTGATCCAGTTTTCCTCTCTACTGTTCCCTCTTTTTTAAACTTATTCACCGTTCGCTGGATTATTTTTTTAACGGACTTTGAAGATGGAAGCCAGAGTATGAATGTTGGTACCATTACTGAAGGCCTGAAATGATCCTTTTCGTTTCGCCATTGCACAGTTTGGAAGACAGTGGGCCTGACGCAAAACGATTTTAACCAGTTCACTTTCCAGCTGAATAACTCAAATGATTTTTCAATGATTTTTACAACAAATTGTGTTGAGATGACTAAGCGACCAAAAAAAAAAAAAAAAAAGAAAAAGAAACTCAATTAGTTTAGTGTTTTATCTAGATATTAAACCTTTTGTGGGATGGACAATTATGCCGTAACACGATTTGGACAATTTTGCTGTTACAGCCAGTATATATATATATATATATATATATATATATATATATATATATATATATATATATATATATATATATATATCTGTGTGTGTGTGTGTGTGTGTGTGTGTGTGTGTGTGTAAAGGGAAGGGAGTATGTAAGGAGTGACTAAGAGGGAATAGCAAACATGATCAAAGACGACGACCATTCAATGGTCGTCTGCGGAATTCGTAAAAGCTCATTATTCAAAATACGAACTGTAATAAAATGTAGCCGACAGATTTTTTTCCCTCATCCGCGTTCTTCTTTAGATCTTTTTAACGAAAACAGAATAATTCATTAGTCGTTGGAGAGAGAGTGAACGAGTGAGACGGACTAAGGGGATCTCTTGATGTCGTAATGGCCGTAGTCAAGAGAAAAAGGGACTGCAATTGAGACAAAGTAGTATTCAAACGAAAACTTTTGATTGGCATATAAAATCGACTAATCCAAGCGTCTAATGCTTTCAGGTTGAAAAAGCCGGTGATATGAATCGTACTAAAAGGTATATTTTTATGTGCCATGGATGATCACGTCACTCGACAACTTCCAATCGTTTGTTGCTCAAATTAATGTTTGCGTCGTTACAGTCAATCCCAGTCGATATTATATCATCAATTTCCCCAGTCTTCTAATGTAGGTTACTTGCTGTCCATTTCTGTCCTTTTCGAACGTAAACAATCGTGGCTCTCCACAACTTCCTATCCTTACTAGCTCTACATAATATCTGTCCATTTTCTGTCCTTTCCACCCATTCTTTTGCTATCTACTGGGGTGTGGCTGAAATGTTCATAGGCTGACTATGAACGAATGATGCTAGAGCTGTGAAACCTTGCATGCATTAATTTAAAACTCTTCTTCTTAATACATCCAGTGTTTATTTCCAGGTACGAAGGTGGTCTGAAAGGTTCGTACGCTATGTAGGACTGATGCTAGAGCTGTGAAACCTTAAATGCATTAATCTAAAACTCTTCTTCATAACTGCAGTGTTACTTTCAAGGTACGAAGATGGTATGAAAGGTTTATAGGCTATGAAGGAGTGATGCTAGAATTGTGAAACCTTGCATGCATTAATTTAAAACTCTTCTCATTAATAACTGCAGTGTTTCTTTCTATGTCCGGGGGTTGACGGAAAAGTTCATAGGCTGACTATAAATTGGTGATGCTCGATACTGTGAAATCTTACATCAGAACTGACAGGAAGCGTTTGCTATCGGCATCCTTCAGCGAAAGGTGGGTAAAAGTCGCGAGCTTCGTTTGCGTGACTGGGCCCAGCCTTAATTTCCATTTTCTTTTTTTAGTCCGCTATATAAATAACGTGGTAGAATAATAACCAACTCCTCTCCTCGTTAAGCTAAACTCTTTTTTTCATGGTCCTTGTCAAGTTTCCCAATCTCCCCAGTTTGTTTTGTATCCCCTTTATTTATCTTGACTCAACCAGCCAATTATTCCCCCCACCTCCACAACTTATTTTGTCCCTACCTTGCCTTTAGTGAGCAAGTTTCTCGATTCTGCTTATCGGCAACATGCAGGGGACGACTGTTATTTTACTCAGGTGCGGACGGAATGTACTTGCATAATTTTGTCCCATTTTGAATGTTTTTGCTTCATTTTATTTCATTTTAGGCTTCATCATACTACCATCATTTCAATATATATATATATATATATATATATATATATATATATATATATAATGAAATGGACCAAGTCCGACAATTATTTTAAGACATTTTTATGCTTATACATTCTTTTTATAGATAAAAATAATTAAGTAAATGCTCTTTTTTATAATAAACACTATAAATAACCTTTACCGGCCTGAATGTCTGAAAAACTTTCATAGAAAATATTAACTCTCCGACAGAACTCGAACCTGCATCCTATACGGAACCGTCATATAGCCTGACGTACCGTTAACCAATTTGGCCACAGAGGAGCGTTTGGTTAGCAAAGTCGAATTTACTGCCTTCAATCTTCTATGATTCTCTCACGTACATTCATATCTGCTCAAAGCGTGTCCAAATGTAAACAAATGACGTCACACATTATGAAATGGACAAAGTCCGACAATTATTTTTAAGACATTTTTTTATGTTTATACATTTTTTTTATAGATGCAAATATTTAAGTAAATGATCTGCTTTATAATAAACAGTATTAACGACATTTACCGGCCTGAATGTCCGAGAAATTTTCATAGAAAAAATTCGTCCTCCGACATGAATCAAACCTGTATCCTATACGGAACCTACATATAGCCTGACGTGCCTTAACCTATCGAGCCACGGAGAATCGTTCTATTGGCAAGGTCGATTTTACAGCTTTGAGCAAATATGAATGTACGTGAGGGATCCATAGGAAGATTAAAGTTTAAAAGTAATATAATCGTCATTTCCAATCAAACAATTCTCCGTGGCTCGATAGGTTAAGGCACGTCAGGCTATATGAAGGTTCCGAATAGGGTACAGGTTCGATTCCTGTCGGAGAACGAATATTTTCTATGAAAATTTCTTAGACATTCAGGTCGGTAAATGTTATAAGTACTGTTTATTATAAAACAGAGCATTTGCTTAAATATTTTATATCTATAAAAAGAATGTATAAACATAAAAAATGTCTTAAAATATATATATATTATGAAAAAATATATATAAAAATAAGAAATTGTACATATTCATATATTTTCAAAAATATACTGTTAAATATAAGAAACAATAGGTGTCTATTATGTTTGATCAGGAGCCGTTGTAAACTTCGTATGTTTGTTTACATTTCGGACGAAAATAGCGACAAAAATTGTTCAACATTGGGATGAATTTTATTAAATTCGTCCTTGATTAAGCGTTCGGCTCATATGGGCCATATTGAGAAGGGTTGCACGGACACTTACACAAAGATATGCACCATCAAGGATAATATTTTATGCTGATATAGAAGATTGCTATGCGACGATAACGGTCGCGGAAGAGTAGACACAGGTCGTAAATTCCTGATGCGGTTCTATGACGTCATGCCAACAGAACAATATGTCTAGAAACTTGAAACCATAGAATGTTGTTCTACAGAAGGATGCTGAGGATATCATTGACTTAACGTGAGAGCAACGGCGGAGTTTTAGAGAAAATGGAAACACAGGGGACACTTATACTTAACAGAGAGAGAAAAATATATCTAGATGCAATTTAATGATCTGCTGCCCCAATACACTATATATATATATATATATATATATATATATATATATATATATATTTGGTTGGATTAATGTGAGTTTGTGACCCTGGGTTTCACGCTTTTGCGATCGTCAGACAAACTGATTAATTTTTTTTTAATTTTCGGTTTATGTAGATTGCGTGTATTGATGTTATTATGGGAGTGGGAGGGAGGAATCGTCGTCGTGATGTCATCGTGCTAACTCAAACATAGATGCATGTCCGTACACCCGATGAGGTACGCAGACACACATACACACTTGCTCGTCCGCCGGGGCTCATACAGACATAAACATATGTGGACAGTATGGGATTTGACATATGTATGTATATGGGTACTGTTGTCTCTATACATACGCATTTGTATGTTGAATTTCAACATACAAATGCAGACGAGCGAGTGTGCATGTGTGTCTGCGTACCTCATCGGGTGTAGCTCTATCTCTGATATTGAGCGCTTTCTAATAAGTAACGCGCATATAATATATAAATAATTATATATATATCAGGTCATCCCATAAGTTCTGTCCGAATTTTAACTTTTTGTTAAAATGAACGAACTGTAAAGAGTATTTTATAATGTCTAATGGAGCTGAACATTATTTTTATGTTTAGATGCATTTAAACTGATCAAATTTTATTTCAGAGAACAATAAAATTAAATTTTGTTTGATTAACACCCTGCTAACATGGAAGTACCCAAGAATCATTTGAGGCACATAATGCTTTATGAGTTCAAGAAAGGAAACTCAGCAGCCGAAGCGGCTAGAAACATTCACTGAGTTTATGGAGAGGAATGTGTGAATGAAAGAACTTGCAGATGGTTTGCAAAATTCAAAGATGGAGATTTTGCCCTTGAAGAAGCAGCCCTTGAAGAAAATCCTACTTTATCATTTGAGGAATTGGCAGTGGTTCTCAGTTCAAACCATACAACTGTTTATCGTCATCTTCAACAATTTGGAAAAGTTCCTAAACTTGGAAAATGGGTGCCTCAGGAATTGTCTGAAAACAACCTCAAATCCCGAGTTGACATCTGCTCTTCTCTTCCTTCTCGCCAACTTGTTTCACCTTTTTTGGATAGACTTGTGACTGGCGACGAAAAATGGATCTTTTATCGAAATGTTAAGCATCGTAGACAGTGGCTTGGTAAAGGGGAAGGACCCCAGCCACAGCCGAGAAAGGAACTTCATGGGCAAAATGTTTTTCTTTCAATCTGGTGGGATCGCCAAGGAATAATCCACTTTGAATTCTTACCACCTAATGCAACAATTAATGCTCATATATACTGTCAGCAATTAGAGCGTTTGAACCAAGCTTTGAGGAAAAAAAGACCTGCTCTAGTGAATCGAAAATGGGTGATGTTTCATCAGGACAATGCGCGACTCCACACAGCCAGAATCACGTCACATAAGATCGAAGAACTTGGTTGGGAAAAAATTCCTCATCCACCTTATTCTCCCGATCTTGCTCTTTCAGACTACCATTTGTTTCGTAGCTTACAGAATCATTTGGAAGAAACAGCTTTTGTAACACAGGAAAGGTTAAAACTGACATTTGTGAGTTCTTCGAATCAAAGCCAAAAGAATTTTACAGTAATGGAATTAGTAAGCTTGTTAATAGATGGAAGGAAGTCATAGATAATCAAGGAAAATACATTGTTGATTGAATCTGTAATTAAATGTAACATTTGGTCACTTGTGTTCTTTATTCAAAATTCGGACAGAACTTATGGTATGACCTGATATATATATATATATATATATATATATACATACACACACAATTTTCATACATACACACACACACACACACACACATATATATATATATATATTCAAAGATGTATTATTACATATAACAGACAACGAATGTCTATTAAGTTTCGTAAAGTGGTTTTAGTTTCGGGAGAAAATTAAAAAAAAAACTTACAGTTGGATATTATGCTGTTCCTCGATCTAATCTTTCGTCTCACATGAGCCATCTTCAAAATGGTAAATGAACATTACAATTGAGATGTTAACCAACAAAGATGACATACTGTTATGTTTACATAAAAGTTTGCTATGCTATGATAATTGTCGCGGAATAGCAGACGCCGATCGTAAATTTCTAATGCAGTTCTATGACGTCGTTTATAACCATATGAGAGAAAGAAATATTATCAACAAAATAATGTCTTTAGATGCAATATAATATGTTGTGACTAGTTTGAAATGGAATTTTGTTGAGTGTCGGTTGATTTTTTTTTTTTTGTATCATGAAGTTTTAGTAGGTTCCCTGCGAATATGTGGTATTTTTGGTAAATGCTGGATTGGGTGGAAATGGATGGGTTATTTTGGTGATTGAGTCAGTTGTAATAATGAATGAGTCGTGTATCGGATCACCTAGTTGTAGGATAGGCAGTGACGACCAGCCATTCCCAACTTCCACTTCGGCCATGTACAACATGTAATTTACTTCAGTTCAAAATAAATTCACTTTTATTAAAGCTTCATCATTCATTCTCGGATGGAACTTTAGCGATGAACGTTTCTTATTTGTCCATTATCTTGTCATTCTGTCAGATTCTGATTCGTGTGTGATTTATATTTGACCCCATCTCATATATTACCGAAAAACGTAAGGACGCTAGACAATTTCTGTCCCTGACAGGCTAAATAAAAGATGAATTAACTCTTCTTTGTCTGCCATATTTAATTAAGAAAGATCGCTGTCTAAATATATATATATATATATATATATATGTGTGTGTGTGTGTGTGTGTGTGTGTGTGTGTGTGTGTGTGTGTGTGCAGATATGTAGAATAATAGGAAAAGATTACGTTAGGTGAATAATCCGGCGTTCTTTAGTATTGTTTTTATTTTTGAAAAAAAATCCTCTATACAGAAGTAGAGCTTAAATTATAATTATTTAAAAAAAAAATATGATTCCTTCGCTACATAAGAGTTCTCATGTTTCAAACACGAGAGCCGAACATCTCAGTATAATTATGAAAATTAATTTTAAATTTAATTTAAAATTGAGTTAAAGTATCAAGCCCTGTTCCATCCACAAGCGAAAATTTAGGAATAACTAGTCTTGAAATTTATGCATCTTTATAAGCATGTTCATTGTGTGTGTGTGTGTGTGTGTGTGTGTGTGTGTGTGTGTGTGTGTGTGTGTGTGTGTGTGTGTGTGTGTGTGTGTGTGTGTGTGTGTGTGTGTGTGTGTGTGTGTGTGTGTGTGTGTGTGTGTGTGTGTGTGTGTGTGTGTGTGTGTGTGTGTGTGTGTGTGTGTGTGTGTGTGTGTGTGTGTGTGTGTGTGTGTGTGTGTGTGTGTGTGTGTGTGTGTGTGTGTGTGTGTGTGTGTGTGTGTGTGTGTGTGTGTGTGTGTGTGTGTGTGTGTGTGTGTGTGTGTGTGTGTGTGTGTGTGTGTGTGTGTGTGTGTGTGTGTGTGTGTGTGTGTGTGTGTGTGTGTGTGTGTGTGTGTGTGTGTGTGTGTGTGTGTGTGTGTGTGTGTGTGTGTGTGTGTGTGTGTGTGTGTGTGTGTGTGTGTGTGTGTGTGTGTGTGTGTGTGTGTGTGTGTGTGTGTGTGTGTGTGTGTGTGTGTGTGTGTGTGTGTGTGTGTGTGTGTGTGTGTGTGTGTGTGTGTGTGTGTGTGTGTGTGTGTGTGTGTGTGTGTGTGTGTGTGTGTGTGTGTGTGTGTGTGTGTGTGTGTGTGTGTGTGTGTGTGTGTGTGTGTGTGTGTGTGTGTGTGTGTGTGTGTGTGTGTGTGTGTGTGTGTGTGTGTGTGTGTGTGTGTGTGTGTGTGTGTGTGTGTGTGTGTGTGTGTGTGTGTGTGTGTGTGTGTGTGTGTGTGTGTGTGTGTGTGTGTGTGTGTGTGTGTGTGTGTGTGTGTGTGTGTGTGTGTGTGTGTGTGTGTGTGTGTGTGTGTGTGTGTGTGTGTGTGTGTGTGTGTGTGTGTGTGTGTGTGTGTGTGTGTGTGTGTGTGTGTGTGTGTGTGTGTGTGTGTGTGTGTGTGTGTGTGTGTGTGTGTGTGTGTGTGTGTGTGTGTGTGTGTGTGTGTGTGTGTGTGTGTGTGTGTGTGTGTGTGTGTGTGTGTGTGTGTGTGTGTGTGTGTGTGTGTGTGTGTGTGTGTGTGTGTGTGTGTGTGTGTGTGTGTGTGTGTGTGTGTGTGTGTGTGTGTGTGTGTGTGTGTGTGTGTGTGTGTGTGTGTGTGTGTGTGTGTGTGTGTGTGTGTGTGTGTGTGTGTGTGTGTGTGTGTGTGTGTGTGTGTGTGTGTGTGTGTGTGTGTGTGTGTGTGTGTGTGTGTGTGTGTGTGTGTGTGTGTGTGTGTGTGTGTGTGTGTGTGTGTGTGTGTGTGTGTGTGTGTGTGTGTGTGTGTGTGTGTGTGTGTGTGTGTGTGTGTGTGTGTGTGTGTGTGTGTGTGTGTGTGTGTGTGTGTGTGTGTGTGTGTGTGTGTGTGTGTGTGTGTGTGTGTGTGTGTGTGTGTGTGTGTGTGTGTGTGTGTGTGTGTGTGTGTGTGTGTGTGTGTGTGTGTGTGTGTGTGTGTGTGTGTGTGTGTGTGTGTGTGTGTGTGTGTGTGTGTGTGTGTGTGTGTGTGTGTGTGTGTGTGTGTGTGTGTGTGTGTGTGTGTGTGTGTGTGTGTGTGTGTGTGTGTGTGTGTGTGTGTGTGTGTGTGTGTGTGTGTGTGTGTGTGTGTGTGTGTGTGTGTGTGTGTGTGTGTGTGTGTGTGTGTGTGTGTGTGTGTGTGTGTGTGTGTGTGTGTGTGTGTGTGTGTGTGTGTGTGTGTGTGTGTGTGTGTGTGTGTGTGTGTGTGTGTGTGTGTGTGTGTGTGTGTGTGTGTGTGTGTGTGTGTGTGTGTGTGTGTGTGTGTGTGTGTGTGTGTGTGTGTGTGTGTGTGTGTGTGTGTGTGTGTGTGTGTGTGTGTGTGTGTGTGTGTGTGTGTGTGTGTGTGTGTGTGTGTGTGTGTGTGTGTGTGTGTGTGTGTGTGTGTGTGTGTGTGTGTGTGTGTGTGTGTGTGTGTGTGTGTGTGTGTGTGTGTGTGTGTGTGTGTGTGTGTGTGTGTGTGTGTGTGTGTGTGTGTGTGTGTGTGTGTGTGTGTGTGTGTGTGTGTGTGTGTGTGTGTGTGTGTGTGTGTGTGTGTGTGTGTGTGTGTGTGTGTGTGTGTGTGTGTGTGTGTGTGTGTGTGTGTGTGTGTGTGTGTGTGTGTGTGTGTGTGTGTGTGTGTGTGTGTGTGTGTGTGTGTGTGTGTGTGTGTGTGTGTGTGTGTGTGTGTGTGTGTGTGTGTGTGTGTGTGTGTGTGTGTGTGTGTGTGTGTGTGTGTGTGTGTGTGTGTGTGTGTGTGTGTGTGTGTGTGTGTGTGTGTGTGTGTGTGTGTGTGTGTGTGTGTGTGTGTGTGTGTGTGTGTGTGTGTGTGTGTGTGTGTGTGTGTGTGTGTGTGTGTGTGTGTGTGTGTGTGTGTGTGTGTGTGTGTGTGTGTGTGTGTGTGTGTGTGTGTGTGTGTGTGTGTGTGTGTGTGTGTGTGTGTGTGTGTGTGTGTGTGTGTGTGTGTGTGTGTGTGTGTGTGTGTGTGTGTGTGTGTGTGTGTGTGTGTGTGTGTGTGTGTGTGTGTGTGTGTGTGTGTGTGTGTGTGTGTGTGTGTGTGTGTGTGTGTGTGTGTGTGTGTGTGTGTGTGTGTGTGTGTGTGTGTGTGTGTGTGTGTGTGTGTGTGTGTGTGTGTGTGTGTGTGTGTGTGTGTGTGTGTGTGTGTGTGTGTGTGTGTGTGTGTGTGTGTGTGTGTGTGTGTGTGTGTGTGTGTGTGTGTGTGTGTGTGTGTGTGTGTGTGTGTGTGTGTGTGTGTGTGTGTGTGTGTGTGTGTGTGTGTGTGTGTGTGTGTGTGTGTGTGTGTGTGTGTGTGTGTGTGTGTGTGTGTGTGTGTGTGTGTGTGTGTGTGTGTGTGTGTGTGTGTGTGTGTGTGTGTGTGTGTGTGTGTGTGTGTGTGTGTGTGTGTGTGTGTGTGTGTGTGTGTGTGTGTGTGTGTGTGTGTGTGTGTGTGTGTGTGTGTGTGTGTGTGTGTGTGTGTGTGTGTGTGTGTGTGTGTGTGTGTGTGTGTGTGTGTGTGTGTGTGTGTGTGTGTGTGTGTGTGTGTGTGTGTGTGTGTGTGTGTGTGTGTGAAAATATATAGAAAATAGGAAAGAACTCGTTAGGTAAATAATTCAAAATTCTTTAGTATTTTTGTTATTATTTTTAAAAAATAGTGATCGATACAAAAGTAGAGTATACATATAATTATTTATTTAAAAATATGATTCCAACGCTACATAAGAGTTCTCATGTTTCAAAACAAGAGCCGAAAACTTCAATATAATTATTTGAATTAAATTGAAGTACCAAGCTCTGTTCCATCTTCAAGCGACATTTTTTTTATGGAACAGAGCAAGCGACATTTTTTTTATGGAACAGAGCTTGGTATTTTAATTCAATTTAATTCAAATAATTATATTGAAGTTTTCGGTTCTTGTTTTGAAACATGAGAACTCTTATGTAGCGTTGGTTGGGATCATATTTTTAAATAAATAATTATATATATATATATATATATATATATATATAGTGGTGGTGGACTCTCCCGTCGTATCCTAGGAACTGACAGCGCAGACACCAGCACAATATGATTTGATTATAGTGATGAAGGTTTTGTGCAGAACCATCCACACTTTTTGAAGGGCCAAATACAGAGACCTGGTGCACTACGTACCACAAGGTCCCCGAACAACACCCCGCGGATTTTGAATTCAGAGTTTTCCTTCTCCTAGACTAGTTGCCATCCAAGGCTATAGAACCCAGTATGTCCTGCTATTTACCCATAGCTGGAGGGAGAAGAACGATATTAGAACGTAAGTGAATGCAATGGATTCGACTGGAATTCAAACTCGGATCTCCTCCGTCCGAGCCGCTACTCACTTCTCCTCAATGACTCATATAATATATATATATATATATATATATATATATATATATTTGTGTGTGTGTGTGTGTGTGTGTGTGCGTGAATTTATGCAGCATACCTTCATTCATGCATGTTCGGTTGAATAATCGAAACCCATTATTATTATCTATTTATTTTTATTTAAACCCTCTCAAATTGACGAATCAATTTCTTAGTGTTGTTATTAAACTAATTAAGAAAGACATCGTAGTTTTGGTCATTTCTTTTATTTTCCCAAGTACATTCAATATCATCTAAGATCATCTTCAGGGGTGAATTGCTCAGACAAGAAGTTAATGTAATTAATAGTTGTGGATTTTTTGTTTCGGTCCTGTCACTGGATCTAGCTAACGCCATGTGTCCTTGTGTAAACGCGCCACAGTGGATAAAGGCGTTAGTTAGATCCAGTGACAGGACCCAAAAGTGTGAGTTCAATTCCCGGTTAAGGTGGTGGAGAACTTGTGGAGGAGAATTAAAGGGAGATAACTGATAACTGACATCCATTAGACATGACACGTGGAAATAGAACAGTCTACTTCAGTGAGCGAAATAAAATGTTCAGTTCGCCATTCCAACGACCTGAAGAAGGCTGGAGCGTACAATGTCCGAATCGTTATATTAAATAGTGCGATAAAGATGAGGACATGAGTCCGAATAATGTAAATAGTGTACATAATACCTCATCTCAGAAACATATATATATATATATATATATATATATATATATATATATTAATAAAAAGAAAGAACAGTAAGATATATAATCCGGTGTTCTTAAAGATATTTTTATTTTTACAAAATAGTGCTCAATGTAAATTTACATTTTATGATGAAATGGAACTAATGTCTTTAATTTAAGTACAAAATTAAATTCGGGGCTTTTAGCTTCCATTTTTGAAACATGGTTGGAACTGTGTAGCGAAAAATCATATTTTAAGTCTATTAATTTATAATATTATATATATATATTAGGTTGGTGCGAAAATAATGACGTAATAATGTCGTTTTTTGACGTTAAAAAATACGTCAAAAAACGACATTATTACGTCATTATTTTTGCACCAACCTAATATATATGAATATTATATGTATTAGTATAATTCATAATCTATATTGACGGCAAACTACTTGCATATAGATAGGAAATAAATTCAGTAAATATACAAAAATAAAATCAGGTGTAAGGCAAGGATGTGTCTTCTCGCCGGACTTATTCAACCAGTACATTGTGACGATTCTAAGAAAATTAGAAGTCCAAACAGGATTCATTATTGGGTGCCCACAATCTTAACATAAAATATGCAAACTGAATTATGCAAATGAGACACAGAAAGGAATCTGCAGTGTTACTTTCAAGGTACGAAGATGGTCCGAAAGATTTATATGCTATGAAAGAGTAATGCTAGATCTGTGAAACCTACCGAAGGTAGAGAAAGAAAGCGAAAGAAATGGACTAAACTTTAATTGCAAGAAAACAGAATTCATGGTTTTTAACAAAATACACATCCCAACCTTTAAATTACAAATTGGACATACCAAAATCAAACAAGTGCATTAACAGGAGACGGAAAGTGCGCCACTGAAATCTGAAGGCGTATTAGGGTTAGCAAAAGATGTCTTCCAGAAGCTAAGCAAAGTATAAAAAGAAAAAGAAAATTTTCGTTAGATTACTGAACTGTAATATAATATCCGTCCTCCGATATGTCAGTGAATAATGGACAATCTTCTCGCAGATGAAGAAGTGACTTGAAACCACAGACATGTGGTTATACAGAAGGATGCTGAGGATATATCATGAACTTAGCGTGAGAACAACGACGGAGTTTTAGAGAAAATGGAAACTTATACTTAACGCCAGAAAGAGAGAGAGTTGCAATTTCAAGGCTACATACTGAGGTAAGAGGGCTTGGAAAATTTGACACTCACGGGATATACTGAAGGCAAGAAAAACAGAGAAAAACAACTCATAACCCACCGAGGATGCTTATGTAAATGCATGTCAGAACATGGTTTTGGAGGGATTAAAAAAATAGATGTGTACGTATGACTCTCTGTGAGCATGTACGTATGCGAATGTGCGTTCATCTATGTAAGTGTGTGTGTGTGTGTGAAGGATAAAATGCGAGTGGATGCGAGAGTGTGTGTAACTGTATGAGTGTCTGTGTTTGCGTTTGAAGGTACGTGCTTATTTAAGTGTATGTGTGTGCGTCTGTTTGTGTAACTGCGAATTTGCACTCGCATGCGCGTTCCTGTGTCTGTGTGTGTGTGCGTGTCTGTCTGCGTGTGTGCCTGTGTGCATGTGTCTTTCTCTTTCTGTGTCTGTCTGCTTGTGTGTTTGTGTGTGTACCTGTGTGTCTGCGTGCGTCTGTGTCTGCATGTATGTGTGAGTCTGTATGTGTCTATGTGTGTGTCTCTTTGTCTCTGTGCGCGTGTGTGTGTGTGTGTGCGTCTGTGTACGCGTGTTTATGAGCAAAGAACAGAGCAAAAGACAGTTTCGCAGTCAAACTCTTTCATTTCACCGTTTACCTATTCATTAATTTTTTTTAATCATTTCACCCCAAGTAAGGCAATAAAGTCACTAAGACGCAAGGGGGCGGATTACAGAATGTTAGAGAATATGTGAATAACTACTTTTTAGGTGAGAGGACAATAAAAGAACAACAATTAAGATCAAAATTGACTTGAAGAAGCCAGAAGAGAGTTCCACAAGCGAGAAGTGCGACAGAAGAAACTGTTAGCATAGAACTTACGGTTACATCTTGCAATTTCGACTGTAAAATGATGAGACCTTGCCACCCATTTCGTACTGCGCTTAGATTTATAAAGTCTAGATACCATAGTGGAAAGTTCATCAGAACAATTAGCATAAAAGTATTTATATATATATATATATATAAAAAAGCACAGGTAAGATACATTACGACGAAGGGAAAGATGACTAAACCCGAGATGCCAGGTGAAGACCGATAACACTGCAGATTCTTTTTGGGATTTTGTCATGAAAATTTTATTAAGTAACCGGAGTTAAACGTTAAAAGAAGCCGAACGACAGCGACAGACTTTCTTTAAATATGGCTACCAAAGATGTCCCCACCGCATGTTTCCAATCAGACAATTTCACTTCTGTTCTTTATCTTCATTTTTCATCATATCCTCGACATATTTTAAAGAAACTGAATGTAGAATAGACTGCCCGTGGGGTAGTTTTCCAATAATGCAAGTTGCTAATAAAAAATAAAATAAAAAGTATTAGCATAACAACGAGCCATGTTCTTATTAGTTCCTTACCTCATTCAGTAAGCGTCTACCTTAAGTGGCTCTTGGGCCTTGTATTGGGTGAAAATAAAACATCAACTTGAAATCTCGAGTCATGTTCTTAAATAGTCTCGTCAGATCGTGACTTGAATATCTAAACTGTCGGTTGTATACAATCGCCTTGTCCGATCAATGGTCAAAATTGGTTTCGGGTCCGTTAAGCATGACTTCACTTTCAAAACATTCGGCGCTCTATTAAATGCTGAGATGTAGTGAACGGAATCTAGCCTACCGCACTCACAGCACATGGTTCTTGATAACGACTGAGGCGGTTGAGAGTAATTGATCAAAAACAAAAAAAAAAAACAACAAATCAAAGAAAAACTTCATACAATTTATTTTCAATTTCCATCTTGATATACAAAGACTTCTGAAAACAACTGGGAAAATATTAAAAAATTAAACATAAAATACACACACACACACACACACACATATATATATATATATATATAGATAGATAGATAGATAGATAGATAGATAGATAGATAGATAGATAGATAGATAGATATCGAAAAGACATAGATAGATAGATAGATAGATAGATAGATAGATAGATAGATAGATAGATATCGAAAAGACAAAGATAGATAGATAGATAGATAGATAGATAGATAGATATCGAAAAGCCATAAGTAAATAGATAGATAGATAGATATCGAAAAGACATAGATAGATAGATAGATAGATAGATAGATAGATAGATAGATAGATAGATAGATATCGAAAAGACATAGATAGATAGATAGATAGATAGATAGATATCGAAAAGACATAGATAGATAGATAGATAGATAGATAGATAGATAGATAGATAGATAGATAGATATCGAAAGGACATAGATAGATAGATAGATAGATAGATAGATAGATATCGAAAGGACATAGATAGATAGATAGATAGATAGATAGATAGATAGACATCGAAAGGACATAGATAGATAGATAGACATCGAAAAGACATAGATAGATAGATAGATTATATGAAAATATAAAAAAATGAAAAGAAAGACATTGTCGGTTGAATTTAACGAAACATTTTTAGATTAATATTTTCTGCCTAAATATACCTTGTGTGTGTGTGTATGAACTGTTAGGTTGGTGCAAAAATAATATCGTTTTCTCACATAGTAACATATGTGAGAAAACGACATTATTTTTGCACCAACCTAATAAATTGTTCACTAAATACAGGAATGTCACAGTTATTATCCGAAAGTTGCACGTCGGATTCAGTTATTTTAATCTCAAGTATGTGGTGCAGTTCAATTTACATTACATATATATATATATATATATATATATATATATATATATATATATATATATATTGCATGAATCATTCATACAAAAAACAGATATTGAAGTTAATGATATAAATGGCGAGAATATAACTTCGCAAACAAATTTAATAAATTTAATAGTTCATGCCGCATTGACTGAAAACCTACCAGTACAAAAGAATTCTCCTATTACCATATTAGTACAAAAACGCACAATCTTAAAATTTAAAAAATCAATCTCAGCGTTGTGACCGGACGCTCCAAAATTTCTTACAATTAACAATAACACATTTCTAAAAACATATTTCGGATAACATCTATATTTTCGTTGTCCTGTTATTACCGAGAAGTAAAAAACAAAACCAAATCTATTTCCATACCTAAGGATGTCTGTAGGAACAAATGAAAGCTTGTAAAAAACTAAAAAAAGACCTTATGCAACTGGAATTTATAAACAGGGATCATAACATTCATCTACAGGTTCGGGGTTAATGTACTTTATTAAATTTGTTTGCGAAGATGTATTCTCGCCATTTATATCCTTAACTTCTATATCTGTTTTTGTATGAATGATTCATGCAATGTATATATATATATATATATATATATATATATATATATATATATATAAGTGAACATTGAAGTCAACACTTAGAGGCGACAGACTGTTTCATGCTAGACGCAAACATCAGGCATAAAACAGCCTGTCGCCTCTAAGTGTTGACTTCAATGTTCACTTTTATATTTACACACGCTCTATCTTTGATATTGAGCACTTTATTCCATAAATATAGCACACCTTAAGACTATATTTCTTCATATATACACACACACACATATATATATATATATATATATATATATATATATATATATATATAGAGAGAGAGAGAGAGAGAGAGAGAGAGGGAGTGAGTGAGTGAGCGAGAACTTTTTGGACGAACTTCTGAGGATTTTTTCTGATAAGTTATTCTTTAAGTTTTATTTTTTTTATTTTATTCTACTATTTCTTTTTGTTTGTTTTATTTTGGGGGCTTCGGCCCTCATAATTTTTTATTTTAGTCCGGTTTCCAAACTCCTTTTCTGGCGATAATTTTAAAAGACCCGCAGGTGGTAGTCTCCACGTTTCTCAATATGGCCGACAGTGCCAGTCGGGCCAATATTAAAAAGGACCTTTTTGGGACGGCGGCTAAAACCAACCCCCTTGATAATGCTGCCAAGAAGCGGGCTGATGGTAGCCCCAAATCTGACCGAGTTACTAGCTCCAAGAAAGGAGAAGCTAATGTCGAGGTGCCAAAGGAGGCACAAAGTAAGACAGCCGAGGAATTGCCCTCATGCTGGAAGTCCCCACCAAGTTGTATTCAGAACATGGCGGATTTCCTGGATAAGACGAAAGGTTACGCCCATCTTGTAAATAAAGATGGGTTCGTCGATGTTGTCCAGGAGCTCGATGTGTTCACAAAAAGAATGGTGACCGTTTTTGTGGTGGACAAAAAAAACAAAAAGATTTGTCGCTCCACTAAAGACACAGTGATTAAATCACTTTTGTCCCTGGGGATAAAACCCCAAAGAGTAATTAAGGGTACAGGGTTCTTCATGTGGGACATTCTGCTGCCCACACCAGAAGATTGTCTGGCCATGGCAAAGAAAGAATTGATCACAAAAGATCTAATTCTAAGAACAGAGTACGAAGGCGGACCAGGGTGGCCGTTTTCGAGGTTCCTCCTCAAATTTCGGGAGAGCTCTTGGCTGCATTTTTTATGCAGTACGGCCAAATTTTAGGGGCTCTCTCCGACAATTTGAACGGGGGATGGTCTTTTGATATCATGCTTGATCAAGAGGCCTTCAAGTCCGTCCCCAACTCTTTGGTGTTTGGTGACCGGAAAATGCCGGCCATAGTGACCGGTAGGAGACCAACTTGCTGGAGGTGTGGAGAGACTGGTCACCTTTCCTCCTCCTGCCCAGGGAAGAAGGCCCCTGGAGTTCCGGTCACAGGCGACCAAAATACCCCCTTGGCCGACAAAGTAAAATCCTCGGCGCCTGTAGTGGGCCTAGCTGCGGGGCGGACCGTTGGGGAAAATCCCTCGGTTGGGTCCAGACCCACATTACCCCCGAAACCAACGCCTGCCACAAGTGTGGTTAAGGAGAAGGATGAGGGGGAATGGTGCCTCGTGGTTAGGGGCAATGGGAAGACCCAAACAGCGGTTCCTCAGTCCCAACATGACCCCGGGGACATTGTCACCTACAGCCCCATTCCCTCTACCAGCTCTGAGGGAGACGCCTCGGCGTCTTATGCAGATACAGCTACTGAGACCCAAAAACTCAACGAACCAAGCTGGCAGAAAATACTGGACCTCAAAAAATTGAGAGAAAAATTGGAGGCCAAGCTAGCTAAAAATAAAAAATCGCTGGGGGCACCGGGCCCCCTATCCTCTGCCCCGTCTTCCCCTCCATCAAATTTCACAAAACCACCTCCACCTAAATCTCTGACAAACTCTCCTGCAAAATCTCTTCGTTCCTCCAAACCTTCACCCGTAAAGACACCTTCTGGCATGACTCCATCTACTACACCGAGAGACACACCTATGCATACACCCACACACTCTCCTAAAAAAAAAAGAAACCGAAGTCCTGACGCACAATCAGCTACGGACAAGAAAAAAAAGAAAATTAAACCTCCTTATCTCCCAGGGGAAGACGTCTGCCGCGTATCCCGGGAGCAGGCTGACAGGGTCTTCGGGCAAACTAAAAACCCGATGCCCTTAAAAGTTCTTTGGAACTTCCGGCACGTCAAGGGCGTAGATGTGGAGGTGCCGGAAAATTTTAAGGCCCGGAATCAGCTAACCGTCGTGAGGACTGGCCCGGGTACGCGGGAGATATGGGGCATGATAGAGGAGGCTAAGGCCTCCTTGAAAGTGGTGCCCCCAGCAGTAGTCCTCATTGAGGATAATTTAGATGAGACAAAAAAGTGCAAAGGGAGGGTCCCTATTTTCGTTCACCCATCCCTTTTATAGAGCTCTTAAGTTAACCTATCCCGCAGACATCGGTGGCTTGTCTCAGAGTGATACTCTCGATACTGAGATGATGTCAGGTTCGATGGGACAAGCTGTCGGTCTCCTCACCCCAGCCATGTTCTATCCTGAAGGACAACCCTAATCGACTTCACAATGGCTCTCTGGTTAGCCAGTTTAAATGTCCGGGGCCTGAGGTCCGAGTCTCGCAGGGCGAGGCTCTCTCGTGACTTTCAGCGCCTCGGGGTGAATGTATGTTGTATACAAGAGACCCGGTTTTCTTCTCATGATCGTGAGGACATACTGTCTAAGGGGTTCGCCCTTTATTCAGCCTGTTTTGATGGTCGTTCGAGGGGTGTCTCTTGGCTAGTGAGCAAGTCTTTGAAGGCTGCTTGTACCCTTGTCTTCGCGGATCCGGCGGGCAGACTTTGCGTGCTGGATGTTACTATAAAGGATAAGGTTCTACGTCTCATTGGGGTTTATGCGCCCAATACCCATTCCGAGCGGCCTGCTTTGTTTCGGCAGATCGCGCCGTTCTTGACGACGTCTCGTCGGGTAGTTTTAGCGGGGATTGGAATGCCGTCCTTGACCCCGATATAGATCGTATAGGGCATAAACAAGGTACTAACAACCCGGATGTGAAACCATTTCGGGACTTTATCGATGGGTTTGATCTTGTCGATAAGTTCCGGAATGAACACCCTCGGGAGGTAGCATGGACTTGGACAACTAGTGGCAACTCGGCTCCTGGGACGCTTGCGAGCTACCTGGACCGAGTCTTAGTTAGGAGAGTCGATGTAGGGCTCTTAAGGTGTCCAAGTTTCCATTACATAGTTTATACGGATCATAGGCTTGTCCGGGTCCGTGTAAACTTAGATAAGCCTAAGGTTAAGTTGGCTGGTTACTGTAAATTGAACTGTTCACTTTTTGGTGATCAGGGTTTCCGGGACCAGCTGTTACTAACCATCCAAAGGGAATTGACGGGAGCGGTTGTGGGAAACGCCTGGTGGGGAAATCTAAAATCTAAAATTCGAACGTTTGCTGCCGATTTTAGTCGTCGACTCAATCTAGATAGATTAGCGGCGCAAACTGCTTTAGAAGATAAAGTCGATCGGGCTGTGAAATCCCGTGTTAGTGGGGACATAGCTTTAGCTAAGGCAAAGTTGTCCTCCTTGCTTATCAAGAAGGATCAAGCTCTGGTAGTTAGGGCTAGGTTAAAAAGAATGTCTTCTGAGGCAACGAATATGGCCGCTGAACTGCGTGCAGAGGAAAATCGAAACGCGTCTAGGCGACATATAGCGTGCGTCACGTTGCCGGATAAGCGGACTGTGACTACAAACGCGGGCATATGTGAGGTGTTTCGGGACTACTTTCAGGATCTTTTCACCAGGGAGCCCGGTCTGAGCTCTGCTCAGTTCGACGCCTATTTAGCTGACTTTCCCTGCCTCTCGGCAGCTGAAGCGGCTAGGTGCGAGGGTCCCATAACAGAGTCGGAGATCTGGGAAGCGCTGAAGCAGGTTGGCCTGGATAAGTCTCCGGGACTAGATGGTCTTCCCTACGAAGTTTACTTGAGGTTGTCGCACGTTTTTGTTCCTTTGCTGGAACTGATTTACAACCACTGGATGAAGCAGGGGTCTTTACCCCAACGCTTCACCAGGGGTGTGATCAAGTTGCTGCGTAAGGACAAGAACGGTGGGGATGGGTTAGGGAACTTTCGCCCTTTAACCATGTTAAATACGGACTTAAAGATTTTGGCGAAGATCTTAGCCAACCGTTTGCAGCTTGTCCTGTCTGGACTGATTGGCCCTGAACAGACTTGTGCTGTGAAGGGTAGGACTAATCAGGATAACCTTCACATGGTACGCTTGATCTTAGAACAAGTCGACAGTGAAGCCGCGCTGATCAATTTAGATCAGTCCAAGGCCTTCGATAGGGTTGACCATCGATTTCTGGAGGCTGTCCTTTCGGCGGCCGGTTTCGGAGCCGACTTTCGCTCCTGGATCCGACTTTTGTATGCGACCCCCGGTGCGCTGGTGGAAGTGAATGGGTTAAGATCGAAGTCTTTCGTATTGTCTCGCTCCATTCGTCAAGGTTGTCCGCTCTCGCCTCTGCTTTACGTTCTTGCGTTGGAACCTTTCCTTCGCAAGTTAAAGGCGAATCCGGTCCTGCGCGGAATTTCCCTGCCTGGGGCTTCCACCTCAGCCAGGTATTCTGCCTATGCTGACGACGTTTCGGTTCTTGTGTCGAGCAGTGCCGAGATTGACGAAGTCAGCAAAGAGATCAGTGGGTATGAGATGGTGACAGGGACCAAGATCAACCGCGATAGGTCTGTGGGCTTGCGGTTGGGTCCGTGGAAGGGAGTTTCTCTTCCCGGACCTTTCCTCTGGACGGATGGGCCGATCAAGATACTCGGCGTCTGGTTCCGTCCTGATCTCCAGTTTGAAATGAATTGGTCGGAGGTGCAAAGGAAGGCCGAGATCGCGGTTAATCTGTGGTCTCGGAGGAGACTTTCCCTGAAGGGAAGGGCGGAGGTACGTGTTTCACACATATATCCGATCCTCCTTTACCGACTCTCTGTGCTTCCACTCCCGTATGCCAGACTAATGTCATTAGTCCGGACCTTGTTCTCTTTCTTGTGGAGAGACAAGGCCCCTTTGGTATCTCACGATATCTGTTGCCTTCATCCCTCTGAGGGCGGTCTGGGTATGCCTAGCATTGAGATTCGTCAATATATGCTTCGCATTACCTTTCTATACCGAATGTGTCGCGGATTGGATGAGGTGGGCACCTTTTGGAAAGAAGATGTCCGAAAACATTTCCCATCCCTGAGAAGTGTGCACTCGTGCGAGGAGGAGGCCGGCCGTAGACCTCGTGCCGAGTGCTCCCTCTACCGCGAATGTCGTAGTGCTTTGAAGCTCCTCTTACGGACGACGGATGGCCTCTCCGACGCCCAAGCGTTGTCTCGTAAGGCATTGTATCAATTGTTAGTTAGGGGTCCGTTCAAGATGATCTGATCGACGAGCTCGGTCTTACGAAGCAGGAGGCTCGCTCGATATGGCCTTGGGCGCCTGGGTTGAAATGTCTCAATAATGATGAGGCATCACTCACATGGCTGATGATTCGTGGGGCCCTCTGGGTCGGCAAGAGACTTTGTTCAGCAGGCTTGGAGAAATATCCAAACTGTCGTCGCTGTACTGGGGAAGTCGAGACCATTGGTCACGCCTTTTTTCAGTGCAAGACGGTAGTGCCGTTGTGCAAGTTTGTTGAAGGCCTCATGGTTCGCATGCTGCAGGGAAAGTTCTTTGTCCTGGAAGCCAGTTCTGTTTGTAGCAGTGTGGTGCCGCAATTGACGAAGGCTGAACACTATGTGTTCTGTTGCTTACTAGGGATTATGAGAGTCGTGATTTGGACGACGTGTCAGAAGGGATTCCATGAGGGCGAGAAGTTCACCTCTTCCCAACTGATCTTGTTCTTTAAGCATCAGCTTAAAGTCAAGATTAGGACGGAAAGGCGGGGGCTCACCTCATCGGAATTTGGCAAAAGGTGGGTGAATCTTGCGCGAATGTGTAGAGTGAAAGGGGTTGAACATAGGCAACCCATCCAGATATTAGGTTAGTTTAGTTTTTTGAATTTGATCCTTTAGGTTTCGTTTTTTGTTGAACTTAGCTAGGGTGCGCATGCTCATTGGTCCCTTTTATGTCTGTCCCTTTTTTTTTCTTTTGTTTAATTCCCCATCCCCTCCCTCGTTAGGTGGTCAGTGATGTCAGTTCTCTGGTGGATGCGGGACGACTTTCGTTTCGTGTGTGTGATTTTTCGTATTTGTTGTTGTGTATGAATGTGTGTGTGCCTGCGTGAATGCTTGGAGGTATGAATGCTTTTTTCATTTCTTCATAGTCCCGCATTGATTTCGTCCGGTGAACTGATGTTTCTGCCACATTCATGGTTTGTCGGGGGTTTTATTACTAAAACAGTTTTGTTTAGTTTAGTGTAAATATTTAAAGCACATTGTACATATTCATTTGGGGATCATTTTTTAAAAGTTGTTAATTTTTGACCCTCCCCCCACGAACGATAATTGTACATAAGGGGTCTAGTTAGGACATCATCGAGAATTTGAGGTATTATGGTGGACGTAGTAAGAAAGGTAGGAGTGAATGTGTTGTTTTGGTGATTGGAATATTGTTGGCTTGATTGGGTCAGTGTCTGCGACTAGCAAAGTTTAGAATTAAGACAGATGAAGACAGTCCTTCCCCATCCCCTTTTAGGCCTTGTGCCGCATTTTGTATTTATCATACAAATAAATATTGAGTCACCAAGTGAGGGTCACCGAGTAGTAGCCATAGAGTGAGTGAATGAGTGTGTCAGGACACCAGTGAAAGAAAGTATTCTCCAGTACGTTTCCGACAATGTACTATTTAACCTTATATCCGAGTCCGTTATCTTTCTAGGCTTCTACACCATAACAGAAAGAATGAAAGAAAGAAAAATAGTGAAAGAAACTATTAAGAAAAAAGAAAGTGAGGGAAAGGAAAACAATAGAAAGAAAGAAAGAAACAAACAAACAAACAAACAAACAAAAGAAAAGTGAAAGGAAGATCAATGCACGATGCTAATTATTCGAGGTGCTGCATTCTTGGAAAATCAGCATTTCTGGCCTTTCATCACCGACTGAACACTCATAAATAACGCTATTTACATTATTCAGACTATTATCCTCATCTTTGTTGCAATATTTATCACAACGTTTCGACCGTTGTACGCTC
>OZ010575.1:20204791-20247291 GCA_963932145.1 Acanthosepion lycidas
CCCTCTCTGTTAAATTACATAAACTTGATACTACCCCCGTCAATTTTCATTTCATCTTTCATTTCATTTTTGGAAGTGTTATGTGATGATCCAGCGTCCCTTAAAAGGGCTCTGGTGAAATAAATTATTATAATGGAACCTTAAAGTGGTCTGTTTTTCTTTAAAATATTAGCTCTGGATTTACATTGAGCTCTTAGGATTTCACTCTGCTTGGGACTACGCATACGGATCACCAAGTTTTTCATAACTTATATATCTATATATATATATATATATATATATATATATATATATATATATATATATATATTGAAATGAGCTAAATAAAGCGATATGAGCAATCATATATGCGTGCGATTACGTATACAAACAGATGAGCAAATAAATATTTATTGAACAGTTCGTAATTTTTAATATCTGATGAATGCGAAAACTACGAAACTGAGCCGTACTGCAAACGGAGGTATATGTGTAATTATCAATATATATATATATATATATATATATATATATATATATATATATATGGCAGCGTATACGCATCCGTAAATTTTTTGAGCCCCCTGAAGATGGTCTCAGATATGATTGAAACTAATTAGAAGAAAAAATATTTGAAAGAAAATTTTGTAATTTTTTTTTAATCAATTTTCTACAGCCACCAAGAAATTAATTCGTTGACTTCAAACGATTGAAAACTAAAATAAATAGACATAATTCGTCTAAATTATTTAACATATATATACTATTACTATACCATATATTGCTCGACTAAATATTGAGCCCTCTTTTAAATTAAATGTTAAGAGCGTTGGAAGCGTACTCTATTCGTTCTCATCGTACCTGTATATATGTGTGTGTGTGTGTGTGTGTGTGTGTGTGTGTGTGTGTGTGTGTGTGTGTGAAAATATATACAAAATAGGAAAGGACTCGTAGTCTTATGTAGCGATGGAATCATATTTTTAAATAATTACATAAACATATATATATATATATATATATATATATATATATATATATATATATATATTCATGGTATAGCTGGGCAGTCGTATTCGAGGATACCCGTTTACTAGGGCAGCTAACCAATCCCTATTGCAGACGCTAGCTCAGGCACATTGTGTTTGCTTAACATCCATAGATCCCACCTGTACTGCAACTATGCTGAGCAGACCTTCGTTCCAGTTTCTGGGAAAGAGCGTGTTATTTAACGTGATCAAAAACTTGAACAAGTCCAGCACGCTCAAGCCCTCGGCCACGATGACTTGTGACTTCCTGCTAGCACAGCTATCGGCGGACCCCAATGGTTCCGTCTACCCAATTTCACTCGCAAAGGCCTGGTTCAACCCGTGGTATGGTTTTCAGACACTTTCCAAAGGTGCCGCACGCTAGAATCGACCCCTCCAGTCCGATGATATCATATATATATATATATATATGAATTAAATAAAAATGAAACTCAATTTAACCCATTTATATAGCCATTTCGCTCCTCGGGAGATTTCTCTCATTGGGAAATTCCATGGAGCTTGTCAATACTAAATCGTTTGATAAAAAAATGGATTGTAATTTTTTTAAAAAAAATTGAAAACTTGAAATTTAAACAGAAAAAACAGTCCGATGTTTCCAGACTGACCGTTACATAGTTTAATATATTATAAGGGATATGGGCACCTAGAGGTGGTGTAATGGTTAACAAGCTTGTCTCGCTAGAGCAATTACGACTGAGTAGTTAGTTCGATCCTCACTTTCAGCCTTGCGCCACATTTAAGTTACGCTTGGAAAATCACTGTATTATGAAGGGATTATTTTTTTTTATTCTTTTTAAATATATATATTGCATTTAAAATAAAAGGGTATATTATTTTATATTTAAAATAAACGAAGATTGATGGTATTTATTAAAAAAAGAAATATATTAAAATAGACGGACCTAAAACGATATGGATAAACAAATAAAAATTTTAATTTGATTTAATTTAATTTTAATTTAAAGTTGGGATTATTATTTTATATTAAACTTAAAGTGGGGGTCATTCGGTTTGTTTTTAAAAAAAATTTAGACACCATATAAATAAATTATAACATGAACAGAGGAAGGTCATAAGTTACAGTAAAAACTAATCTGGATCAACGTATATTTGTTTTTAGGTCTACATGAGGCCATCAATTCATTTCTTTGTTTAATAATTTAGGGTTATTTAGGGTTATCTTAGTTTTTAAACGAATTCCTTCCGGTAAGGATAATTTTTTTTTGGGGGGGGTAACTTATTTTATCTAAAATTTACAGGTGTTTTTTTTAACTAGTATTTAACATGTAAATAGTTTGATTAATTTATTTTTAAGCGATTTTTGTTAAATATTTTTCTCTTAGTTTTTAAAGTTGTAAATAGTCTGTCATTTTAATCACTCTATTGTAAATTTTATTAAGTGTAGTTTAGAAAAGAAAAGAAAATAAGAATAAGAATAAAAAGGAAAAGAAAAAAACCCAAACAAATAAGTTATTTTATCGAAGTTAAAAGGGGAGGTTTTCTTCTATTCTTCCAAAAAAACACCCTATCTTGGCCGCATGGAGGAAGATCACTACAACCATGCATACCTAATTTGTAACTTCGAATAGCCCAATTGAAGTCTTGATTGGTTGTCGTTTACTGGGGCAACTTATATAATGCACGTCCTAAAGCTAGTGGCAGATTTTCTAGGTGCGGGCCGAATACTGATCATATTCGGTCGGGTGGCCCATCGAAGAAGTCTGTTGTTTATTTAGACCCGAAACTTCTAGTGACATGGGAGCAACAACACTGACGACGCATCGAGATTTGGCACTTAAAGATGTATTTTAATAAAAAAGTGTTTTAAGTTTTAATTTTTCTATAATGCATGAATTAAATCTATTGTTCTTACCATTGAAAGTTTGTTTTTTAATACAATAAATCTTTAATCGCTAGTAATGTTTGGAGAGAGGAGCGATATATATATATATATATATATATATATATATATATATATATATATATATATCGCGGATTTTCAATCTGCTTGTCTGAATCATCTTCAAGAAGCGAGAGCAAGATCTAAAATGTCAGCCAATCTAACAGTGATCTCATTTCACAATTCTCACACTTGTTCCATATGTGGCCGCCTTTGTAAATCACTAACGGGTCTTAAAAGCCACTTAAGATTATCACACAAACTGCCATAACTGAATCAATAAGCTGCCAGATCCTCATACGTCGAAACCGACGCGAGAGTCCATTATATATATATATATATATATATATATATATATATATATATATATATATATATCAGTGCGACTAAGCACACCAATGTCTCTAGCTAGGATTGAAACCCAGCCGATATGATGTCACTCAGAGTTTCTACCACTGTGCTAACATCATTCGACAGATTGAACTAGCTAATTCTAGCGTATTGCTTTTACGAATGTAAACAAATGCCAATCAGCCATAGGCCTTGATTCATTTTAGTGAAGAGCTTTGCATTAGCACAGGTGGCTGAGATTATTTTGCTGTTACACCCGGTATATATATATATATATATATATATATATATATATATATATATATATATATATATATGTGTGTGTGTGTGTGTGTGTGTGTGTGTGTGTATGATGATGATGAGTAAAGCGGGGACTTATCTATGATAATAATTTATTTCACATGGAACTAACAAATCCCCTCTCTTCAGATCAAACAATTTTACAACAGTAGATGAATTTTAAATTTATCCAGGCATAATTATCCCTAGTATTTACCAAAAATTAATAAGAATGTATTTAGCTCTAAGTTGAAATGATGACTCTTCTTGCTGTTGTGATCCCCTGATTTAGTTTTCCTCTTTACTTTTCCCTCTTTTTTAAATTTATTCATCGTTCTCTTGATAGTTCTTGAACAGACTTTGAAGATGGAAGCCAGAGTATGAATGTTGGTAACAATGAACACATGAATGATCTTTTTCCTCTCACCGTTGCTCACTTGGGATGACAATGGCTCTGACTAACAATTTTAACCTGTTCTATTTCTAGCTGAATAACTCAAAGGGTTTTTCAGTGATGCATACAACAAATGTTGTCAAGATGGCTAAACTTAGCTGAAAATTTGGAATAAAGAAACGCAATTAGTTTAGTGTATTTTTAGATATTAAACATTTTTTAGAATGGAGAGTTATCCATTGCTGTTAGCCGATTTGAATAATTTGGATGTTACACACGATATATATATATATATATATATATATATATATATATATATATATATATATATATATATATATATACATATATATATATATATATATCAAAATACAGTTTTCTAATATCATCAGTGAAGTTTTATAAACGGGATCACAGTAGGTGTCGGGTATTTTAGCGTCAGGCCCCCTTTCTCGACTGACTAGATTAGAAATATATAACATCGATACGCCTACACACAACTGGATACAACTTTATGCATCTCAATTTTCACTTTGGTAGCTAAACTGGTACATATATATATAGGCATGTCCACTGTTTTCGCGGAAAAACAGCATAGCGTAAATGAAAAATGCCACAAAATTAAAGAAAATAAAGTATTATCGTCAAAATGTTTATGTTATTATTAAGATGAAAGAAAAAAGTATTTTTTAATTATTTTTTGAAATTTTTTAATATTTTCTAACACGTTCGAAATTTCGGTTAAAATCTTCTTTTCTTTACGTCATCGCGGGAACGTTAAAATAACAGTTTTTTTTTGCGCTTTTTTCCCGTTGAAAACACATTGATTTGGAAATTCTTGTAAAATTAAAGTAATTGTCAAATTTTAATGAAATTTTCAGGACTTATTCACAAATAAATGAAATTATTTTTGAAATATTTTGTTTTTAGAAATTTTTGGTAAAAAATATTTTTTTTAAATATGTTACCCCCAACTTATTTAATTTCATGAAATTTCGCCCAAAACCTTTTCGGATCCTCAATTTTTTTTTTTTGTTAAAAGGAGGAGTCTTTGGAGATGATAAATAACCTACTTTTTTTTTTAAAGTTGAGCTATTTAACTGAAAATCTTGTCTGAATTGAACAATAATGTATCCAATAAAACAATGATATTACTTAATTAGAAAAGTTTTTAATTGCTTTTGTAAATAAGTAATATTAAGGACATTATTGTCTGAAGAAATAATTTTTTTCTGATGAATAATTAATTTTTACAAGAATTTTTTCGTTTTTTAAAAAATTTTAATTATAATAATTTATAATAGTTTAACATCGTGTAAAGCTCTGTATTAGGAGGGTTCATCGATATTATGTAGTAATTAAGTAGAAAAAAACTTTACGAATCCAAAATTGCTAAGTTTGATGAATTTAGTTGAGCTACTTTTTTTAAAAATAATTTTTTATGTTGTATTTTTTTACTTAATACATTCCTTATTTCCGTGTATGATATACTGAAATTGCCAGTATTATTACAAGGTCACGTGATTTAAGGGTTTTGTCCCTTTACGCGGCCTTTTCATAACATTTTTTATTTTCCATTCAACTTTAAAAGTGTAAACTTTAAATTTTAAAGTAATTTTTCTTTTTTTCATTTACTATTTCACTAAATAATTTTATTTTATGTATTGTATTTCCATTAGTGTGGGTCATACTCAAATAGAATAATTTTTTTTTTTTTAACTCTGACTTTTAAAAATTATGTCATTGATGGTAATCCGTAGTAGCTGTCATCGCCTCGTCATTCAACAATCCATCAATAGGTGGGTCAGATTGACAGGATCGATCGTTAATAATTGGTTGTATATTATTTTTTTCTTTCAAATCAGATTACTTTAACTTTAAATTTTTTAATTTTACTAAAATAACGTGTCAGAAATTTTTTTAAATATTTTAAAAATCGATAAATTTGTGTTTGATTACAAATTTCTTAAAATTAAGAAAATGGCCGTTTTTAAGAAAATTTAAAAATTTAAAATTAAATTTGACAATCAAATGTATATAGTTTGAAATACACCAGAATTGTTTAATTAATAGAAATCGTAAATTTAATCATTAAACTTTCAATTAAAGCTAAAATGAAATCTTCAAGTATGTTTTTTCGATGTAAAAAATTCATTTTAAACTTCAATATAGAAAATTTATGCCGAAATAGTGGAGGTACCTATATATATATATATATATATATATATGAAGAAAAATATACGGAAAAAACAAACAAAAATCCTTATATGAAATAATGCTGTTTTAATGTTAATATGTCGACGTCGGACGTTTCGATCAATAAACCATCTTCAGGACATATTTATAAAATATAAAATATAGTTAACATTATCAAATTTAACATGACAAAGACGATGGACACATGAACAAGACTTATCCAAACAGATAACTGAAAGTTTTATACGATCAGCGTTCCGTTTATTGCATATAAGGATTTTTGTTTGTTTTTTCCGTATATTTTTCTTCATACTGTCGGATCTATATCCATATATTTGCTTACATATATATATATATATATATATATATATATATATATATATATATATATATATATATATACTAGCAGCATGGCCCGGCGTTGCCCGTGCTTGATTCAAAAATCGTACGACTCATACAGCAATCTCTATCACTTGACTTAAAATATTTTTGCCCTTCCTTGCCTTTAAAGGAGTGCCCTTGCCGTGCTGATGTTGCTACATGCCTTACTTCTTCACACTGCGAATTTTTTCTAAGCTCTATACTAAACATTAAATCTGTTAGGAAAAAAGAACTAAACAAAATAAACACAAAAAAAACTGGAAAAACCGAATGAAAAAAAAAATGTTAACAACAAATACTTTTTCACACCCAACCCAGTTCTGTGGAATCAAAATCAACGTTGAGTTTAAGCAAGCGAATGAGCCAGTTAGAGTAAAGTGCCATGTAGATTTAAATTTTCCTACTTGTAACGAATGCAGCTATCGATTTTTTGCAATCTAGCATGCTAGTTAACATTCGTGTGAATCAGCTGTTAGCTCTCACGCTGGCCAGTAGAATCTTCCTGTCTATTCGTGGCAGCCAGCTATTGGCACTCACTCTGGCTAGTAGAAAATGACCGCAAACTACATGAAAACTGCCGTAGAAGCATGAAAAAAATCGATTATTTCCACTATCGATAGGAGTTGGGAAATGCAAAGTCGGTCTTGGCTTTCCCGCTAACTTGGAGCGTGTGCATGTAAATTTTGGTGCAAATCCGTCGAAAATTGCGGCCGTGCATTCGTTACACGCACACACACCCTGCCGGTTATATATATATATATATATATATATATATATATATATATCCAACGAATTAAATAATATTTGTGTTGGTCACACCACAACCTCGCTTTCACGACGCTAGACACTACATTTGAATGAAGACTCTAAGATTATTAGGCATGTAAAACAACATGCCTGGCCGCGTACACAATTACGCAAAATCCTCGTTGAAAACTCAACTATACTTAAACATTAAAACAATAAACAAAAACTAAAAATTCTTGAAGCTATATACATAAAACAGTTGAAACCTAACCTGAGCAAAATAGACTATGAAATCTCCACACATATTCTTAAATGTCTATAATTGTTAACAGAAGCCATTGATTTATACCAACGGCTTCCCATAATACTTCTCGAATTCACTCTCGCGTGGTCATGTGTGACGTTATGAGCTGCGGTGCGATTTATGCACGAGTTTGTTGTTGCTTGGAAATCATCCATGTAAACAGAAACAGACTATCATCACTGTCTTGTCCGTGTATTGCTTAATATATTGTAATGTAATTGTCATCTTTGATAATGGCATATGTAAGCCGAAAGCTTAAATAGGATTAAAAAATATGTATCAATATTGATTTTCTTTCTTCGTTTAATGATAATATTATTAAGCTTATCAGGCGTTATGAAAAGAATTTACGTAAAATAAATAGACAACACTTGTCTATATTATTTAATGAAACATATATATATATATATATGACGTCCCCCGGTGTCGCTGCGCCAAATGTGACGTCTGCCTAGCCGCGTCCGTCGTGCTATCCTGTCCTGTGACGACCAACTGGCTTGGTATTGGTCGCGGCACCAAATGTGACGTTATAACCTTTTGGTGATTCGGATGGGAATCTGGTTAGATTCGGTATTAGCCTTGTCGTTCCCAGCTCGCCTCCAACGTCTGGTTACCGAAGTAACTGTTTTGATTTCCAGTCTAACCTACCCACGTTGTGAATTGATCTTAGGCAGACGAAATCAATCAGTCGCCGGGCCGTAATGCAAGCCGAGTTCGATCAAGGGTAACACCGCACAAGTATATGTAAAAGAAAATAAAATAATAACTCGAAAAGTTCAAATGGGTTAAAAAAGGATAACAATATTTTATATCTGGTTGCTGAATACAGGACTGCGTCTTCTTCCCAACCCACTATATGGATTCGTGAAACTTTGTGTTTGTTAGACGAGTCTTAACATCTTAAGTTGTTTGTTCTTTAAGAAACTGGTTCTTGGTGTATCTTCAGGTGATATTCGTAAAACTTGTTTTGGTGGTGTGAGTCTAAGTCGTTCTTCAAAAATAAATTGTTCTTGGTTAGAAATTGAGTCGTGATTTCCGTGGAATCGTTCAAGTCAGCTATCTGCGAGGCGGGTGCAACTCCAACTGCGAACTTCACTCGAACTCGAACTGGTACTGAACTCGCTGCGACTCTGCTTATATGGACGCCGACCAAAACCGGGGTGGGTTTGTCGGGGTTTGAGGTTCCTTGATAATTCTAAACCCACAATCCACTTCTTTGTTTTCGATCAGGAAAAATTTATTATTTTCCATTTTTGGAAGTCTTTCGTCTTCCCACCTTCTGTTCTCATATTGGTATCTCACTATGCCCTCAGAGGGTGTCAACGGCTTTCCCCTCTCTCTCACAGTGGCATCTCACACCTATCCCTTCAGGGGGGCGCAACAAGCCTCCCCTCCTTCTTCACATGATTACCTCCGCCTAACGCTCATGCCACCATTCAGCTAATGGGCGCTCAGCAGCGTGGGTGTGGCCAGACTAGCCTCGGTTTAAAAAATCTTGCCCATTTCTTTTCTTCCTTTTCTTCGAGGAGACCTCACACCCTAGACTCTTATCTTAACCGAATCACCTGGAATTCGTCAATCAGATTTTCGCCAGCATCAAGTGGGTGGCCATTTGGATGTATTTGCATTCTTGATGCCAATTACTGATCCGATAAAATAGTTTCGCTATCATAGCCAGCCCTGACGATAAACAGATGCTCCTCTCAATGATATTCTGCATATAGAGAAAGGCTTAACCTTTCCTTCCTGGTGGTCAGCGGACACTTTTGTTTTTCTCGGACAGTGCGTGCTTAATTAATTTTTATTTTTATCTCTTTAGAATTCTGCGGGAGGTAACTTGTCCAACTTGAAAATTCCCTTTACCATTGCCATGGGCAGATTGGACATATCTTACTCTCCGCCCCGTAACATAAATCAGATTAAATTCTGTTTTCTCTCTCGACAATGGAAATAAGAATCTTACCACTTTTCCTTGTCAGAAAAATAACACCGCTTAGTGTCCTTTTCGTGGTGACTTCTTTTCACCTAAATTTAATTCTCGCCTTTCTTTTTTTCTTCTTTCTTTCTAGCGACGTAAATAGTGTCACATATATATATATATATATATATATATATATATATATCGGTAAAATATATATGTGTGTGTATATATATATATATATATATATATATATATATATATATATATATATAGGTAAAAAAGATGTCAGAAAGCTTCTGTTCAAAAACTTATTGTATAGACTAAAATGAGGGGAAAAAGTCACCTTATATATAATATAGTGATATTTATTTATAATAAATGAATTTTTACAGAGAATTAAAACTTTGTTACTTACAATCGGATTTTCATTGCTTTTTTCTTAGAAAAATAATTTTTTAAACTGTTTTTTACTATAACCGGTTTCGCTTAGCTTTTCAAAAGGTTTTTAAGTGTTTCTATCTCAACGTGTTGATGCTTACGTTTTGTATCAATGAAAACATGAAAATCAAAGGGCGTTAATGCGGTTTATGGTAAGGTGAATCTGGTAAAACCAATTATGCAATAAATTAAGGATGGGTTTGAACATGTTGATGAAAAATGCTTCCTTAATATGACTTTGTTCAGTGGTTCTGTAGTCGCATTGGTAGAATGGGAAGATACCAAAATTTGGCAGATTTTGTACTCCGCATTCCTCTATATGTTGGCTAAGAGGTATTTTTTCTGGTGTTATATATATATATGTGTGTGTGTGTGTGTGTGTGTGTCTCTCTCTCTCTCTCTCTCTCTCTCTCTGTGTTTGTGTGTGTGTGTGTGTACATATATATATATATATATATATATATATATATATATATATATATATATATATATATATTTCTTCTCCTGATGATGGCCATTTTGTCCGAAACTAGTCGAGGAATCTAAATGAAATAATAATAATAAAAACTAAAGAATTTTAATCTACAACCCAGTGTGTCTGAAGATTTTAATTTTTTAATATTTTTTATTGTTCAATATATATATATATATATATATATATATATATGGATTTAAAATATGTTTTTTTCTCTACACAGTTCTAACCATGTTTCCTAAATAGAAGCTGAAAGCTCCGATTCTTTCTTTATGTATATATATATATATATATATATATATATGATAACGATATATATTGGTTTGTGTGCGTGTATTTGTGCGCGTCATCTTGGTTGGCGCTGAAAACAAACAATTGATTAAGGCTACACAGTGTCCGTTACCTGATCGATTGCAAATTGATGAAGTGATTGAGGTTGGACATTTTCTTTTTGCTTCTCCAATCTCCGGAATGTGTATTCAGGCGCATGCGTCAAATGGGCGCGTTAGCTTTCCGCCATGCTCCTTTCTTTTTATCTGAGACGCCGCTGGACAGGCAACGATTCGCGTATCTTCGTTCCCTACCCCCTTTTCCCCTCACACTCCCCAATTCTTTGACGCCTTCATTTCCTCCTACTCTCACTATCTTTCTCTTTCTTCTCTCTGTCTCTCTGTCTCTCTGTTTGATTTTCTTGGTTTGGGCACGTGGAAGAATTTTCTAAATTGCCGCCTCCGTTTCCCACTTCAAATATCCTTCCGAGGAAAACAAGCAGGAAGTTTTGCATACATATATATATATATATATATATATATATATATATAAACATAGATAGATAGACAGACAGATAATGAACAGACTGTGATAGATAGATAGATCCATCCACGGGGATCGAATGTGGCACAAGGCCTTTTTAATGTGGGTATCTCCGAGCCCGTAGGCCTAGCCAAAAATAAATAACCATCCAAACCCGCCGAGGTGGGCCAGTTCCGTCAAGCTCCCCCAACGAAACCCTACCCTTAGGCGGAGCTTCGTCCGGGTTCCTCTCTGCAAGCAGAGAGTTCGACAGACACCCGACCAAATAGATAGATAGATATGAACAGACCGAAATAGATAGATAGATAGATAGATAGACAGATATGAACAGAGCGAGATAGATAGATAGATAGATAGATAGATAGATAGATATGAACAGACTGAGATAGATAGATAGATAGATAGATAGATAGATATGAACAAACTGAGATAGATAGATAGATAGATAGACAGATAGATAGATAGATAGATATGAACAGACTGAGATAGATAGATAGATAGATAGATATGAACAGACCGAAATAGATAGATAGATAGATAGATAGATATGAACATAGTTAAACATAGAGAAAGAGAAATACATCCACTCTATAGATAATTCCAAAATAATTCCTTCCTTACTTACGAACTTAGTAATATCAATAAAATTCCTTTTCAAGATATATTGTCAAACACTAATAGCAATAAATTCCCTATCTCCATACGTATAAACCCTACCTACATCCTTAACCATAAGAATAAATGTCCAAATTACTATAAAATAGCAATTATAAAAAAACCTAATAAACCGTGCAAAAACTAATTCTTCCACAAAACAGATTTTCTACAGCAAAGTAAAAAAAAAAATAAAACAAACTCTTATTAATAATAACTTCCGTAATTATATTATTGATGAAAAAATAAGATACGTTATCAGAAATTTTAATACAAAGCAAATGGAATATAAGATTTCTTCAACTAGCCTCAAATATATTAATCTTTTATATTGCAACCAAACATATTCTAATTATAAACAAGACGAAAATATCCGAAAAAATTAATAAATGCTAACATTTCCACCACAGAACCCAGTAAAATATAAAATTAATTATATACTACACTAAATCTAATATATCTGATTTAATCAGTGGTAATGACTCTTCCCCAACAACTAACATATTGCAGAAAACCAAAATTGTATATAAATTTAAATGTCTTCTGAGTGATTGTATCTCCAACGAAAAAAATAATATTTATGTTGGCCACACAACGTTGATGTTGTCTCGGCGGCTGAGTTTCATTTGAATGATGCATCCAACATTTCTAAACATTTACAACAGCATGCCTGTCCACATTCAGAACTCAGAAAAATTCTTGTTGAAAATGCATCGATACTTTTTCATGAAAATAATAAACATAAACTAAATTTTTTTGAAGCTATCTATATTAAAAAATTGAAACCAACCTTTAATAAAATTAATTATGAATACTGCACAAATGTTTTAAAATGTTTACAGTAGATAGTTTAAAACGTCGGTGTTTGTACTCATAGTTTTAATACTTATTTCTTTAAAAAAATCTCTCGACAACACCATGGCACTCTGTGGTAAGCTTCAAAACTAATTCTAGCTTGGCTGAAGCAAAATAGGGCACAAGTTCTACCATGGTCAAGTCAACCCCCGGACATGAACCACATTGGATATGTCTGGGCCTCATTTAGCAGATCATTGTGCAAGAAACGAGTAAAACCTGTTTCCCGTGACGAATTGCTTTAAATTCTGCATTCAATTTGAGCGGACATTCCTTACTCGAAGATTACAACGCTTATCGCTGCCCTGCCTGTCAGAGTGAAGGCGCTCAAGGACGCTTAGGAAGCCCCGATAAGTATTAATGGATGCATTAATTAAATAAACAATATCTCCCCCCACCCGCCACCGCGACAAACTCTAGTTGCTGATTACGTCTCCGTATATCTAGTCCAAACGACAAGCCCATTGAAAAGATCATGTTGCTCCTGTTTCACTCCTCCGGCATCAACTCCCGGCCAACTCCTGCTAACCTCTACAGCTTCTTTAGCTCTTCTATATGTCGTCTCCTTTCGGAAGATAGACGATCACGGCTCTCCACAACTTGTGTGGCTCTTAACAGTTTGTCTCCCTTTGCTAAGGCATCGGCCCTCCGTGCCGCCATCCGCTCACACAAGCTCGCTACCTTCCTCTACCTCTCTTTCTCTCAGTATGTCCCCACAGGGATTAAGTTTTCCAAATATTCCTACCTCGTTATGTGCCCAAAGAATTTCAGCTGTCTTTTCCTGATTTTGAGTAGAAATGTTCTTTCTGTTGCCATTTTCTTTAAGACCACCTTCTTGCTTGCACACTCCGTCCATGGAATTCTCATTATCCTTCTGTAGAACTACATTTCTGCCGCTTCTGGATTTTTTAACAAATATTCACCCAGTACAAGGCCTAAGAGCCACTCAAGGTAGAGGGTTACTGCGTGGAGCTGTATTAACGTAAGAAATGACTAGATAACAGGAAAGATAGTTAATTCTAGACAGACTTGAGGAGGCCAAGATTTAATTAACGAAACCATTTTCAGAGTTCAGGCGGAGATGTTAGGAGCATAGAGTTGAAGCAGACTTTAGAAGGAACCGGAAACCTAATCCTAACCAGGAAACAATGGTCGAATCTTTGTTCTTGTTCAAGAGCCCGGGGAAGAGTGTGAACCGGGCGATAGTCAAACTTCCCCATCCTTAAGGAAATTGTCCAACATTCACCGCCATATAAGAGGATGGATACGACATTGCAACCCCGCACTCTTTTCTTTGTCCTAACGAATTTTATTTCTGTTTCTCAACATTTTGCTTAGATTTTGGAATGCCTCTTTCGTTAATCGAATGCGTACTTCGGATCTCGGTGTCACATTTTCCATCCTCTGTTAAAAGGCTTCCCAGATATTTGAATTTCTGCATCTACTTTATGTTGATATCGCTAATTCGTAACTCTCATCTCGGACATTTTCTCGTCACTCTTAATTATATTGTAAGCTCAGGGTTTACTTGTTCTGTTTCGAGGTGTTGAACGATGTGTTTTGAAGCCAGTAGTTTGGTTTGGTTTGGTTTGGTTTGGTTTACGGCATATCAGCCTCAATGGGTTATTCAATTCCGACAAGATTTTTATTGCTGGTAATAATTTTTTTACAAAAATATATTGCTGGTATTAAACCTATTTTTACACTAACATAGTGCTTTGACCCCAGGTGGGGGTTAACTATTTTCACACAGGTGCTACCACCCCGGGTCAGGGTGGACCTGAGACCACCAGCAATTAAGAGATGGGCCCACGCTACTCAAAAAACCCCGATCAGAGGCCCTGCTGTTGGACGTAGTCTATCGTATTTTCCAGGACGCGGATGTAGTTTATCGTCTTACCCAGGAGAGAGATGTAGTTTATTGTCTTACCCAGGACGCGGATGCAGTTTATCGTCTTACCCAGGACGCGGATATAGTTTATCGTCTTACCCAGAACGCGGATGTAGTTTATCGTCTTACCCAGGACGCGGATGTAGTTTACCGTCTTACCCAGGACGGGAAGCTGGCAGTCCATTTCTCTAACCTCTTGACAACAATTTATATAACGTAAATATGTTAACATCAAACAGACGCAATAAAAAAATAAAGTTTGGTGCCTGTCGATAAAATGTTTCGTTTAAATGACAGGTAAGGTGATTTGTTGATTTGTCTAAGTCAAAATCGAGGAGGAAGACAGTGGGTATGGGAAGATCAAATATTTTCCCGCGCTTTTCATCGCTCAGGCGCCAAACTGGCGGCCATTTTGTGAATGAGATCAAGCAATGAAGAGCATTTTCGTTAGCTTTTTGGTTGACACTTCGCCTTTTGGGGGAGGGGTGACCCCACTTCTGACTTCTCCACTTTGTCTGACGCAGTCTGCCTTATTCTCATTCGAAAGCTGACGTGGCCCAGACAAATGGGAAACGAATTTGGCCCTGATAAAGAACAGGGTACATTATTGATGACCGACAAAATATGGCTCGGATGAACTGATGACTTCATGATAGACTGGAACAGAAAAATGAATATCAGAAGACAAAATTAAATGAAATAAAACGAACGGGATGATTAATTTAAAACGAATGCACAAACATAGAATTATCATAGTCTTTTTCTTCTATGTACCCTGTCCCTTCAGGATCCGGGCGGTCATGGCTGTCCACAACCAATCTCGGATTTTTTCTATTAATTCACACCAAATAATATAAAGTTACTTATCGCAAATATTAATTCACTCGATGAAATTATAAATTTTAAATCAAACTTTTGTTTTGTTTTGTTTTTTTATTATTATTTTTGACACTCTTTTGAAATTATAAATGTTAAACCAATATTTGTTTATTTGTTAATATTTTTAATATATGTTTATTTAGAATTTTAATCTTAAAGCAATATTTGTTTATTTATTAATATTTTAATATACGTTTATTTAGAATTTTAATTTTAAACTATTAGGTCGGTGTAAAAATAATGTCGTTTTGTTGACGATTTTTTGATTATCGTTCATCCATTTATCCAACTTTTTTGACTTCCTTATTTGCTTTAAATGGCGAACGACTATTGAGTGGTCGACCTCGAGTTCAACAGCAACTTCTCGTGTGGTTTTGCGAGGATCGGCTTCAATTAAGGCTTTCAAATGTTCGTTATCAACCGCAGTCGGCCGGCCGGCCGGCCGCGACCGTCTTCATCTTCGAGGCTCTCGTCACCATTGCGAAATTTCTTGAACCACTGTTGTGCCACACGTTCCTTAGTGGTTCCTGGGCCAAAAGCATCATTGATATCACGAGCTGTCTCGGCAGCTTTTCGGCCTAGTTTGAACTGGAACAAGAAAATTGTGCGGATTTGAATTTTGTCCGTGCTGTCGAAAAGCCTGCAAAAAAATGAATGAAGAGATTGAGAACGGTAACGAATAACACGATTCGATAGAGCGAAAAACTCACTTCAAAATGATACATAACATGGCTATATATATCAATGAATTAATTCAGAAATCATATATAAAAGTAACATATGTGAGAAAACGACATTGTTTTTACACCAACCTAATAATATTTGTTTATTCGTTAATATTTTTAATATATGTTTATTTATAAATTTTAAACCAATATTTGTTGCCTCGCAACAACTCCAACCTTCAGAATTAAAAATTGCCGAAAATCAGGGAGTTATTCACATTTCGCAAGTGCGGATGACATTTGAAGTACCGTGGGGAAAATTAGTATTTCACGCCCTGTTGACTTTCTGAGTTTACCACCTTACGAAAATAGGAACGGTCTATAATTTTCATTTGGCAGTGAGAGATAGAATATAAAAGAAAAAAATTCTAGAAAATGACATTATATTAATTTTTGAACATTTATTTTTATTATATTCTATCTCTCACTTTCAAGACGGACCTACCCTGAAAATTATAGACCATTCCCATTTTTGTCAGGTGGCAAACTCAGAAAATCATCAGGGGATGAAATACTTATTTTCCCTCACTGTATTTACAAGAAAGTTTTTAAAATTTAAATTTTTTTTTAAAAACTGTTGTTGGCTTGTTTGTCGCAGGGACGAAATATCACAGTAAACAATAGATATCCCATTTCAGTCAAAAATCGACACCTGATGATGACCACAGCGTACTTGGTCGAAACGTTGTCTCTATTATAATGGTGCACCCAACTCGCCCACATTAGGTGTGATCGCAAAGGTCAACCCAACTGGAGTGGAACTGGAAATGACCTCGCTATGAAATAATTTGGGGTGTATTTTAGTAAATATAAATTCTTTTTATTTGGGGGTGAATTAACAGAAAAGATCCCCTATCTTTTACAGCCCTTAGCAACGTTTGTCTTTTTCGGATTACACCCAACCTCGTTCTGCATTTTTTACATACAAGTCCGGTCCTTTTTTTTTTTTTTTTACTTCGATATTACCTGTGAGTGTCAAATTCTCCAAGCCTTATTTCCTCGCTATGTAGCCCATACATCTCAACTCTCCTATTCTGATTCTAAGTTTTGGGTTAGCCAGAACATTCGTTTGGTTTATTAAGGAAATTTTATGAACTTTTTTGGCCAACCCAATAAAAGTGTCCTTTTTGTTTCCATTTTTCCTACAATTTCCACGTTACTCAGTCCATGATATTCTCAATATCCTCCTGTAGATCCACACTTCTGTTGTCTCGAGAATCTTTATCTGCGGTGAAATAGTCTCGTATTCACTAACATGATTCTAGGACAAGTTGCCCGACGGCCAACTGCCCGATAAGGACAATTGCCAGATAAGGACAATTGCCAGATAAGGACAATTGCCCGACGGAAAAATGGCCGATATAGACAACTAACTGATGGGAAAATGGCCGATGTTTATACATATGAAGTTATATTGCTGTTGTTGTAAAGGGAAAGTTATAGATAATAGGTAACCATTTCATCCCCCTTCTCATGGAGGTGAAGACACTGTGCCAAGGTGAAGCTTACTATATATATTTTTGAGAACGAAAACTTATGTCGTGACTCTGCAAGTGTTGGTTTGTTTAATATAAAATCGTTCTTAGTTTTATTATTGCTTTCTTAATCAATATTGAAGATTATTATTACTATTTGCATTACTTATATTATTGTTAACATTATTATTATTATTATTTTTATTATTATTACTAGAACATCATTATTATTATTATTATTATTATTATTATTATTATTATTATTATTATTTTAACAAAAAAGCAAAGTGAATCTTAAAGAATATATCAAAGGTTTAAAGCGATTGAAACGATAAAAATTTGACAGTAAAGATCATATATAAACACACACACACACACATATATATATATATATATGTGTGTGTATATATATATATGTAGCTACTAACGTTATGATAGTGGATACTTGGCTTTGGATTAGATGTCCCATTTTTATTTTTTTGCTTTAAATAGGGGTTTTCTATTTCAAATAAGAATAAACATCCTAATAAATTTTGAAGTATTAAAAATGTCAGAGTAAAAATAAAGCCAATAATAAAGAACATTCGAAACAATTTTTATATATTTTATGTCTAGAAAAGAAAAAAAATTATAAGACAGGAAGAATTAAATAAAAAAAAATACTTAACCGCAGTATCTTGAGAGCTGTTTTTAATGACACTTAATAAAGAGATATATGTTAATAGACTGGGAGAGTTAAGACAGGTCCGCAGATAGGGAAGAGACACATATATATATATATATATATATATATATATATATATATATATATATATATATATATATATATATATATATATGTATGTTGTAGACGAGGGGAGGATTTTTCTATTTCTTCTTCTCATGTGAGTTCGAAAATCTCGTCGCCAATTTCTTGTGGATTCCGAGATGAAATCCGGTCTCAAATGAATGACAAACGCAGGAATGAAATATAGCAAATAAATGTATTGACGTAATAATACAATTGGTAATACGGTTAGTAGATCCAGAAATGCGGTTAGTAGCAATAATATATATATATATATATACAGTCTGGGAATTCAGTATCGAAGTATGACTTCCTTCTGAGTCTGCGTGCTCGCAACTGTGACTCCTACAAAGCGGTTACCTCACACTCGCACTCTCTCACTGCATCACTGTCACTATATAACACTGACTTGAACACCCGGGTATTCACATGCAGCAGTATAAGTACACACTAGGCGAGTCCACTTGTATGAAAAAGGGGTGAACCCCTTAACAAAATATATATATATATATATATATATATATATATATATATATATATATATATATATATTGAGCACTTTTCCATAAATATAGCCCATCTTAAAACTATATTTTTATCATATATATATATATATATATATTGAGCACTTTTCCATAAATATAGCCCATCTTAAAACTATATTTTTATCATATATATATATATATATATATATATATATATATATATATATATATATATATATATATGAGGAACGGTGAAGTAGTAGGAGGCACGGTGGAGTAATGGATAGCGGCTCGGATTGAGGAATCGGAGTTCAAATTCCAGTCAGATCCATTACATTCACTTACCCGTGCTAATACCCTTGGGAAATTTATGAATCCTCTTCTTCTCCCCTACCCCCCAGCTATGGGTAAATAACAGGACGGACAGAGTGCTATACCGCAGAAAGAAACGGCAACCTTTTCCTGAAGGGAATGTATCTTCAGTCATGTATCGAAAGATACATCCCGCATGGCACATAACATTTTCCCGTCGGACAGTTGTGCCCATCAGGCATTTTTCCGTCTGGCAAGTGTCTTCATCAGGCAGGTGTACGTCGGGTCCTGTCAGTCTGGCAGTTATACGTCGGACACTTGGCCGTCGGACAAAATAATCAACAGATCTCTCATATCAGTTAAACAATAGATACCTGATTATGACCAGAGTGTATTTGGTCGAAACGTTGTGTTTATATTAATAATATCTATATCAACCAAGATGAGAACTGACATCACAGGAATAAAATAATCAACAGATATCACATATCAATTAATGGACACCTGATGATGACCACAACGTACTTGGTCGAAACCACGTGTCTATAATAACATATATATCAACTAAGGTGAGTACTGATATCACAGTGACAAAATATCACAATAATCAACAATTATCCATATCAGTCAAAGAATGGACACCTGATGATGACAACAGGGTACTTTGTCGAAACGTCGTGTCTATAATAATAACATCTATATCAACCAAGTGAGAACTGATATCGCAGGGACAAAATAATGAACAGATATCACATATCATTCAAACAATGGACACCTGATGATGAACACGGGGTATTTCGTCGAAACATCTTGTCTATAATAATAACATCTACATCAACCAAGATGAGTACTGATATGACATGGACAAAGTAATCAGCAGATATCCCATATCAATCAATCAATGGAATCTGATGATGACCACGAGGTACTTGGTCGAAATGTCGTGTCTATAATAATAACCATTATATCAACCGAGATGAGTACTGATATCACAAGGACAAAATATCACAGTAAGCAATAGATATCCCATATGAGTTAAACCAGGGACATCTGATGATTACAACAGGATACTTGGTCGAAACGTCGTGTCTATAATAATAACATCTATATCAACCAAGTGAGAACTGATATCGCAGGGACAAAATAATCAACAGATATCACATATCAATCAAACAATGGACACCTGATGATGACTACGGGGTATTTGGTCGAAACGTCGTGTCTATAATAATAGCATCTATATCAACCAAGATGAGTACTGATATGACGTGAACAAAATAATCAACAGATATGCCATATCAATCAAACAATGGAACCTGATGATGACCTCAGTGTAATTGGTCGGAACGTCATGTCTGCAATAATATCATCTATATCAACTGAGATGAGTAATGATATCACAAGTACAAAATATCAAAATAATAGATATCCCATATCAGTCAAACCAGGGACATCTTATGATCACAACAGGGTACTTGGTCGAAACGTCGTGTCTATAATAATAACATCTATATCAACCAAGATACGGACAATTTGTTCGAAATAGTACAAGTGCAATGATAATTACTTATCTCTGAAATGGATTGCTATATAATGAGCTCAATTGTCTGAACAAATCAGATATTGATTGCTATCTCTCTTCAAAATGATAGAAAATATATTTACCGTTTATTCTAATTCTACATTTCATATATTCTTCCTTGAAGCCAATCTCAGAGTAGGATGACGTCAAGAGACGTTCTAGGGTACAAAGCAAAACATACAAGTAATACAGTCGACGTTCTCATATTCAGAAAATTCGGCAAGTGGATTAAAAAATGTTTCCATACAAGATTCAAACTGTACAATCCCAAGATGCTTTTATTATCAGCTTTACTTAAAAGTATTTTATTCTTCTCTTATACTCTCTAACACTCAGTATCCCCACGCGTCTTAGTGGCTTTATTGCCTTGCTTGGAGTGAAATGATTTTTTAAAAAGTCGATGTTTTAATGCGAATCAAGTTTAGCACAAAGAGTGTGATTTTTTTTTTTTTTTTTTTACTATAAGTATATCTATGCTGAATGATAGCCCAGTGAAACTATGTCTCGCCAGCCGGTTCAGTCATCTGGCATTATATCTCGTCAGACGCTTCAGGACAATCATCTGGCAGTATATCTCGTCAGTCGCGCCAGGACAATCATCTGGCAGTATATCTTGTCAGCCGCTTCAGAACAATCATTTGGCAGTATATCTCGTCAGCAGCTTCAGGACAATCATCTGGTAGTATATACTGTCAGCTGATTCCAGACTCATGTTTTTCTCACTGTTGTCCTCGGGACCTATGATTTTTTTTAATTACTCTCCGCTTCACTTCTCGAATAAGAAAACTTAGAACAAAAACGAAAAATATCCCACTAAACACTCTTTCACCTGTACCAGGATAATCATAGCACGTTTTCACTATTTCTATAAGCTCTCCTTATTTTTTTCTCTCTCTCTCTTTTATTCTTCCCCTCTCTAGTTCTAGCCTTTCTCTCTTTCTCTTTCTCCACCCCACTCCTTCTACCATCTCCTCCTCCCTCTCTCTAGCCCCCGTTTCTCTCTCTTTCTATCCCCTCTTTCACTCTTCTCTTCTTCGCTCTCTTCTTCTACTTTCTCTTTTTCTCTTCCACCACCCACTCCGTCTCCTTTCTTATCTCTTCCTCCTCTCTCTCTAGTCTCCCATTCTCTCTCCTATCATTTTCTCTCCCTTCTCTTCTTCCCCTGTCTACTTTTTCTCCTTCTCTTCCTCCATCTCACTCCATCTACCCGCTCCCCTTCTATCTCTTTCTCTAACCTTCTTTCTTATCTCTTCTCTCTTCTCCCCCTTCTACTTCTACTCTTTCCCTCCTTCACCTCACTCCATCTACCCTCACCTCCTTCTCCTTCTCTATCTCCATTTATATCTCCTTCTATTCCCATCTCTTCTGGCCCTCTCTCCTTCTATCCTTCCTCTCCTTTTTTTCCTCCACCTCACTCCATTTACTCTCTCCTCCTCTTTTTCTAGCCCCCTTTCTCTCTCCTCCTATCACACTCTATATATCTCCCTCGTTCTTTCTGTCAATACACAAATATTAATACACATGATCGCTTTCATATCATCTTTTTTTCCCTTGGGGCGCATGCGTCGGAAATCACCGACTTGCACTTATCGAGAAAATGTCACGTGCTTGATAACATCCAATCGTACATTCGACACCAGCATTTACCGAATCCCTTTTTTTCTTAATAGATTAATTGCTGTTCTGCGGGTTAAGCCGATCACGTGATCTGAAATCTGTTGTTTTATGGGGGGGGGGGTACTTTTTCTTTCTTTTTAATATATGTTTTTTTATGGGGTATTTTTTTTGTGGGGGTTGTTACTCTTTTTCTTTCTTTTTAATATATGTTTTTTCAGGTTTTTGGGGTTTTTTTTTAGATTGCTTATAAACATTGTGAATGAAAGATGTCGTCGAACGCAAGTTAAAGAAGAAAATAAATATTTTAGAAAAGCTGGCACCAGCAAACGAATTTCAAAATAATATCGCAGTGATGCGCCAAGATGGCATAAATAAAGCTCCGGCGGTTTCTTGCCATTCGACACCATGGGAGAGTCAGAAAATAAAAAAATATATATTTCAAGCTAAAGAGGAAGCAAAGGATAATCACACGATTGTATAGAAATAAAGAAATAAATAAATTGAAGCTATTTCGGCCGAGTTATGACGATTAGAAAATATTGTTTAACCCATTGAGACCCATCGTAAAATCCGGTAACAATTATAAGACTCTGGCATTAATTATAAATATTAAAATCTTTTACATTTTTAATTTAATCATTTTCCCCCAAGCAAGACGGTAATGCCACTAGTACTCGGTGGCCGGGGTGGATACAGGGAGTGAAAATGAAACGGCGGATTGCAGAAAAGACAGAAATATGAACGGGATTCAAGAAGACGGAAGATGGCGATTGATGTTGCATTTGAATTGCTGAAGACTAGTTATCAGGAAAGCAAGCAAACGGAAGGGATTTCCATGGACGGGAAGTGCGAGAAAAGAAACTGCTGAAGTAGAAGTGTCGGTTGCATTTAGCTATTTCAACAGTAAAATAGTGGGACCTACGTGCCAATCTAGTAGCACGCTTAAATTCATGTAATCGGGGCACCAGAGAAAAACCTTGTCAGAGAAGTTGCCATGAAAATATTTGTAGAAATGACAAAGGGAAGCCACGTCACTTCCGTGACTACTATTATTATTTTTATTATTGTTTGTATATGTTATGTTTCCTGCTTTGTATCCTGTAGAGCTGTGTCCAAACTATGATCCTTAGACCCTACAGAAAAATTGTCATTTAATTGATAGCATTTCTCTTAGTATATACGACGTTCTAATAGGGTGATCTTCTGGGCGACTTTGTATGTTGATGTTACCTAAGGTACTGTTTGTAAAATTTTCCATTACTTTTCTCGCGAGGCCCAGTGCTCCGATTACTATTGGTACAGTCTCAGTCTTCATTCCCCACATCCTGTTTATCTCGATCTCCAGGTCCTTGTATTTGGATAATTTCTCGATAATTTTGATAGAGGTGTTTCTCCCAGATGGTACTGCTATGTCAATAAGCATACACTTCCTGAATTTCCTGTCTTTTATGTCCCTGTCATTTTGAATTGGCATATCCCAGAGGATAGTTACATCATTATTTTGAGTAACTGTTTCTGGTTGGTGCTCATACCATGTCTCAGTGGTTTCGATTTTGTGCTTCTTGAATATTTTTCAGTGCACATATGGCAATACCTTGTTATGTCCGTGGGTATATTCATTTTTTCCAGTTTTGGATATCCTGAGATAATATGATCGACGTTTCATTATATTTTTCTGCAGATCCTGCATTTCGGCTTAGTTCCATCATTGATTATGTGACAGTGATAAGATCAGGTTGCGACGCTTTAGTCCTTTGATGTGTCAGTTTTCAACCTGGTGTTCCACAGCCACTGATGTGTTTCCTGTTGGTCCTCATCTGCTTCTTTCGTTCTTTTTATGTATTTACCATGCAACGCCTTGTCCTCTCAGTTTTCTTTTGTAATTTCATTTGGCCAAATTGTTTTGCTTTTTGTTTTACTCGTTTAGTGTAGATGGCATTCGCTTCCACTTTTTTGTTGGTAGGGTTTCGGGTATATTAAGCTGTTTCTTGAAGAGTGCAGCTTCTTTGTTGATAGAGAGGATTTGGTGTTTTACTGTTTGTAGGAGAGGGTCATTGGTTTTTGTGAGGTAGGCTTCCAATCCAATTCTCGTAGATTTTAGAGTTAGTTCAAACTGAATTAGACCTCGGCCTCCTATAGCTCTTGGTATATACTGCCTATCAGCATCTTATTATTATTATTATTATTATTATGATTATTATTATTATTATGTAATTTTTTTTTTTTTTTTTTTTTTTTTTTTTTTGGTTTCTGGTTTATACTGATTTCTTTCCGGGTCCCGACCAGAGACCTAAGGCTATAGACATAGCATCATGACATTTGCCACTGAGCAATTTTTAAAAAAGAAATCACAGGTATTTTACATAGAATCGTAAGGTGTGGGCTGTACTCGTGAGAACAATTTCTTGTATTTCTTTAAGGCATGGGCTTCCAGGGATTCCGTCAATGAATCTCTCCGAGGGCTCCACCTACAATCGAAATTGTTAATGTCCTTCCGCGCCACATTTTTGAGATTTCGATTTCAAGGTCCTTGTATTTTGATAGTTTTTTTTGAAGATCTTCACAGATACATTGCAGTCTGCAGACACGGCCATGTCAATAAGGAGGCACATTTATTATTATTATTATTATTATTATTATTATTACACTATCCAAATACCCATCCTACGAACAGAAAAAGGTTGTCATATATCGCCCATCTCCCTAACATTTTTGCATAACCCCCACTAATTTTTAGCAAGACACCTGTTTTGTAAACCTTCTCCCTACCCTGGGGATAGCTACATGCAGCTGATAATTTCTTAAGCTTTTGTAAATTATTAGGTTGGTGCAAAAATAATGTCGTTTTCTCACATAGTAACATATGTGAGAAAACGACATTATTTTTGCACCAACATAATATAATCACCTTTAATAAATGTAAATTATAATAAATTTTAATAAATTATAATAATTTTAATAAATTATAATAAAATATTATAATACAAATCAATTCAGCAAACATACTTATTCATTTCAATTGTTTCCAAACCTCGGCGCAGTTTTAAGAAAATCTAATTAAACAGCCCAGTTAGACGTACTTAAATAACCTAATAGGAGCAGATAGATTCGCCTAAAACCGGTTCACACTCCTCCTCGATTTTCTAAAGAGGAATAGAGGTTTATCCCTCGTTTTCCGTTTTAGGATTGTGCTTCCGTTTGCTATAGCGAAGAAAACGGCGGCTTAGCTCGTCAAACCAAGCGACAGCGTGTCGCGTGTATCCACGACGGAAATAGTGACGAAAAAGAAAATTACTTACCAAAAAAAAAGGGGGGGAACGTATTCCGCATGACGTGTTGAAGACGGAATATTTAAATTAGTGTTATGGCCTGTTTAGGGGCCAGAAAGAAAGACACAGGAGACGAAGGTAGGTTGAAAAAGTATATTGAAGATATATACAAAACAAAAGTGTTAGTAATAAGTAGATTAGCACTGCGTCTACTACTCCACTCCACTTCACACTTTCCACCCTATCCGACTCACGCAGTTTGTATTAGGTTGGTGCAAAAATAATGTCGTTTTCTCACATAGTAACATATGAGAGAAAACGACATTATTTTTGCACCAACCTAATATTTATGAGAGGAGGAAGGGTTCATTCTACTGTAGGAGGGTTTACCACAACAATTAGAAACAAGTCAGTCGCAGGAGTTACTATAAAAGTATTTTGATATGCTAAAATTGGGCGTCATCTCCCAGTTGTCGACGAATGAAAAAAAAATCGGCGATAAAAGCAGCTGGTGATCTCGAATCGGAAGAGTGAGAAAATTTGTGTATTTTGGCTACCGCGGTCGTCGGGGAGTGACTTATTTTTTTATCTTTATTTTATTTATTTATTTCATTTTTATATTCTTTTTTTTTTCTTTGATTGGTTACGTGCATTGTAATTTGTGAGCTAGTATCTGCGAATCAAGATTTTGGCATTTTTTCTCCCCCGATATTCGAGTCTGAACTTAGTGATTTGTTCTCTGTGTTGTGGAAGTAATCTGCGACAAATACTTCCTTTGTAATCCCAGAACTCTTACATTTCCATCTGTAGTCCACTTCAGCTCTATTCTCCTTACGCTTGTTATTACTTACGCTAATATAACTCCCCACAGTAACCCTCTACCTTGAGTGTCTCTTGGGCCTTGTATTGGGTGAATATTATTTTAAAAGAAAAAAAAACGTCATTCGACTAATTTGTTGAAATAGCGAATGACAATAATGCTTACTATGAACACTAAGTTTTCTAACTTAACGACTGGATTTAGACGAGGCAGATAAAATAATTATTTGCTTTCGTCTACCGGCCTGAATGTTCGAGAAGTCATAATAAATAAAATTACGCGCTCTCTGTTACGATTCGATCCTGCGTCCTCCTTGGCAGGAGAAACCGACGTTAGATCCGACGCGCTTTCTTCTTTCGGTCAAAGAGAGCGTCGATGATCAAGCAAAGCTGAATGGTGACTTATAAACGCAAATCTTTCTCAGACTCTCCAAACTTTCATATCTGCTCGTTTCGTATCTTAACGTAAACAAAGTAATTTCTAAGGAAATAAACGGCGCGTCTACTCAAACACGAGTATCCAGTAAAAAAATAAAGTTTCTGTGACAAAAACTGCCGGGCTAATAAAAAAATCATCCGTTTAGAAAATTACACAAAATATTATAAAATATTTATTAATTATTATAATAATATATGATTAATGAATTGAATCATTATTTATTAAGTTATTTCAGACGTTTGACAGGAAAGAAATGGAATATTACGCGATTGTTCGCATATGTCTTTTGCCTTGTCACGACAGTTCAGTGTCTGGATGAGTCATTGTTGCTTACTGAGTTGTGTAGCTGAAAACTAGGGGGAAAAACAAGGTGTGAAGAAATAATTGATTGGAAGGAATGAAAAATAAAATATACGAAGAAATTAATGGGAGGAAAGGACTGGAAAAAGGGCGTGGAGAAAATATCAGCGGATGGACAGAAATTATAATCAATGGAAGATCGGACTTTGAACGAATTTAACCTATTAAATTCGTACAATCCAGTATTATTACTATAAAAAAAATTTTTTTTTAAATTTAATAATAAATACAGTATTTACATTATTCAGACTATTGTCCTCATCTTCGTCACCATATTTATTACAACGTCTCGGCCGCTGTACGCCCCGGCCTTCTTCAGGTGGTTGGAATGTCGAACTGAACCTTTTATTTCGCTCACTGGGGTAGACTGTTCTAGTTCCATGTGTCATGTTTAATGGATGTCAGTTATCAGTTATCTCCTGTTAATTTTCCATCTGAAAGTTCTCCACTGCCTTAGCCGGGTATTGAACTCACACTCTTTGGGTTCTGTCACTGGATCTAACCAACGCCTTTATCCACTGTGGATAAAGTGGATTTGAAGAAGGTCGGAGCATTCAACGGCCGAAACGTTGTAATAAATATGGCGACAAAGATGAGGACAGTAGTCCGAATAATGTAAATAATGTACATAATACCTCATCTCATAAATATAGACAGATATTGAAAATACAGTATTAATCTGGGTGAAACTGTCATTGATCTGACGTGCTTTGGCCTCTCGGCTACAGAGTGCGTCGATGACCGCGCAGATAGTCCCGTCAGATCTAATGACGTTTTTTCCCCTAGGGAACGCAGGGTCAGAGACTGTATATTTTTTCTCTAATAAGATTCCTCGAATATTAAGGCCGGTTGACGAAAATAGACAAATATACTGTTTAATAAATTAACGAAGTGTCTACTCAAATACGATCATCCAGTATTATTTCTATTAAAAAAAAAACTATAATTAAAAGACAGGATTAATCAGAGGCATGTAAAGTGTCACGTACACCCGCCGCAATCTATGACACTCCCCTCCCTACTCTACGACATCTCAATTTTCATAAGTTAGTATTCATATAAAGTACAAAATTTTATTGTAACCTAATTATATATTAAAGACATTTTTTATGTTTAACATTCTTTTTATAGATACAAGTATTTAAGTAAATGCTCTGTTTATAATAAACAGTATTAAATGACATTTACCGGCCTGAATGTCCGAGAAATTTTCATAGAAAATATTCGTCCTTGGACAGGATTCGAACCTGCATCCTTACACTGACATGCCTTGACCGCTCGGCCACCAAGGATCGTTCGACAGGCAAGGTCGAATTTACTGTTTATAAACTTCAACGGTTCCGTATGTGGTCTATAGGGAATTTTTGCCCGAGCCTACGGGCTCGGATACCCCACTTTAAACTCGGCCTTGTGCCACATCTTGCTGCGTGAGGCAGCGGCTAAATAATTATATATATCTATATATATATATATATATATATATATATATATATATATATATATATATATATATATATATATATATATCTGTGTATTTGGGCTGAAATTCCTCTTTCATGCATCTTTCGTTGAACAAGAGAGACAAGGAATTTTTCTTACCTTTTTTCTTGGATACGAACAAGTGCATGGTTTTGTCTGGACTTAAGGAATGAGAACATTGTCCAAATGTTTCCTGCTTCCGAACGGTTTCGGTTAAAATTTTAGCTATTTTCAAGGATATATATATATATATATATATATATATATATATATATATATATATATATATATATATATATATATTGATAATATTAGTGGTGAATATATATATATATATATATATATATATATATGTAAATATATGTTGACCACTAATATTATCAATATCTCTCTCTCTCTCTCTATATATATATATATATATATATATATATATATATATATATATATAGAGAGAGAGAGAGAGAGAGAGACAGATACATGCATACATATATACATAGATATTGATAGTATCGGTCTTTCTTTCAAAAAATTCAAACAAAATAATTTCCATGCCTGAAGATGACTGAATGTACAGTTGAAAGTACTTGCGTATGAAAGAAAGACCTTATACAGCTTATAACTTTTTAAAACAAGGATCATAGCATTCATTGAGTCATTTGTAGATTAATACACCGTTGAAATTTGGTTTGCGAAGGGATTTCGCCATTTTATATCATTAACTTTACTAATCTACTTTTTGTATGAATCATTCATTGTAATATATATATATATATATATATGTGTGTGTGTGTGTGTGTGTGTGTGTGTGTTAGTAAATTTAAAAAAATATCCTCTTTCTTTACTTTCTAATTGATTTTTTTACGTTAGGATACGACATTGTTCAGATATATTTGTTAAAAGAGTCAAAGAAAAATCCGTGTTCAAATGCACGATTTAATTTTCTTTGGTCATTGAGGCTCTCTGTAGCTGAGAGGTTCAACGCACGTCAGATCGAATGACGGTCTCCCTTTTGTTGAACGCAGGTTCGAATCCAACCTACTTTCTCGAACATTCAGGCTGGCAAACGGAAATAAATTAATGTACTGTTCGATAAATAAACGGATCGTCTTTTCAAATATGAGTATCCACTAAAATAATTTTCCAGTAATAAAAATATATCTAAATACAAATTAGAGCTAAGTCATAATAGATAACTCTGTCTTAAATAAACCAACGATAATTTGTGGCTAATTTTAACTTCAACTTGCGATTCTTCTTGTTAAAAGGCTGAATAATTTTATCACTTTCAACATTATGGATAAAAAAATAGTGAATTTTATATAGTGCGGTTTTTTTTTTTTCAAGACTTAGCATGAGCGAAATAAATTCACAGATTTGGACGTAAAAAAAGACCTCAGAAATTTTTCATCCTATTATAGTTGGTAGTTTAATTTGTAACATCTGTAAAGTTATACGTCTGTATTTCTGAGATGATGTATTATGTACACTATTTACATCATTCGGACTATTGTCCTCATCTTTGTCGCCATATATCTTACAGCCTTTCGACCGTTGTACGCTCCGGCCTTCTTCGGGTGGTTAAAATGTCGAATTGAACCCTTTATTTCGCTCACTGTCGTAGACTCCACGTGCCATATGAAACTAGAACATTAAACATGGCACGTGGAACTAGAAAAGTCTACACCAGTGAGCGAAATAATAGTTTCAGTTCGACATTCCAACCTCCTGAAGAACGCCGGGGCGTACAACGGCCGAAACGTTGTAATAAATATAGCGACAATGACAAGGACAATTATCCGAATAATGTAAATAGTATATATAAAGGTAGGTATAAAAAAAAGCAAATATTGATAAGATTGCGAGGGTCAAAAATGACTGCCCGGGCTCCCCAACCAGCATCGCCCCAAGGCAGAGTCGGGGGTAGTATAGTCGGGTTTTTTTTTTTTTTTAAATTCGTTATTAATTATAGGTTTTTACAAAAATGATTATATAAAAATTCCAGTATATCTTTCTACCTGTGGCCCCTTAATTACCCAAGGAAAAACCAGTTTCAGTTTAGCACACATTTATAAACAGGTTTCTAAAAACACGGTATATATCTTATATATCTTCTCGTCCCTTCAGTGCTTAAGCGATCATGGCTCCCACAACTTCCTATTCCTTGTGGCCTATACCAGTTTTTCTACCTTTCCCCGTTCCGACATCCATTCACACAGGCTGATCAGCTAGGTGGCTCGCTGCCTTCCCTTGCCTCTCCTGACCACAATATGCCCTCGTGAGTGTAAGATTTTCCGAGCCTTCATTCCTCATTACATGTCCGAGGAATTTCAGCTGTCTCTCTTTTTGATTCTCTGTAGAAATTTTCTCTATCTTGCCATCTTCTTTAAGACTTTCTCCTTGATATTACTCGCTCCGCCCTTGGAATTCTCAGCATCCTTCTGTAGAACCACCTTTCTGTTGCCTCCAGTTTTCTCTACATTCGTGGAGATATTATCTCGCAGTCACTGCCTTACAAGAAGATGGATGTCACATATTCCATCGGCGAGAAGTAAGTTCAACTCAAACAGATTCTTCCCACGAACCACTGCTCTATGGAGTAGACTCCCAAGAGGATGTTTCCCTGGTCACTACAATCTTAACCCGTCAAGTCTAGAGTCAACCGTTATCTTCCCCTTTTATCCATATAATAATAATAATAATAATAATAATAATAATAATAATAATAATAATAAATGACTCAGCCACTAGAATCCGAGGATACCAGTTTACTAGGGTGGCTAGCTAATCCTCATTGCAGACGCCTGCTCAGTCATATTTATATTTCTTCAACACCCATAGAGCCAATCTATGGTTTATACTGCAACTATGCTGAGCAGGCCTTAGTTAGAGTTTCTGGGAGAGAAATATGTTATCTATCGTGATCAGCAGTCTGAATAAGGTCAGCTCACGATGGCTTGTGTCTTCCGACAACTCCCAAGGAATCCGTCTACCCAATTTCACTCACAAGGCTTGGTATGGTTTTTCATGCACTTTCAGTGCCGCCCGCTGAGGTAACCCCCTCCAGATCGATAACATCAAGAAGTTAGTTTCCTGACAATCGATAATAGTGAGATTCGAACTCGGCTTCATGGTCGGAAAAGAAACGTTCTAATCACTCGGTCGCTATTCATATAAAACACTCCTTATCGTAACCTTCTACCTGGGACTTGTACCGACTGAACCTTAATGGAAAAAAAAGAAGCAATCCAGCACTTATTTCCTGTTTCTAAATACTTTGCTTAGCTTTTAGAATACCTTTTTTGCAAGACCAATTCGTACTTCAGATTTCATTACCGAAATTTCCATTGTCTGGTAATTAAAGGTTAAAAAAAATGGCGATATTTATTATAGATTTATAAAAATATCAAGCATTTTTAATTAATTAATTATAAATATCCAGTATTAATTGCACGTTTCTTCCTATGGACCTTAAAAAAAAAGTATATCATGTGACATTTGAAGACCTAAATTTGAAGCTAATTTTAAGAGGGTCGCATCATACACTAGATATCAAATTAGCGTATGTACTGCTGGCCCTGGATATGTCATTGACCAAAATACATATCCATTTACTGCAGTCAAATTAGCTTCAAAATTAGGTCTTCAAAGGTTGCATGATACGTGAGTATATACGATACTTTTAGTTTAAAATATTGTAGAAATAAAGTGGCGTGGCACGTGGAACTAGAACAATCTACCCCTATGGACGTGATAAAATTTTCAGTTCGAAATTCCAATCACCTGAAGAAAGCCGGAGACTATAACGGCCGAAACGTCGTGAATATGGTAATAAAGATGAGGACAACAGTCCGAACAATGTAACTAATGTAAATAACTAAATACCTCATCTCAGAAAATATAGGCAGATCCTAAAGAAGGCCGAAATGTCGTGAATATGGCAATAAAGATGAGTACAACAGTATGAACAATGTAAATAATGTAAACAATTAAAATACCTCATCTCAGAAATATAGACAAATCATGAAGAAGACCTGACCGTACAACGGCCGAAACATCGTGAATATGGCAATAAAGATGAGAACAATAGTCCGAACAATGTAAATAATATAAATAATTTCAATATCTCGTCTCAGAAATATAAACAGATCCTGAAGAAGGCCAGGCAGTACAACGGCCGAACATCGTGAATATGGCAATAAAGATGAGGACAACAGTCCGAACAATGCCTATAATGTAAATAATTCCCATACATCATTTCAAGAATGTACACAGATCCTGAAGAAGGCGGGAGTGTACAACGGCCGAAACATCGTGAATATGGCAATAAAGATGAGAACAACATTCCAAACAATGTAAATAATTACAATACCTCATATCAGAAATAGAGACAGATCCTGAAGAAGGCCGGAGCGTACAACAGCCGAAACATCGTGAATATAGCAATAAAGATGAGAACAACAGTCCGAACAATGTAAATAATTACAATACCTCATATCAGAAATAAAGACAGATCCTGAAGAAGGCCGGAGCGTAGAACAGTCGAAACATCGTGAATATGGCAATAAAGATGAGAACAACAGTCCGAATAATGCAATGTAAATAATTAAAATACTTCATCTCAGGAACATAGACAAACACATTATTAGTTATGAACGGAATTTGTCGGTTTGTCCTTTGAAATTGGTTTTCAAGAGAGAAAAAAGAATAAAACCTAGTTACTATCCCATCTTGCAGATACTGACATAAGATGGCCGTGAAGTTCATAAAACCAACCAAGTGACGACACCAAGGATATTGCATTTTTGATAGCGCTTGCACAGGGAACGAGAGTTCAACGAAACATGAGTAGAACGGTGAACAGTTAAAAGTAGCATTATTAGAGAGGTTGAAATTCTTTTGAAGAATTGGAAATACGAAAAACAGGATTACTAAAATTGAGAAAGAATAATGAGATGTATGTAGGAATCCGTCTTAACAGATCACGACAACTATCAGAGAAATGAAATTTAAATTTTTATTATTGCACTATTTGAAAATTTTAACACATCAGCCGATAGATATTAATGTCAACAACTGAGCACAAATAATTATTAATAAAAATAATTAGTAAAAAAATTTAAAAATTCCTATATTATTTACATTATTCGGACTATTGTCCTCATCTTTGTCGCCATATTTATTACAAGGTTTCGACCCTTCAGTATCTGTCTATATTTCTGAGATGAGGTATTATGTATACACTATTTACATTATTCAGACTATTGTCCTCATCTTTGTCGCCATATTTATTACAAAGTTTCGGCCGTTGTACGCTCCGGCCCTCTTCAGGAGGTTGGAATGTCGAACTGAACCGATTATTTCACTCACTGGAGTAGACTGTTCTACTCCCATGTTTAATGGATGTCAGTTATCTCCTGCTAATTTTCCCTCTGAAAGTTCTCCGCTGTCCTAACCGGGTATTGAACTCACACTCTTTGGGTTCTGTCATTGGATCTATCAAACGCCTTTATCCACTGTGCCATGTGTCATTGAGAATAACTTTGCATGATTTTCTTCACCAACCGTTTTTTACCAGTGCTCATATTAAAATTTTTGCTGCTATCATTACATGTTTTTACCAGAGCTCATATTGCAATTTTTGTTTTTATTATCGCTTTTCTCTGGCACTCCTTATTACTGGTTCCCATATTGTATTCATTTCTATGCTTGGCCGGCTCAGGAGATTTTTGTGGACTAGCATATGTGCTGATTCCTTAAGTTTACGAATTTTCCAATGGTATTCTTTGTCTATGATCTCAACCTGATCCCACAGAGGGCGGTGATCTCCCTTCTCTCTCCATATGTGGTCAGACACGCCTGATTTTTCCACTTCCCCTCATGTTAGAGGTTTCTGGTCTTCTTGAAGCCTTACCTTAAGGGGGGTGGCTTGTCTCCCCTTTATATTTCTTTCTGCAGCTGCACGGGATAGCGTACACACAGTCTTTAGTCATGTTCTCCTCTATCGCGGGGGGTCTTACTCTGGAGAGATATCTGCGAAGTGTCGTCAAGCTTTTGAAGGTTGTCCTAATGTTATACGGACCGCAGATCCTTTGTATTTTCACTGATAACCCCTTCACATAAGGCAGGCAGACTGTTTTCTGAGTGTTGTTATCCTCCTCTTGTACCCACCTATCACAGTTTATTGGGGCTGCTGCCATGTACCCAGGGTAGTTGTTAAGTTGTAGGGTACTACTTATACTGACCAATTCTTTATCTAATATCTCTGTCACCACTTATGACTTTTGTTCGGTGTTGTAAGCAGCGGGCGACCCCTTTCTTTACGCTGTATGGATGGTGGGAGTTGAAATTGAGGTACTGTCCGGCGAATATATACATGGAATACTTTGAGTAAATTGCATTAGAATCCATATCTCTGAAGCCAACTTTATGGTTAAGGTACGTAGATGACACCTTCATACTCTGGCTACATCAGGAAGATGTTCAGGTTCTACTGGACCATGTGAACTCAATAAGACCTTCGATAGAACTCACGATGGAGAAAGAGAGTAATAACACTATCCCATTCCTGGATGTTCTAATATCTCGAACAGTGCATGGGTTCAAGACATCAGTATACCGTAAACCGACATTCATTTTAACACGTCAGCAGATAGCTATTAATGCCAACAACAGAGCACAAATAGTTATTAATTAAAAATCTTAGTAATTAATGTATAATATTATCCATAAGTACATGTACAGCAATATCGCTTTTGATAAAAGTTTAAAAAATAACTTTAAATCCGTAAAAAATCATATATAGTTGAAAATTCCTTTTTCCACAATAATGCTATGTTATAATGCTTATTACCTAAACAATAATAATATTGAATAAATTCTTTTTAAATATTGAAGTATATTTAATCAGATCTCCCTAATAGCTGTCACGATTTGTAAATGCCAAAATATTCAGATTGTCGGGATTCTGTACAATAACCTAAAACAGGGGTCCACAACCTTTTGCTAACTATGTGCCGAAATAGGATTTTAAAATCATTCAGTGTGCTAACAGCATACGTATTTTTATACAAGCCAAGGTCAATATACCTGTTCTGCAAATACTTTTATATAGTAATATATAGTATATATACTTTAGTATATATTGAAATTGAAACAGCTAAATATCTTCTTTGCGTTGTAGTAGTTATTGATTCAGATTTCGTGATGTCATTTGCGGCTGCGTGCCATTAGAAATTGCTTGGCGTGCCACGTATGGCACGCGTGCCGTAGGTTGCCGAACTCTGACCTAAAATATTGTTGCGGGTCTGACCGTAATTCGGCCGTTCAGAATAATCCCACGATTTTCAGTGAAGCCATAAAACCCAATAGAAAAATGACAACGTAGTATCAAAAAGTTTATTAATTATTGATTTAATATAACAAGTATACCGGAAGTTGCTTATGGATTTGAATGAATATAGTCTTTTTCTTTTGGTCAATAAAGTTCTGGAATAGAACATAAATTGTATTTGTGTACGTATGCGAGAACGATGACATGCTGTTATATCTGTGTTCGTGTGAAAGAGTCAATAGGGGGAAGCGAGCTTACTTTTAACCGGGAACACAAGAGATACTGTGAACTGTGGTACCGTAGTCTGAAGCGGCATCTTTGTAGTTTATCACCGTTGTTGCTTTTTTGCGTGTGGACGTGACTGGGGTCTTGAAGCTAGAGTGTCGTGGACCTTGGTGACACCTGTGCGTCTCATGTTTGGGGCCCGGATTTTGTGAGTTTTATACACTTTTTTTTGTAAGAAAATTGCCTCGAGAATTATATTATTTATTTCTTCCTAAATTGGCCCTAAAAATCCACATGATATGCCTTCTACTACGTGCTCGTGGTATTTTGGCAGTATCTACCAAAATCATCATTAAATATTTTATTAAATATTTTAATGGACACGACAAGAGTACTGGAGTTATTTGCTGCCACTTAATCAATAGTGAAGGCCCCCATATATATGACTAGTGTGAATATTCAGTGCGCCCAACTATAAATAAAAATAAAAATAAAAAAAGAACAAAAAAATGGTCTCAGAAAATGATTGAACGAAAAGACAAATGATCGAGTTCTCGTTTTGTTGCTCAATCCCATTTGTCGTTCTCGCGAGAGAAAGATCACTGATGGCCAAACCTGGCGCGCAACCAAATCTCATTTGAGTTCTGAGGCTAAATTAACAAGAAGACTCCTTCCAAACCATTTCCTCCCAACGTCAGAAAATTCTTCCAAACCCATCCGTGCCCAGTCCCGGCCCACTCAAACGCAAGCAGACTTGCTTCTACCTTCTAAATTTGCAATTTGCCAGCCCGAAGGACCAACACAGGCCACATCAAAGGAGCGGATTTTTGTGTCATTCCTTTCCATTACTTCCTTCATGTCTCTTCAGTGTCGTCTGCTTCTCTTTCCTTCGTTAGCTATCGACAGAGAAGCAAGCCATTTGTTGGTTCACTGTTTCTGTTTAATGTTTCTAGTTTTTTCTTTTTCTCCTGTCATTTATAATTCTTTTATTCTTTATTCTTTCTCGATTTCGTTCGTTATTCACTCATTATTCGTTATTTATTACCTTATTCTTTTATTCTTTATTCTTTCTCGATTTCGTTCGTTATTCATTCATTATTCGTTATTTATTCCCTTATTCTTTTATTCTTTAATTTTCTCGATTTCGTTCGTTATTCATTCATTATTCTTTATTTATTCCCTTATTCCTTTATTCTTTATTCTTTCTCGATTTCGTTCGTAATTCACTCATTATTCGTTATTTATCCCTTATTCTTTTATTCTTTATTCTTTCTCGATTTTGTTCGTTATTCATTCATTATTCTTCATTTATTCCCTTATTCCTTTATTCTTTATTCTTTCTCGATTTCGGTCGTTATTCACTCATTATTCGTTATTTATTCCCTTATTCTTTTATTCTTTATTCTTTCTCGATTTTGTTCGTTATTCACTCATTATTCTTTATTTATTCCCTTATTCCTTTATTCTTTATTCTTTCTCGATTTCGTTCGTTATTCACTCATTATTCGTTATTTATCCCTTATTCCTTTATTCTTTATTCTTTCTCGATTTCGTTCGTTATTCTCTCATTATTTCGCTATTCATATTCTTATTCTTTTATCCTTTATTCTTTCTCTATTTCGTTTCATATTCTCTCTTTAATTCGTTATTTATTCACTTATTCTTTTATTCTTTCTCCATCTCGTTCGTTATTCTTCTATTATTTCTTTATTTATTCTCGTATTCTTTTATTTTTTTTATTCTTTATCTATTTCGTTTGATATTCTCTCATTAATTCGTTATTTCTTCTCTCATTCTTTTATTCTTTATTCTTTCTCTATCTCGTTCATTATTTCTTTATTTATTCTTGTATTCTTTTATTCTTTCTCTATTTCGTTCGTTATTCTCTCATTATTTTGTTATTTATTCTTTAGTCCTTTATTCTTTTTTCTATTATGTTTCATTCTTTTCCCCTTTCATTCGTTTTTGCCTGTTATTTTTTTATTGTCTCATTTTCGTTCTGTGTTCTTTTATTCCTTAATTCTTTATTCTTTCATTTTGCTTACCTTTTCCGAAATTATTTTGTTTTCACAATTCTCGAGTAGGGGTTGCCTGACTGTTACTTAATGGCAAACAACCTAATATTGCAGATCATTACTGTTTAATTCGGTTCTTATTGGGTACACCACTAAAGCGCATATGTTTAAAATTGTTTTTCTGTTGTTTCAAGTCCGTTCTTCATCTGTGAGGAGATTGTCTAGCATTCATTGCCATATAGGAGAACTGATATTGCATAACAGTTCAGTAATATATTCCTTGTTTCTAATGAAATTCTGTTTCTTAATACTTTACTTAGATTTTGGTTAGCATCTTTTCGCTATCTCAATGTGCCTTCGGTTTTCAGTATCGCACTTTCTGTCCTATGCCAGAAGGGTTTACTAGGAGTAAAAACAAAAAAAAAGAATGAACAATATAATAGATATATGTGTGTATATGTATGTGTTTGCGTTTGTGTGCAAAGAAAGAAAGAAAGAATGAATGAAAGAAACAAGAAAAGAGAGAAAGAAAATAATTGTTTTATATCTCTCTTTTATACTCTCTTTATCGCTGTGTCTCTGTCTCTGCTTATCTATCTCTCAGTTTGTCACTCTCTCTCTCTCTCTCAGTCTCTCTCTCTCTTTCTCTTTCTCTTTCTCTCTCTTCCTTTCTCTCTCTCTTTCTCTCGCTTTCTCTCTTTCTTTCTGTCTCTCTCCCTTTCTCTTTCTCCCTTTCTCTTTCTCCCTTTCTCTCACTTTCATTCTCTCTCTCTCTAAAATATGTATAATAATCAATAATTACGATTATCCGACTACACTTATTTGACATTAAGTACACAATATTTTACAAGGTTTCAAAGGGAATTCAATCCTATCTTAAGCAAGAGGCTAAGCAGTTCCTCTTTTCAGAACTGCCTTCCATCGGGACCATCTAAATTGAACTTCTCTTCAAAGAATACCACCTTCTTTTATTGTTCCTTTTGTGTGACCGCGCCCCCTCTTGTGAAAATTGCTTAAAGCAGACGAGTTCCTTCAAGGTATTCCAGTTCACTGAGAACGCACCGGACTTTTCTGGAAGTGATTTGAATCATCTCAAGTTTATTTCTGCGGCCTGGAAAATAAAATTCCCTTTGGAAATATCTCCAAGAAGGCGATGGCAATTCAGTTGGCCTTTCAGGTTTCGTACCCTGTCCAATTCTTAAATAAATTCCTCTGAACGCTTTCTGTCTTCGCATGCGATCCTTTGCGTATGTTCATCAAAGCCTGAAGAAAATTCAGTGTGTGTGGTTTATGCCGGGTTCAAAGGTAAAAATGACAAATTTTAGCGACGATTCAAGGAAAATTACGCCCATAGAAAGTTCTAAAAACTCCAAGGAAAAACCAAGAATAAGTTTGCAATATAAATTTTACTTTCTGCCTGAATTTCTTGAATAAGATGTTACCGTATATATTCGCGTATCATGCGACTTTTGCAAACTTAACTTTGAAGCTAATTTTAAGAGGGTCACATCATACATGAGATATAAAATCAGCGTATGTACTGCTGGCCCTGACTATTCCATTGACTAAACTACATATTCATTTGCTGTAGTCAAATTTAACTTCAAAATTAGGTCTTCAAATCTTGCATGATACGTGTCTATATACGATACTTCTTGTTTAGAATATTGTAGAAAAATATTTTTTAAAAACAGTGGTAGGTGTTTTTTTTTTTGTTTTTTTGTTTTTGTTTTGGCACCTTTATCGACAGCCTGGTGTTTAGCTAATTTATTTAAGGGGAGATAATCCTAATAAAATACAAGTAAACGCCTATTTTATGTAATTTTTGAAGACCATTGTATGTACGTAACATACATGCTCACGTATCATATGACTTTTGAAGACCTAATTTTGAAGCTACTTTTAAGAGGATCGCATCATACACTAGATATAAAATTAGCGTATGTACTGCTGGTCCTGGCTACACCGTTGACCAAACTACATATCCATTTACTGTAGACAAATTAGCTTCAAAATTTGGTCTTGAAATGCTGCATGATACATGAGTATATACGATACTTTTAGTTAAAATATTATAGAAAAACACAGTGGTAGTTGTTTTTTGTTTTGACACATTTATCGACAATTTATTTAAGGGGAGATAATAGTAATAAAATAGAAGTAAACGCCTTTTTTATGTATTTTTTGCAGCCCATTGTACGTATGTAACATATATGGTCCTGGCTAAACTATATATCCATTTACTGTAGTCAAAAAGTACAGCTGTGTTTAAAATAAACATGATTTTGATAAAACTGATTTTTACTTAACTGTATCCAATAATAATGCATGTAATATTCACATATTAGTATCATATTATAAAATACAAACATGGCGAATATGCATCTTTTCCATTGTTTACGTTTATAAGATGTTTATCTGTTTCTCGTTCGGTTGTTTATGGCTGTACGCGTTTACGCAACGAGTATAGCGGTACTAACGATACTTTTATCATTCTCTTTTACTTTTTTTAAACTTATTTAACTAAAATTAAACAGGAGATAACTGATAACTGACATCCATTAGTATATGGCACGTGGAACTAGAACAGTCTACCCCAGTGAGCGAAATAATGTACATGTAAATAGTGTACATAATACCTCATCTCAGAAATATAAACAGATACCGAAGGGCCGAAACGTTGTAATAAATATGGCAACAAAGACGAGGACAATAGTCCGAATAATGTAAATAATGTACACAATACCTCATCTAAGAAATATAGACAGATACTGAAAGGCCGAAACGTTGTAATAAATATGGCCACAAAGATGAGGACAATAGTCTTAATAATGTAGATAGTGTACATAATACCTCATCTCAGAAATATAGACAGATACTGAAAGGCCGAGACAATGTAATAAATATGGCGACAACGATGAAGACAATAGTCCGAATAATGTAAATAGTGTACATAATACCTCATCTCAGAAATATAGACAGATACTGAAAGGCCGAAACGTTGTAATACATATGGCGACAAAGATGAGGAGAATAGTCCGAATAATGTAAATAGTGTACATAATACCTCATCTCAGAAATATAGACAGATACTGAAAGGCCGAAACGTTGTAATACATATGGCGACAAAGATGAGGAGAATAGTCAGGATAATGTAAATAGTGTACATAATACCTCATCTCAGAAATATAGACAGATACTGAATGGCCGAAACGTTGTAAAAAATATGGCGACAAAGATGAGGACAATAGTCCGAATAATGTAAATAGTGTACATAATACCTCATCTCAGAAATATAGACAGATACTGAAGTGCCGAAACGTTGTAATGAATATGGCAACAAAGATGTGGCTAATAGTCCGAATAATGTAAATATTGTACATAATAGCTAATCTCAGAAATATAGAAAGGTTTGGCTTTATACTTGAGAGTTTGACTCTCAACTCAGCAGCAGGATTAAGCCTGCTTCGATATTGAGATTTTATCTCATAGGAAAATCCACTTTCACATAAGCAGGTTGGTGTTTTGTTTTTAACCGGAATGTATACACGCGAAAATTACGCCAAGAATCAATTAACAGCCAGAGCTTTTTTTTCAATATGGCGAGAAAATGAGCTTTCAGATTTATGTGTTGTCATAGAAAACAGATGATATCACAATCAATAACTACTTTTTAATTTAGCAGTAGCTTGATACAATTACCATCCACTGGTAAACGATATAGAAAAGTATTACAAAATACATCAGTACATTACAAAACAATCTAAATATGTTGGCAACTTTTCCTTTTTTTTTTTTTTTTAGAAATTATTTACCAACGTTGATAATGTTTTATGTGAAACATTTATTACTCTGAACTTTTGTCAGGTAAACTCAGACACTCTTTTGCGCAACCTCTGTATTCCTCGGAACCCACTTTAGGAACGTCTGCCAGGTTTAGATTTAACACTCTAAGTTTTAGAGCGTTAAATCTAACCTGACTGCTGATTAGGCTGCAAATGCTTCTGCTGCTAGCTGTCATCTTTTGGCTGCTGATGCTGTTCATGTTTTGATTACTTCTGCTGCTGCTGCTGTT
>OZ010575.1:20252291-20262291 GCA_963932145.1 Acanthosepion lycidas
GATAAAATATTATACGGGCATGGGGAAAATATAACGCTGACCCAGTCGAGGTAAAAAAAAGGGAGGTTGGGAATCTCGACTTGAATCATAACCAAAGGGCAGCCGGGATACAGCCCAGGAACAACACTCACTCACATTAACTAGGCACACAAAAGCTTGTCTAACCTAACCAAGGGGAGGGTTTCACAGGAAACCACCCCGATGTGCCATGGGTTGACCTAGAAGAGTAAATCAAGGCTAGCCCCGTTCACACGAACCAAGCTCGCCTCTTTTACCCACCTTTCGCTAAAGACTGTCGAATGCAATCGTTTTCTATCAGTTCTAATCTTCATCTTGAGCTGATGCTCAAAGAATCCGATTAGATCCTGATGAGAAAGACGATTGCCTCGCAAGACTTCCTCATTCCGCGTCGTCCAAATCATCATTCGAGCCGTGGCCATCAGCGTCAGAAACACCATCCGTTTCACCCCGGAATACGGGGGCGACACACTGTCACACTCTGCTACTTTTATCAAAGTATTCACTGCTAAATTCTGGATTCTATACTCAAAGACGACCGTCATCATGAACAACAGGCAGCTCCCTCTCAAATACGGCAAGAGTACACCATTTTCGACCTGATTTGGCCCTTATAAATTGGCGGCTACAATCTTAACATAAGATAGGCAGATGATACAGTGCGGATAGCAGACACGGAAAGGAAACTATAAAACCTCCCACAGAAGGTAGCGACGGAGAGCACGAAGAAAGGACTAAGCATACACTACAAGAAAACAGAATGCATGGTCATCAGCAAAAAGATGAGCCCGAAATGCAATTTACAGGTAAGGAACACGAAAATGAAGCAGGTGCGAAAATTTAAATATCTGGCAGAGGACGGTAAGTGCGACGCAGAGATCCGAAGACGTATTGGGATGACCAAAGACGCATTCCAAAAGCTACGAGACACGAGGGTTGGTGTTGGTTGGTAACAAACAAATATGTTTCTATTACTGTTTCTGTTAATATATTTGTTTAACTCACTTCCTCTATCGTGTCTTTATTTCTGTCCCTAACAGATATATATATATATATATATATATATATATATATATATATATATATATATATATATATATATAATAAATGTATATATATAATAAATGTATATATATAATAAATGTATAAGCAAGTGTTCACAGACACATATATATATATATATATATATATATATATATATATATATGAGGCACGGTGGAGTAGTGGATAGCGGCTCGGATTGAAGAATGCATGGTCATCAGCAAAAAGATGAGGCCGAAATGCGATTTACAGGACGGGGCCACTAAAATGAAGCAGATGCGAAAATTGAAATGTCTGTGAAATGTTCTGACAGAGGACGGTAAGTGCGACGCTGAGATCCGAAGACGGATGGCCAAAAACACATTCCAAAAGCTAGGCTGAGTACTACGATACAGGAGGGTTTCGTTGATAAAAAAGAAAAGAGGACTAAACTGCAACATGATATCTCAACTCCTTTACGGCAGCGAATGTTGGACGGTCTCCTCAAGGATGAGGAAGAGACTCGAGGCAACGGAGCTATGGTTCTACAGTAGGATGCTGTGGATTTAGTGGACCGAGCGTGTGAGCAACAATGAGGTCTTGGAGATGATGCAAACAAGGAGGAAGCTTATACTTAACATCAGGAGGAGGCAGGTGATATTTCTGGGACACGTAATGAGAAAAGACGGCCTGGAGAATCTGATACTCTTAAGTCGAATAGAGGGAAAGAGAGACAAGGGAAACCAATGCATTACATACCTAGCGGGCTTAAGCAAGTGGATGACAGAACGTGGTCTAGGGGATTTTTCCAGACGGACGAAACTTACTGAGAGCTATAAGGGAGAAGAAGTGGAGAGCCATGGTCGTGTACCTCCTGAAAGGACACGGCACATAAAAAAAAAAGCAAGGTGGATGATAGCATGAGGAGTCAGGTACTTACTGGAGCGGTACAGGGGACCGATCATTTTACCTGTATCTTTAGCTATGGATCGTATGTACGTGTTCCACTTAAGGTCAGGTGTGAGTTTGAGGCCCAAAATTTTCTCAAGAGACGAGAGGACATCTGTTCATCATGACTGTCGGTAGATCGGGGTCTGATCGGCGATGATAGAATGTAATCAGTCTAGAGGCTAGATTGCTAATGTTTCAAAATGCAATCACCGCATGGCATTTGCGAGGTATGTCTATAATGGTATCATATGGAAGATTTCCTGTTTTATGATGATCTGAAAACAACCACAAATGGAAAAGATATCTTCCAGTGTGTAAAGGACTTCTTTTGAAAATATGACTAAAATAACCAAATTATTGGTTCTGTGTCTCCCTGCGATGTCCTTGCGATGTCCCTGTGATGTCCCTGCTATGCTAGGGAATTAATCAGGATTTATTGCACTGATGAAACAAAAGATTCCGTACTTTCAAGGTACCCACTGTTTTCTTCATCGACATGCTTTGGTATCAAAAACATTGCCTCAAAAGTTGTAAAAGGTTCTCCAAACTTATGTAAATGTTCTTTTGGTTTTGTTCTTTGATTTTCTGCGCAACTTAGTTCTCACCTATGGAATACGGAATGAATGTTGGTGGTTTGCTACCATGTGAGTGGTATGGTGGGTCCCAGCCATGAAGGTCAGACGTGGTGGAACCAGGAGGTGCAGTTCGTCCGAGCACTTTCAATGATAGTAGCGATAGAGAGGCTCGCTACATCCTGCCTGTGAGGGAGAGTTTGGGAGGTGGAAAATAATTTGTCACCCACAAGGACTCGATGATGTTTTTGAATTCTCCCCAGACTGGAAAGTGAGGTCTTGGCAGCTCCTTACCAAATGTGGCCAGATTACTCCATTTTCGACCTGATCTGGCGCTTATAAACATAGAGGATAGCATGAGGAGTCAGGTACTTGCTGGAGTGGTACAGAGAGCCGATCATTTTACCTGCATCTTTTACCGATGGATTGTATATAGTAGTTGCACTTGAGGTGGGGTGTGAGTCCGAGAAGTGAACACCAGGGCCTTGCAGGGCGGGCCGTTAATAGCTACCTTCAGGGATCTACATATTTGGAAGGATTTTATAATAGAGAAAAAAACTTTCACTGACTCGATAGTATGGGAAGCAAACCTTTGAACAGGTTAAGATTGTTGTGATTGAGGAAACATCCTCTTGGGCGTCTGTTCCATTGAGCAGGGGTTCTCAAGAAGAAGCTGTTCAAGTGGAACTTACTTCTTGCCGATGGAATACAGAGGGAATGTGGATGGTTTGCTACTATGTAAGTGGCCTGGCGGGTCCTAGCTGTGAAGGTCAGACCTACTGGAATCAGAAGATGCAGTTTATCCGAGCATTTACCATAGTAGCAACAATAGAGCAGTGACAGACTCGCAACATCTTGCCTGTGAGGGAGAGAGAGGGGTCGGAGTGTAGAGAATCAGTCTTCTCCAACAACGACTTGGAGACGTTCATAAACTCTATAAAAACTGGAAAGTGGGATCTGGGCAGCTGCTGATCAAATATGGCAACAGTACTCCATTTTCAGGGCCTGATCTGGATCTTATAAACGTAGAGGATAGCATGAGGAGTCAGGTACTTACTGAAGTGGTACAGGGAGCTGATCATTTTACCTGCATCTCCAGCAATGGATCGTAAATGAATTCTACTTGAGGTAGAATGGGAGTTTGAGTCCCGGTATTCTCTCAAGACACAGTGTCTCCTAAGTAAGAAGTGTTGTTCATCATGATGGTCGTCTTCGAGCATAGAATCCAGAGGTTAGCAGTGAATATTTCGGAGACAGTAGGAAAGCGTTGTTCAGGTTAGCAGTGGATATTTTGGTAAAAGGTAGCAGAGCATAGTTCGTCCTTCTGTTTCTCTTCGCCTGACAAGCTGGACTGGACATTCGGGTAGAGTGAACAAAATGGCCGCCTTTATACACGACGGATTGAATGTTCTACGTCTTCTGATTGGTTAACCTTCTATTGGTGGACTATAAAGTGAGTCAAGGCATAACTCTCTAGTACACAAAAAACTGCAACAAGAGGGGCAATTTATAAGGATAAGAGAGAAAGATAACGGTTAACTCTAGACATGAACAGGTTATGATTGTAGCGATCGGGGGAAAATATCTTCTTGGGAGTCTGTTCCACAGAGCAATGGTTCACGGGAAAAAGCTGGTCGAGTGGAACTTACTTCTCAACCAATGGAATATGGCGGGAATGTGGGTGGTTTGTTACAATGTCAAGTGTCATGGCGGGTCCTAGCCGTGAAGGTTAAACCAGGTGGAACCAAGGAATGTAGTTTATTCACCAACTTTCCAGAGAAATAGTGATAGAGTAGCGAGAATGTCACAACATCTCACCTGTGAGAGAAAAGCTGGTAGGTGAGAAAATAATTCTTCTCCAAAAAGGTCTCGGAGACGCTTTTGAACTTTATCAAGACTGGGCAGCTCTCGCCCCAAACTTCACAAAAATACTCCATTTTCGACCTGATATGACCCTTATAAATGTAGGAGTCAGGTACTTGCTGGAGTGATACAGGGAGCTGATCATTTTACCTGCATCTTTTAGCAATGGATTGTATATAGTAGTTCCACTTGAGGTCGGGTGTGAGGTTGAGGCCGAGTATTCTCTCAGTGCACGGTGCCGCCCCCAAGGGACATCCGTTCATCGTGACTGACGGTAGTTTGGGATCTGATCGGCACTGATGGAATGTGACCAGTTCCGATTTTGAGACATTGAATGTAACCAGCTAGTTGCTTCTCCACTGGGAAGTTAGTGTTAGATTGGAAGAGTAATAATAATAATAATAATAATAATAATAATAATAATATACATATATATATATATATATATATATATATATATATATATATATATATATATATATGTATGTATATATATATATATATATATAACTGTCACTTATATATAATATATATAACGTATATGATATATATATATATATATAACTTTCTTTTATATATAATATATATATAACATGTTATATATAAATTCGTTATATATATATATATATATATATAACTTTCTTTTATATATAATATATATATAACATATACGTTATATATACATTCGTTATATATATATATATATATATATATAGAATAAATAGAATAATTATAGAATAATATATAAGAAGAATATAGAATAAATGTAAAATATTATAATTTTATATAAATATAAAAGAATGTTTTCTTTATATATATATATATAACATTCTTTTATATTTATATAAAATTACAATATTTTACATTTATTCTAATATTCTTCTCTGTACAAAGTTAATTCATTTGTGCACAAATATTTATTTTCAGTTTTATTAAATGTTACGTTTTCAAAGTGAAGGACGAAGGTCAAGTGGGTCTGAAAATAATCATCAGAAACTACTAATAAACTAATAGTAATAACGTAGAGTAAAGCTTAGTAGATGTGAAGAGACTGCGATAGATAGATAGATAGATAGATAGATAGATAGATAGATAATGAGCAGACTGCGATAGATAGATAGATAGATAGATAGATGATCAACAAACTGAGATATATATATATATATATATATATATATATATATAGATAGATAGATAGATAGATAGATAGATAGATAGATAATGAGCAGACTGCGATCGATAGATAGATAGATAGATAGATAGATAGATAGATAGATAGATAGATGATCAACAAACTGAGATAGATAGATAGATAGATAGATAATGAACAGACTGTGATAGATAGATAGATAGATAGATAGATAGATAGATAGATAGATAGATAGATAGATAATCAACAAACTGAGATATATATATATATATATAGATAGATAGATAGATAGATAGATAGATAGATAGATAGATAGATAGATATGAACAAACAGATGCATAGATAGATAGATAAATATATAGATTGTTAGATATGAACAATTTTAGATAGGTAGATTAAAAATGAACTTAAACATGAATCCGAAAGGCGAGAAACCCGAAGAAAACGAAAAGGCAAAAAAAAAAAAAACAGGAAGATAGAAGTAATCGAAGAAAGATAGATTGGTTTTCGTCCCTCGCTTGCCGCCAAAGTATCCGCTGGCCTCTTGCCACCAATTCCATAATTTGGCCGCCATTTCCAACGCATTTCCAACGCATGCCGAGAAGCAAGGTGTTAATCTGATTAGATCAACATGGCGACCGTCTACCGGGCGACTTCCTGCGTTTTTAGCAGCCGAAAAGAGACACGTCAGCATCAGAGCCGCGCTCGGCAGAAATCGTTATTCTATTAACACACCGAATAAAGAATTCACGGAGCGAAAAAAAAAAAAAAATTAAAAATGGGAGGCGGGGGTGAGGGGAGATGCAGCCGTCAACAGCATTTTTCAATTTGTACTAACTCCCGCTAGGTAGAAATTGTGGTTGCATTTGTCAGCAATCTCCGTGATATGACTCAGGCCCTTGCCAACTGGACAAAACAAGAAAAAAATGCTTCCTAAAGTAATATTATCGGTAAAAATTCAAATTAAATACTAAAATCCATTATTTACATTGTTCGGGCTGTTGTCCTCATCTTTACTGAAAACACGATGTTTCGGCCGTTGTACGCTCCTCCTTTCTTCAGGTGATATTTGCTGGAATTTCGAATCTGACCTTTAATTTAGCCTACGCTGATAGATATCCTTTGGATATCTCATTTTTAGTTAATGTCCCTTGATAATTCAAGTAACTATTTTATTTATTTATTTATTTATTTTGTTCTCTCTACTAAGGTCAGGTATTGGGTGTGAGACCGAGAAGTGAACACCAGGGCCTTGCAGGGCGGGAGGTTCATATCTACCTTCAGGGATCTAACTCACAACTACTTTAGATCAAGTGAATCTTTTGAATTACTCAACTGGACCAGGTGTCCTTTGCATGGAATGAGAATATTCTACCCCCCAGGACTAAATAAAGTGTTCGGTTCCAAATTTCAATGTATATCAACTGAAGAAAGACGGGGCTTACAACGACCGAAACGTCGTGAATGTCACAGTAAAGAAGAGGACAACTGTCTGAAAAATGTAAATAGCGTAAATAGTTAAAATATCTAATCTCAGGAATATAAACAGATGCTGAAAAAGGCCGGAGCGTACGACGATCGAAACGCCGTGAATATGGCAATAAAGATGAGGACAAACATTCTGAACAATGTAAAGAGTGCAAATAGTTAAAATACCTCATCTCAGAAATATAGACAGATCCTGAAGAAGACCAGAGCGTATAACGGCTGAAACGTCGTGAATGTGACAGTAAAGTTGCGGACAATAGTCCGAACAATGTAAAGAGTGCAAATAGTTACAATACCTAATCTCAGAAATATAAACAGATCCTGAAGAAGGCCGGAGCGTATAATGGCCGAAACGTCGTGAATATGACAGTAAAGTTGAGGACAATAGTCCGAACTGTGAAAGGGTGCAAATAGTTACAATAACTCATCTCAGAAATATAGACAGATCCTTCGAAGTCTAGGACCCGTCATACCACTTACATACAAACCACCCCAACATACACTCTGTATTCCATCGGCGAGAAGCAAGTTTCACTCGAACTGCTTCACTGCTCTGTGGAACCGACACCACAGACGATGTTTCTCCGATCACTACAATCTGAACCTGTTTAAGTCTTGAGTTAACCGTTATCTTCCCCCTCCTATCCGTATAAACCGACCCTTTACGTAACCCTCGAGTAGTACACGGACATTTTACAGGCTGACCCTTCTGTAAAAAATTAAAAAAAAACTAATTTAACGTTGGTTAAGAATAAAAGTTTTCCAATTTATTTATATCCCAGCTTAAAAGCTGCCCTACCAAGCAGAAATTAAGCTAGGTCCTGCGGAGGGCCCTTTTTAGGGCCTTCGGCTTGTTCAGGAGTTTGGGAGTCCTTGAGTCTTTGCATATTATCAGCATTGGAAGCTCTCCTGTCTGCCGTTTGATCTGGGTTTCTATTTGCACGACCCTTTCTTTCCCTCGCTGCAGCCTTGGATCTTTTGATTTCAATCTGGTCCTCTGTTGACGGATATTTCTCTTTGCGAGGCATACTGCTGCCGTATGCGATAGGCAACAATAAACTACAGAAGAACTCAAAATTGATCGCTGCATTTAAGTATTGCATTCATATTTAAATGTTCAACGATAATTCTTCTGGCGCCATTTTAATTTAAAGACACTTTGTTGTACGTAGGTCCTTACTTCCCGTACAAGCAATTATTTCATTTCATGGGTGGCTTTCGCTGGATTTCGCAATTAATTTCGATTATTCCGAAATTTATTTCCAAGTTATAAAACATTCGTCGCAAAAAATCACGTAAGAGAGAGAGAGAGAGAGAGAGAGGAGGGGAGAAATCCGGGTTGCCCGTTACTGGGTGCACGCTATAACGTCGAGAGAACAGGATGGAAATCGAGGTAATTAGAATTGCCACCCGTATGTCGTGATGTAGAGACGGACAGGTGGGTGGTATGAGAGAGTCAGAGTTCTTGCCAGCTGTGTTGATCTGTTTGTCTGAAACGTCAGAAGAGGTCAAAGTTGATCCAAGCGACACACACCAATGCGTGGCAAGTGATTCCATGAATAAACAACATTTTCTTAAGTATTGGATAAATCTGTTTTATATATATATATATATATATATATATATATATATATATATATATATAAAAGTGAACATAGACGTCAACACTTAGAGGCAACAGTCTGTTTCATGCTAGATGTAATCGTCAGGCCTGACGATTTACATAGGCTCTATCTCTGATATTGGACACTTTATACCATAAATATAGCACACCTCATGACTATATTTCTTCATATGTACATATATATACATATATAAATTTATATATATATATAAATAAGTAAATACATATATATATACATACATGTATACATACAGTGTAACCCGGATATAAGAGAAACCCGAATATAAGAGAGATTTTCTCAGGTCCCAAATTAGAGCCTGTGTTAATGTATATAAATTGGATCAAACCCGGATATAAGATAAACCCGGATATAAGAGACTTTTACTCCAGTCCCAACAACTCTCTTATATCCGGGTTACACTGTATATATAAATACATATATATATACATTCATATCAACATATATATATACATGCATATCTACATATATATATATACATATCTACATATATTTATTAAAGACATTTTTATGTTTAACGTTCTTTTTATAGATACAAGTATTTAAGTAAATGCTCTGTTTATAATAAACAGTATTAAATAACATTTACCGGCCTGAATGTCTGAGAAATTTTCATAGAAAATATTCGTCCTTTGACAGGATTCAGTATCATTTTCCAACTTATTCAAGATGATCTTAGCCCTCTCTAACCTTCTAACTTTCAGTCCTGGAGTAACAAGGTCCCTCACATGTTTCATGTACTATTTCATTTTCAAGTCTTTTTTTTTTTCACTGATCTTTGGATTATTATAGCTGAAATTCCTCTCTCACAAACCAAACATCGTGTATTGAGTTGGATCTTTTCTAATTCATCTCTTTACCTCTAAGCTGAAATGATTATCTCCATTCATGTTGTGATCTCTTGATCCAGTTTTCATCTCTGCTATTCCCTCTTTTATAAAATTATTCACCGTTCTCTTAATGGTTCTTGAATTGACTTTGAAGAGAGAAGACAGAGTATGAATGTTGATAACATTAATGAAGGTCTGAATGACATTTTTCTTCTCATGAGTGCTCACTTGAGAAAACAACGGGGCTGACATAAAACGATTTTAAACTGTTCTATTTCTAGCTGAAGTGGCTTTTATCTGAAAACCTGGAAGAAAAGAAACTCAATTTAGGGATTTTTTCTTTTTTTTTTTTTTTTTAGATTTTGTGGGATGGACAATTTTGTTGTAACACGATTTGGATAACTTTACTGTTACATCCGGTAAATATATATATATATATATATATATATATATATATATATATAT
>OZ010575.1:20267291-20304791 GCA_963932145.1 Acanthosepion lycidas
CCCCCCCCTTTCTCTCTTAATCTCACTCGATCAATCGATCGAACGTTCGTTCCCAATAGAATTCATCTCATTCACTCATTCTCTCGATCCAAAACAAATCTGATCGACTTCATTCCGATGGAGAAGTTGGTTCGGCCTTATTCCAGTTTAAACTCAGCTTAGTAAATATCTATAAACCGCCAATATATTTACAATCTGCCGCAACGAATACGCACCTATCCTTAGAACGGATTTCTGTGGCTCAGGTTACCCGCTATCAATTTCACGAATAAATTAAGACCTATACGATGCCTGTATATTTAACTAAGCACTGCTGAACTGCTACGTGATATAAGATGGCCTGACGTACCCACCCCTCTCCAGCCCAGTTTTGAATTCAGTTTTTCCGAGACCGGTTGCCACCCAAGGTTATAGAACCCAATCTATTTACCCATAGCTGGGGAGAGCAGAAGAGGATTCATACCCTTCCCAGTGGTATTAGCACGTAAGTGAATGTAATGGAATTCGAACTCAGCTCTCCTATTCCTCAATCTGAGCAGCTATCAATTACTCCACTAAGCCTCTTTCGTTTTTAAGAATGGATTAAACATAAAACAGTTTGCAGTTAGCCAAAAGTTGAGCCCGAAATGCAATTTACAGGTAAGGAACACTAAAATCAAGCAGATGCGAAAATTGAAATATCTGGGAAATGTTCTCACAGAGGACGGTAAATGCGACGCTGAGATCCGAAGACGTATTGGGATTGCCAAAGACACATTCCTAAAGATAGTCTGTCTACTACAAGACAGGAGGGTTTCTTTGGTATCAAAGAAAAGAGTACTAAACTGCTACGTGATATGTGCCCTCCTTTACGACAACAAATATTGGACGGTCTCCTCAAAGATGAAGAGATTCGAGGCAACAGAAGTATGGTTCTACAGAAGGATGCTCAGGATATCATGGACCGAGCAATGGATTTATAGCAAAATGACCAACAATACATTTTATAGTAAAAATTATAGACACGATATACAGTCAAAAAACTTTTAAAAAAATCTAATTTCTTATCTGGATTTTCGGCATTAACCCCTCTCCCGCCAATTAGTTTGGGAAGAACGTTTCATTTTCAGACAAATTTTATATTAGTTTTTAATACAGTAACCTCTATGATTCATCACTGGCGGCCACAATCTTACCAACATAAGATACGCAGATGACATTGTGTTGATAGCAGACACAGAAAGGAAAGTACAAAGCCTCCTACATAAGGTAGCGAAGGAAAGCGAGAAGAAGGGACTAAGTATAAACTATAAGAAAACAGAATGCATGGTAATCAGCAAAAAGATGAGGCCGAAATGCGATTTCAGGACGGGGACACAAGAATCAAGCAGGTGCGAAAATTGAAATATCTGGGAAATGTTCTCACAGAGGACGGTAAGTGCGACGCTGAGATCCGAAGACATATTGGGATGGCCAAAGACGCATTCCAAATGCTAGTCTGACTACTACAAGACAGGAGGGTTTCTTTGGTAACAAAGAAAAGAGTACTAAACTGCTACGTGATATCTGTTCTCCTTTACGACAGCAAATGTTGGACGATCTCCTCAAAGAGACTCGAGGCAACGGCTATATGGTTCTACAGAAGGATGCTGAGGATATCATAGACCGAACATGTGAATGACGATGAGGTTTTAGGAGAGGATGTAAACGAAAAGGTAACTTATAATTAACATCAGAAAGAAACAGCTGAAATTTCGGGGATACGTAATAAGAAATGAGGGATTGGAAAATCTGATACTCTCAGGGCGGATAGAGGGAAAGAAGGACAAGGGGAAACAATGCGTGACATACTTAACGGGCTTAAGCAAGTGGATAGCAGAACAGGGTCTGGGAAAAATAACAAAAAGTCAAAGCTTATTGAGAATTACAAGGAACAGGAGGAAGTGGAGAGCTATGATCGCCTACGTCCTGAAGGGACACGGTACATAAAAGAAGAAGCATATCTAAGCCCTGTTAATGGTTACATCCGGGTTCCTTACGGTAGTTTGTTCTTGTCGTGATTTTGATTTTCCAAAATGTGGGGGCGCAAAAGTAGATATACAGTAAGTATTATACCGGTATATGTTTGTATATAATTTTATGCACACTTGTTTTTTCATTACTGTATACCTACTTTTGCGCATCCTCTATATACAAGATTCGGCTGAAAAGTTCATAGGCTGACCAAGATACTTTTATGAAACGGAAATAATATTTAGTGAGCTCGAATAGCTGGTCTTGATGGCGGAAGTTGATGGCCAGATCCTGCATAGAAATAGTCAACAAATATTGATTGATTCATTCATTTTCTACGGTTTATCAATCCTTTGGAGGTTATCTAAAGCCACGAAATATTTTTAGATTGTAAGATTTTTTTTGAGTGGGGGGATAATATTGACTTAGTGATACAAGTCTTACTAATTAACCCATTGCTAATCAGAATTTGATAAGCAAACAAAAAATTATCATGTGGATATAAAGTGAGGGATCAATTCTATGTTAAATTCACTATATAAATTGATCCCTCACTTTGTGATCACAGTAGTTTCTATACATTTATCTTTCACAGAAAGTAAATAAATCTAAAAGACATGCCTTTGTAGATAATCAGTATTTGATTAATTCATATTTTACTGATTATCAACCCTTTCCAGGGTATTTCATTTTTTAGGTTTTAATAATTTAGTGATACATGTCTTACTAATTAACCCATAGCTGGGGGGATGAAGTAGATTCGTACCTTTCGTATTTAGGGTATTTGTGCGTAAGCCGTCATTCATTATATAAGCCGCACATCCAAGCACCTTCTATTCCCGAACAGTTACCCATCTAGGTACTAGGAGGTTGCTTAACTTCGGTGATCATACAAGAACCAGTATTTCAACGCGATATGGCCGCAAGCCCTCACAGTTCAAATGTCTGAAGTCACATTTTATGCCTTCTAACCATATTAAATGATTGTTTTTGTTATTTACGGTTTACCAACCCTTTGTGTATTTTTTAACCAACCCAAGTACTGAGCTAGATCCAAGGTTACAGAAACTGGTATTACCATGAAGTCACCCGTCTAGGTACTGATCAGAGTCAACGTTTCTTAACTTCGGGGATCGTACGGTATTTCAACGTGATGTTGCCATAAGCCAAAAGCAACGTAGACGTGGGTAGGTCGAATAATATTGTGACGACGCATTGTAGGCAAGAAACTTACAGGACCCTTCATAGTTGATGATGCTGTCATGTTCATGTGCTGAGAATTAGTGTCCTTCGATAAGGTGTTTTTTGAAATGGTACAAATTATATTATATCCAAGAATCCTTCAAATAAAGACTATATTCATGCCAACCAGTGATCCTTCATATTCTACAGAAGCGGCTGTTACTCACCTTGCCGAAAAATAAAAGAAATAAAAATAAAATAAATACTTCAAAGACAATAGCCGCAAGTTCTACGCCAGTAGTTCCTTCTCCTGGACCTGTCGCTTTCCTGCCAACTACGGGGTGATGCAGCAAAATCTGACACTTGACAAAAAGAAAACGAAATAGGCAAAAAAAAAACGTTGTATATGCAGAGACCCGACAGTTTATTTAGCAACAGTTAGACTTACAGACTACACTATTTTTCAATGTAACTGCCGCCGGTGGCGACGACCATCTCAAGGCAGGCGCGAAATGAGTCACACGATTTGGCGACCATGTCCTTGTCCATAGCAGCGGACGCCTCCACGAAGGCAGACTTCAGGGTGTCGACCGTGTTGTGGGCGTGCTTGTTTGTCTTGGCCTTGATCACACCCCAGAAGAAATAGTCAATGGGGTTGCAGTCGGGTGAAGAGGGCGGCCACAAGTCCGGCGAACAATGGTGAGGAACATTGTTGAGCAGCCACTCCTGGGTCGTCTTGGAATTGTGTGCAGAAGTGGAGTCCTGCTGGAAGACGTAGGAGCGTCCGGCGGCGATTTCGTCCATCCAGGGCTTCACCACGCTCCTCACCACTTCCTGGTAGATCTCAGCGGTGACTCTCAGGCTCTTTTGAAAGAAGAACGGAGGCATGACGTCCCCCTCGCTGGAGATGACGCCAAGGACCATGACGGACGAGGGAAACTTTGTATGCTTCACAACGTTAACCTCCTCGATGTCTTTGCAGATCCACCTGTCGTTCTGCCTGTTGCTCGTCTAGTCCTGATGAAATTCTTTTCATCAGAGAAGAAACTCAGCGTCCCGGCAAACCCGTGCTTGAGCTCGTTCAGCATAGCCGCCACCTTGATCTTCCTCGACTCTTTGGAGGCATTCGTGATGAGCACGCGGTGAGACTCGCGTTAGAAGGAGTAACTAATATCCTTCTTGATCGTTCGGCAGATCGTCGACTCGTGACAGCCCATGTCAGCGGCGATCTTGGAGTAGCTCTGGCTTCCATCATTGTCGACTGTCTCCTTGACGGCGGCGATGAACTCGTTGGTTCTAACGGCCGAAGAACGAACGTTGTGGGCCTTTTGTTTGGCAGTAAACTCGTCCTTGTTCTCACTTCCTCCAAATGCCTATGACCATGATCCTCTTGAACCCAAATCAGGCCATCACTTCCACAGGCTTCTTCCCGACGCGAAAAGAAGCTACTGCCACTGCTCTGCGCTCATATTCTATCCTGAAAAAGGGTAGAGAGGAAAACGTTAAATAGTTGTCAAAGTGTCGGGTATCTGCATATACAACTTTTGTTTTTATTGCCTATTTCGTTTTCTTTTTGTCAAGTGTCGGATTTTGCTGCAACATCCTGTAAAACCTTCAAAAGTTTCCATGTCAATTGTCTCCTGTTGTCGCTTTGAATCCTATTCTTATTTGCTATTGTTTTTAAAGCAACGTTACCTTGATTTAATTTGTTTTACGGTATATCAACCTCAATGGGTTATTTAATGCTGACAAAATTTTTATAGCCGGTAATGTTTTTCCAAAAATCTATTGCTGGTAATTTTTTTTTTTCCAAAAATGTCTTGATGGCAATATTTTTCCAAAAAACTTACTCCTGGCAATAATTATTTTCTTCCAAAATTTTTTACAAAAATGTATTGATTGTATTAAAACCTCTTTTTACACTTTCATAATACTTTGACCCCAGTTTAGGGGTTAACTGCCTATAGTTGGGACAAGTGCTACCAACTTGCTTCAGGGGGAACCTGGGAACACCAGCAATTAAGAGGTGATTCCACGCTCCTCAAAACCTCCTGATCAGGGGCCTTGTTAGTGGACGGAGTTTATTGTCTTACCCAGGACGTGGATGTAGTTTACCGTCTTAACCAGTTTCTTGCTCATTTTCTTCCACACAGTAATCCCCCACTGGCCCATTCTTGCGTCTTAGTGGCTTTATTGCTTTACTTCAATTGAAGTTACTTCTTTTTAAAAATCTAAAATAAGGAGCGTGCTAGCTGGATGAAGAAGGAAGTGAAAACTGATTTCTCAACAGTAATGTTTACTGATGAATGAAGAGCTATACTGGACGGACCAGGGCGGTTGGGTCCTTCATAGAAATAGTCAGCTAAATACGAATTAGACGACAAAGGGGGGTAGTGGATTTGTCAAAAGACGAAAAAGGAATTAAAGGGAAAGAAACCAAACTATGTTAAGTTTAGCGCTACAAAAAAAATGTTTAAATGAGGGCGAAAATTCGAGAAAACAAAAGCCGCGAAAATGGGCACAAATAAAATAATGGAATGGCTGCCCTGGAAAACGTGAAAAAAATTAATCTGATTATGATCGTGAGGTTTAACAGAAAAAAAGGAGGTGACAGCGAGAATGGAACGAAACGTAGAGAGAAAGGCTAGTAAAGGTGGAGAGTAAGGAGTTGGAAGGATTGGAGACAAAGACATGTGGAGAACAGAGACGAAAGAAATAGCGATGTAGATGGTTATCGGCCTGTTGACGACAATGCAAAATGATAAGGCAGAGAAACGAAAATGTTTTAGCAAAGGTAGTGAAAGAAAGAAAGAAAGAAAGAAAGAAAGAATAAGAGGAGAAAGAAAGAAAGAAAGAAAGAAAGAAAGAAAGAAAGAAAGAAAGATAGAAAACCAAATGGAAAGAAAGAAAGAAAGAAAGAAAGAAAGAAAGAAAGGGAAAGAGAAAAAGAACATAGAAAACCAAATGGAAAAAAGAAAGAAAGAAAGAATAAGAGGAGAAAGAAATAAAGAAAGAACATAGAAAACCAAATGGAAAGAAAGAAAGAAAGAAAGAAAGAAAGGGAAAGAGAAAAAGAACATAGAAAACCAAATGGAAAAAAGAAAGAAAGAAAGAAAGAAAGAAAGGAAAATTCGATAGTTAAAAAGAAAGATAAGATTTGAGTTGAAGCGAGATTCGCGAGAAAGAAAGGATATTCAAAAGAAAGAAAGAAAGAAAGAAAGAGAGAGAGAGAGGAAGAAAGAAAGCGAAAGACAAAAGAACATAGAAAACCAAATGCAAAAAAAACGAAAGAACGAACGAAAGGAAGGAAGGAAGGAAGGAAGGATGGAAGGAAAAATCGCTAGTTAAAAAGAAAGAAAAGATTAGAATTAAAGCAAGATTCGCTAGAAAGAAAGGATATTCAAAAGAAAGAAAGAAAGGCTCTTTATTGGGCCTTCATCAAAATAAGTCGGAAATAGAAGAGTAGATGCAATAGGCAACAATAAACTACAGAAGAACTCAAAATTAATCGCTGCATTTAAGTATTGCATTAATATTTAAACTTACCTTTTAAAAGTTCAACGATAATTCTTCTGCAACGTTGGTCATTAATTTTCGTACAAACAATTTTTTTATTTCATGTGTGACTTTCGTTGCATTCCGCAATTAATTTCGATTATTCCGAAATTCAATTCCAAGTTATCAAAATTGTTATCGTAACGGGTTTTCTAATAACTTGGACCGATTTTAAATGTGAATTAAGTTTAAGCGTCTAATGTTCTTTTTCTTTCAGATCTGGCAGACATTTCGGCGATATTATTTTTCACACATTATTGACATGACTTTAATAACATGTTCCGATAGAGAAATAAATAAATTTTCACCAATAACACTGATTTATTTACTGTTAACTTTGATCCATCTTAATGAAACACCCTTATATATAATCCGTCTTAATGAAACACCCTTTACAAGAAAATTCGTCGCAAAAAATCTGATAAAAAATCACCGAAAACAATTGGAGTAATGAAACCTTGGGAATCCAAAATTTAAGAATTGCGGGTTCGGATCTGGTCCGGAATGATTTTTAATTTGCTCTTGGAGTCGGTATGATTCCAAAATGGTAAAATATGTTTGGCTACGGCCCCTTGGGGTAACGTTGAAAAATTGTGACACAGTGACACACTGACATTTGCATTTATTACATAGATATATATATATTCTCAGGAACTTATGGATTTTTTTATCCGACATTCTTTCTTACTTCTCCAAAGTTTAGTTTTTTTTTAGCTACCCGTGTTTGAGTAGACACCCTTTTTTTTAAAACTGTGAATTACTTCTACCGACGTGCGCATTCGAGAGACTTACTTAAGATAATGTACTCCCCACCAGGATACAAAACTGCGTGCCACTTTGCTGGAGCGTCCATTATCTTTATTAAGAGAATAGATAGATAGATAGATAGATAGATAGATAGATAGATAGATAGATGCTTTTGCAAATACCTAACATTGAAAGACAAAATCAAATCATACAATATTTATCAATGTCTACTTGTTTCATATTACATGTCCGATCTGTAGTGGAAAGGGTGTTAAGTCAGTTTAAATTTATAAATTTACGAGTGATTACTTACCTTAGTCGTTTTAATAATCTATACAAATAAAATATTTTCTGCATTTAAACAAATTTACTTCACGAGCAAAATGAACCGTTTAATTAATCAGTTTCCTACGTTTCGTAAATTGTAGACTTATTTGTTCAAACCTTTCATGTGTGGCATGCAGATAACTTTATATATTAAGTGATCGTCTTCCTTCAACTTGGTCTTGAAATAATTTTTGTCGTCGCCTTCTTTGTTTTTGATGTTAATCTTTTTCTTCATAGAGATATTTCCATGTTATATTATTAACACATAAAAAATTTTAACATCAAAATATAAGCAATTGAACGTCTAAAAATATTAAGGGAACGGATTAGTTAAACGGTTCATTGGCCGCAAATCGTTATTTCTTTATCAATCGCTTTATTTAACTTCAACACATTTAATTCCATATCACTATTAAAGTATAAGTATTTGACGGTATATAAGATGCACGTGTGTATAAGACGCACGTGTGTATAAGACGCACCCTAACTTTAGCAGGATAAATCAAGAAAAATTAGTAATTAGTAAAATTAGTAAAATTATTAGTAAATTGTACAGCCTAGTCTATATTTATGAGAAATTATTTTGATTAAACGAGCCATGATTAAAATTAAACAAAAAATAATTGGAAAAAAAAAGAACACGAGCCTATAAAAACTTTATTATGTCCAAAGGTAAGGAAACAAAATAAAAATCAAGCAATTATTACAATTAAGCAAAACAGTACAGTTTCCATTAAAATTCAGTCAAAAATTTTCATGGACATGATCTGTTCAACCTGCGTCTTGTAAATGTCTTATTGGAATAATTAGGATATAAAAAATCTGATTTTATTTATACCAATGCAACCGGAAGTTATCGTAAAAAAAATATCGGTCTTTCTGCGTGGTGGCCTAAAATGGAAAAAAAGACGAGCATGCTGTTTATCCTTTTTTTTTTTTTTTTTTTTTTGTATCGTCTTAGCTGAGGAGGAAGTGACGTAAGTCGTCAATGATTGGTCACTTGTAATTTCAAGATAATCACTGGAAGTTACTTAATGTGTGCATTTGTTGCGTCCTTGGCGGATTTTTTGCTTCAGGATCGCCTGCCTGAATAGTACTGTTTCAGTAGGGTCTCTTGGGTGAACAAGTATGATGTTGCAAGACCCGAAACTTGTCATGACCCCAAGTCATAACCTCACTGACGAGGCGATCCTGTGCACTCGTTGGAGTGTCTTCATGACAAATTAATGAAACAAATATATTTTACAAATATATAATTTGAATTTATTACATATAATTTTAGGGAAACAAAGTATTAATATTAAATGTGATAAAATTAATATAATGAATATTATCAATCACTAGCAGCATGGCCCGGCGTTGTCCGTGCTTGATTCAAAAATCGTACGACTCATACAGCAATCGCTATCACTTGACTTAAAATATTTTTGCCCTTCCTTGCCTTTAAAGGAGTGCCCTTTGCCGTGCTGATGTTACTATTAATACATGCCTTACTTCTTGCCTATATCACACTGCGAATTTTTTCTAAGCTCTATACTAAACATTAAATCTGTTACGAAAAAAGAACTAAACAAAATGAACACAAAACGATCAGCTTTAAAAAAGGACTCGTAACTGGAAAAACCGAATGAAAAAAGAATGTTAACAACAAATACTTTTTCACATCCAACCCAGTTCTGCGGAATCAGAATCAACGTTGAGTTTAAGCAAGCGAATGAGCCAATTGGAGTAAAGTGCCATGCAGATTTAAATTTTTCTCACTTGTGACGAATGCAGCTATCGATTTTTTTTTTTTTGCATGCTAGCATGCTAGTTAACATTCGTGTCAGTCAGCTGTTGGCTCTCACACTGGCCAGTAGAATCTTCCTGCCTAGTCGTGGCAACCAGCTATATGCTCTCAATCTGGCCAGCAGAAAATGGCCATAAACTACATGAAAATTGCCGTAGAAGCATAAAAAATCGATTATTTCCACTATCGATGGGAGTTGGGAAATGCAAAGTCGGTCTTGGACTTTCCGCTAACTTTGAGCATGTGCATGTAAATTTTGGTGCAATTCCGTCGAAAATTGCAGCCGTGCATTCGTTACACACACACACACACACACACACACACACACACACACACATCCTGCCTTTTGTAGATAGAGATAACACTTTTAATCTGCATAATAGCCTTTTAATTAATCGCAATAGGTATATGAAAGTTACTCTAAAGTCTAAGCTAATAGGAGTTGCCAAGTAGCTAATTTCGGCCGACTACCGCGAACTTTAATCATACATATGGCATATAAGACGCAGAGGAATTTTAAAAGACATTTTTAGTAAAAAAAAAAAAAGTGCGCCTTATATGCAGTCAAATACAGTATCTTTCAAGGCTTCATTATTTGAACGGCGTTTCAGACTGCTAAGCGATTTACAAAAAATACATTTTGTGTAGAATGTGGTATTTAGAAGGAAGTTTTGAACGAAGATGAGTAGGTAGTAAGTAGATCCCTCATAGAAAACAGTGAAGAATAACAAAAAAAAAAAAAAAAATATATATATATATATATAGTAAAGGGAGAAAGCAGAGAAAGAAGAAAAAATGGTCGAATTGCGAAGTTTGAGGGAAAAAGACTAAAAGAAAAAAAAAATGGACGTCGACTTTAAGTTTGTTCGCAACACGGCGCAGCTGTTTGCTAAAGTTCCCAGAATAGGCGACGGTCATTTCTTTTGTCAGGGCGCCATCTTGGACAATTCTCAGCATTCTTCGTTCGCTCGACAGCATCACGTGATTAATGCAGACGAGATTCAGCGTGACTTGACAGTAACTGGCTGGAAAAAAATTCAATGAAAGAAAACAGACGACAAAAAAAAATCGACGTTGGAAAATTGTGAGACTAATTGCCAAATATTCAAAAACTTCAATGTTCAACTATTAGGAAACATTCTTTTTTCGTTGTTTTGTTTTTATTTATTACATTTTCTCCCCAATTTTCATCCTTCTGTATTTCTTTCGCTTCCTAATTTGAATCTTTTATATCTGGTTTTGTTTCATTATTTAGCTGAAGACGAAGAAGTAGGTGATGGACAAAGCTAGACAAGTGGAAGCAAGAATTTCCTATATTACTGAAAAGAAGTAAAGAGATGTGCGTGTATATATATATATATATATATATATATATATATAAACTCGTGGCCTGACGAATGCGCCTAGCATGAAACAGCCTCTCGCCTCTAAATGTTGAATTCAACGTTCACTTTTATATTTACGCACGCTCTATCGCTGATATTGAGCACTTTATCCCATAAATATAGCACAGCTTAAAAGTATATTTCTTTATATATATATATAATAAAAAGAAGAGAAAAACTGCATATATATATATATATATATATATATATATATATATATATATATATATATATATAAGTAAAAGAAGAGAGAAACGTTTTTGGTTGCGATGTGGATATTTTTTTAAATATTTATTTTTCATAATTTTGCTACACGTGTTTCTAGTCTCGCGACCTTCATCAGGCAAAGAGTGGATATTTCCACATATTATTAAAAGGAATTAATTTTTCTTGTTTTTCGATGTTAAATATTCTCGATATTGGACATTCTCTTTTTAGTGTGTTCGTTACCCAAATGTCTTTCTTGAACTGGCAGTGAAAGAATTCTGCGTGAAAGGTAATAAAACAATTAAGTCTGGTCCAAGAAACGGTGAGAAAGCTATCTATATATTCTTATCTTTTAATGACCCCCCCCCACCTGTGTTCTTCGATCTATTTCCATTTTTTGTGTTTTTGTCAGCATGCGTATGCATACGTATATTCCCTTTCCATATATACATACTGTCTTATTATAAGGAATTAGTATACACATACGTACACATGCACATACACACACATATGCACATGCATAAACACAAACACACATACACACACTTTCTATGTTGTGTAGGGTTCGCGTGTGTGCCCGTGAGCAGTTTTGTTTTTATCAATATGTATGTATATATATATATATATATATATATATATATATATATATATACACCAGTACACGCATGTACATGCGCATTCCCTTTCTATACACGCACATACTGTCTTATTATAAGGAATTTGTATACACATACATACGCACACATATACATCCATATATACGCACATACATACATACACACACATGCTTCCTATTTTTTGTATGGTTTGCACGCGCACCTGTGAGCAGTCTATTGATTTTGCCAATATGTGTATACATATTCGTGCTCCACATATACCCGCATGTAGGTGTGTACACATGGATGTGAGTGGTTTGACCACTATATTTGGCCATTATGTCTGAATCTTGTGTGCTTTTGCGTGTGGGGTTAAAATCTCTTTAGTGCTGATTTAAATTTGTTTATGAAGTTTTCTTGCATTTGTAAGTAAGAATAATTGTCTGTTTGGTATATTGGTCACATTTGTGTTGTGATACAAAGAGTTTTCTGTTGTCTGGTAATTTTACGTTGCTTTTGTGTAGGGAGATCCTGTTGTTTAGTTGTTGGCTCATACCTATATATGATTTCTTGCATTTTGTGTATTTGAGTGCATAAATCACATTTTTGGAGTTGCAGTTTAAATTTTTGTTTATTATGAATGTCGTTTTGGGGTTTCAAAAGTGTAGGAGTTTCCTTCTATAATAATGTTACAAACCCCACATCTTTTTGTTGCATTTTGTGACTCCCTGTATTGTGTGTTTAAAATTAGATGAGGTTATTGTGTGTTTTAGGCTTTTAGATTGGCGTTTGCTTTTAATTATTTTGGTTGGTTTTAGAATATTTTTCAGTTTATTTTTCTTGCTAAGTAGGACTAGATTTTTTGTAATTTCTGTGAATAGTTCTGGATTTGTTTGTTGTATCACCCCTTATATCTGGATACCTAACTCCCAAGACTGCAGCCCCCTTGATTATTATGTATGAGGTGCAGTTGAGCGAAAGACCAAAAAAATTCCTTGTAACATCAAAGATCAACTGAAGGCAAGGATTATGGCAGCATTCACCAACTTAAACAAGGAGACCGTCCAGAGGAGTTGCAGGAGATTCCAAAGGTGTCTGGAGGCTATGGTTGAGGCCAATGGCGATTTTATTGAATAAATTTACTCTTTAGTATTTCAAGATATTTTTGTGTCATTTTGGCAAATATGTCTGTTAAAATGAGATTGTTAGAGTCATTTTCATTTTTGCATTATTTAACCAACCCATCGCAAACTGAGGTGACATCAATCAGCTAAGTGACAACCTTTTACTCATATTAATCAAATATATATATGTGTGTGTGTGTGCATGTGTGTGCATGCGTGTGTGCGTGTGTGTGTGTGAATAAAAGGGTATGGTCACACAAAGTCAAAAAGTTTATAAAAATAAAAATCTTGTCGGCATTAAATAACCCATTGAGATTGCTATGACGTAAAACAAAACAAACCAAGCAACAACTATAGCGCTTTTTTGAAAACAGGCTGAAAGAAATATTCGTCCGAGGCTACCATTATTCACTTGTAATTATATCCGTAGCGTGATTAACCATACAATGCCATGGAATGATGCTGAATATAAAAGTCAATTTTACACGTGAACGACTGAAAACAGAAAACGTTATACAGTAAAAGAGTTTTAATATATGTCTTGCATAGCTTGAATCTAAAAAACACACGCTTATTAAACGACCAACGACAGATGCTAAAGTCAAAGGTTTTTATGTCTTGCTTCCTTTCTCTGAAGATGAAAGTAGGCCGACAAATTGTTATAAGAAAACCCAGCTTAGCTGAACATTTCCACCGCTGATCTAGTTTGAGACCAGCTGAAATCTCAGCTGTATGGTTGAACTCTCAGCCTTCGGGCAGAGACGAACCCGGACGAGGCTATGCCGACGGGCAGAGTCTCGTTTGGGGAGGTAGACCGACACTGAACCCGTTTATACGGGTTCGAAGGGAATATTTTTTGGCCGAGCCTACTGCCTCGAAGAACCCACGATAAACTCGACCTCGTGGTGGTGGTGGTGGGGAGGGGGTTGTTAAATGTACCACTGATCTGGTTTGAGACCAGCTGAAATCTTCTCAGCTATACGGTTGAACTCTCTGCCTTCGAACAGAGAGGAACCCGGACGAGGCTATGATGAAGGAAAAAGTTTCGCCCGGGGAGGTAGACAGGCCCTGAACCAGTTTATACGAGTTTGAAGGGAATATTTTTGGCCGAGCCTACGGGCTCGGAGAACCCACGATAAACTTGGCCTTGTTCCACCTACGACCCTCGTGGATAACCCCACAATGAACTCGTGGGAGACTGTTAAATACACCACTGATCTAGTTTCAAGTATAATTACCTTATATAGGCTAGATGGTATCACGGCTATGAATAGCTAAAACGATCGGATGTGCGGCCTGGTTTAATGAATCAGAAATCGGAGAGCCGAGTTCGAATTCCTGTCGGGTTCATTACTTTTACTTACGAGCAAATACCCTTGGGAAAGGTATGTATCGATCTCTTGCCCTCTCTCCAGCTATGGGTTGAATAACAGGATAAACTGGGTCCCATAGCCTTGGTTGGCAACCTGTCTACTCCAAAAATAAACGGCAGCCTTCTGCGGTGAAATCTTCTGCCTCGTCAGTCATGAATCGAAAGAGTCATGATTCCCCAAGAGGATATCGCGTATGCCACATATCTAACTGACTTTATATATCTGTGAGGACACCTGAATTTTTGATTGTGGCTGTTTGAGATAATGTTAAGAGTGTCGCTGTACTGACGGTCTAAATCAATCCGTACGTTTTTTGTTTGTTTTTTTTTTCGTTTTTTTTTTTACTTTACGAATGTGTAAGCAAACACAAAAGCAACAACAGAAACAACAAGAAGTAACACAAAACGGTTTTGTAACAACAACAATATTTATATTTGTATAATGATATACAAGCATAGGGTTTACTATTTTTATTGGAGTTATGTCCCTTTGTCTGAATTAAAGTTTTACTAATGAAATATTTTTAACCGAGCTCACAAAAGTTGAATGAACTTGCCGCTCAAAATGTTCCCAATTAGAAAGTTGAAAGAATTATAAAGCTGAGAATATGTTGAGTAAACTTTTAGCTTCAGAAGTGTTGAAAGAGGGAATGTTCAGTAAAGATTGTAATTAAATTTCTGATATATCCCGGAAAGGGATATATTTGAACGCAGTAGCTCAGTGGTTTGGCTACTATAACCAAATAAAATACGGCCCTGTGTGAAACTATAATGTCGCCATCATTAGTGTTCACTCCAAATGCCTTCGTAATCACCATTAGACTCATCCGACTCTTTCTGAATCCTTTGCACTGTCCTCAGATTTACACCCAAACACACTGGAATGTTCATATTGGAGCTTCCGGCATGAATGCTAAGCAGTGCAGCATGCTGTTACCAAATTTCTGGCGGGGTCAATTACGTCACGGTGCTCTTTTTCTCACAGACGGTAACCAATTGACCCTATACTGTGGTGCAGTCGGCAAATTAAAAAAACAAACAACACGCATGCGCGAAATTAAAAATATAAAATGGCGATAATTTACCTATCACTCGCTGTATATTATCTGATTTATGGTATCAAAGATTTCCCTTTCACTATCGACACCAGGTGGCAGTGTCTTTTACGATAAACGTGTCTTCGACAAAAAATGTTTACAAATTCTGGTTACGAACCAAAGCACACATTAAAAGAGTTACTTTTTTTTTCTGTAAAAACATCGCAAACATTGTAAGTTAAAAAATTCATTTTTTTGTTCATTCCTTTTTTGACGGTACAGGGTAGATAAATAATAAATGGCTGTGCTTTTGCCATTGGGCAATGGATATCAACTTAGTCTGGTATATTATTCGCCAGTGTGAAGAGTTTGATGTGCTATTACAGCCTTGTGCCAGACATAATTAAGCCATTAATACCATGAGAAAAGGTAGAATGTGGTCATTACTAAGTGAGATAATAATGACGTAATAATGTCGTTTTTTGACGTATTTTTTAAGGTCAAAAAACGACATTATTACGTCATTATTTTTGCACCAACCTAATATTTCTCTTTTTCGAATTCATATTTCATTCAGTCTTTCTTTCTTTCTTTCTTATCCTTCCTTCTTAGAATAAAAGATTCTTTCGCTTTTCATTCTTCTTTCTTTTTCACTTCCTATTTATTCATTCTTCTGATGAAAATAGAAATAATTTCTTTCTTTATTTCTTTCTTTCTTCCATTTTTTTCTTCCAAAAACATTTTTTATTTCGTTTGTTCTTTCTTCCTTTCACTATTTTCTGTTTATTTCTTTTTTCCTTCCTTCTTTCTTTCTTTCTTTCTTTCTTTGTTCATCTCTTTTTTGTCTACTCCAATTTACCCATCATTCTTAGAAATAAATACATACTTTCTTTTTTCTTTCTTTCTTTTTTCTTTCTTTCTTTCTTTCTTTCTTTATTTCTTTCTTTTTTCTTTCTTTCTTCATCTCCTGCTTTATTTCCTCCCATTTACGCATCCTTCTTAGAAATAAATACTTTCTTTCTTTCTCTCATCATTTGGTCTATTTCTTTTTCTCCTCCCAATTCACTTTCTTTCTTTCTTTCTTTTTTCTTTCTTTTTTTCTTTCTCCATTTTTTGCTTATTCCTTTTTCTCCTCACATTTCACCTTTATTTCTTTCTTTGTTTCTTTCTTTGTTTCTTTCTTTTTTTCTTTCTTTTTCTTTCTTTCTTTCTTCATCTTTTTCTTTGTCTTCTCATATTTACATATTTTCTCGCTTTCTTTCTTTCTCCATTGTCTGTTATTTCTTCTCCTCCCCTTTCACCTTTCTTCTTCTGTGTCTTTGTCGCCTCCCATTTACCCATCCATTCTTGCTTTCTTTCTTTCTTTCTTTCTTTCTTTCTTTCTCTCTCTCTCTCTCTCTCCCCCCATTTTCTGTGTATTTCTCATTCTCCTTCTTTTTCACCATTTTTTCTTTTCTTTCTTCTTCTCTTTGTCTTTCCCCCATTTACTTAGAAATATTCTTTTCTTTTTCTTTCTTTCTTTTTTTCTTTATTTATTTATTTATTTATTTCTTCATCTCCTGCTTTATTTCCTCCCATTTACGCATCCTTCTTAGAAATAAATACTTTCTTTCTCTCATCATTTTGTCTATTTCTTTTTCTCCTCCCAATTCACCTTCTTTCTTTCTTTCTTTCTTTCTTTCTTTCATTTTTCTTCCTTTCTTTCTTTCCATTTACGCATGTTTCTTAGGTAATAAATACTTTCTTTATTTCTTTTTTCTTTCTCTCTTTCCTTCTTTCTTTCTTTCCCTTTTTTTCTTTCTCCATTTTCTGCTTATTTCTTTTTCATCCCCGGATTTCACCTTCTTTCTTCCTGACATTCTTTCTCTCTTTCTTTCTTTGATTTCCCGTTAATCTTTCTTTTTTTCTTTCTTTTTTTCCATTTGGTTTTCTATGTTCTTTTTCTCTTTCCCTTTCTTTCTTCCTCTCTTTCTTTCTTTCTTTTCTATCATTTCTCCTTCTATTCTTTCTTTCTTTCACTACCTTTGCTAATACATTTTCATTTCTCAGCCTTATCATTTTGCATTGTCGTCAACAGGCCGATAGACATCTACATCTATATTTCTGTTTATTTATTTTTCTCCTCCCATTTGACCCTCTTCCTTTCTTTCTTTCTTTCTATTTTCTTTCTTTATCTCTTTCTTTGTCTCCTCCCATTTACGCATCATTCTTAGAAATAAATACATATTTTCCCGCTTTCTTTCTTTCTTTCTTACTGTCTTTTTCTTTTTTTCTTTCTTTCTTTTTCCATGTCTTCTTTCTTTCTTTCTTTCCTTCCTTCTGTCTTTATTTCTTCATTGTCTCCTCCCATTTACCCATCTTTTTTAAATAAATACATGCATTCCCGCTTTCTTTCTTTCTCTCTCCAATTTCTGATTATTTCTTTTTCTCTTCCCATTTAACTCTCTTTCTTTCTTTCTTTCTTTCTATTTTCTTTCTTTATCTCTTTCTTTGTCTCCTCCCATTTACGCATCATTCTTAGAAATAAATACATATTTTCCCGCTTTCTTTCTTTCTTTCTTTCTTTCTTACTGTCTTTTTTCTTTCTTTCTTTCTCTGTTCCATGTCGTCCTTCTTTCTTTCTTTCTCTCTTTCTTTCTTTCTCTCTTTCTCTCTTTCTTTCTCTCTTTCTTTCTCTCTTTCTTTCTTTCTTTCTCTCTTTCTCTCTTTCTTTCTTTCTTTCTTTCTTTTTATTCGTTTTATTTCATGCCACTTTGTAGGTGTCTATCTTATTATCGTGGACGTGTCAAAAAACCGAAATACATAGTAATTTTTATATTTTCCCTTTTCATATATAATTTGAGGTTTGCTTTTTTATTCTCGCATTTTCTCTTTATTCCTTTAATGTCATTTTTATTGTTATCGCGGCTTTCATGATTTTAGTTGTTCTTAAGCGTCCACCCGTGAAATTAGGACCTGGACTTTAGCTTCAAGGAAAGTAAACAGAGAAACTGCAATTGAAATAAGAAACGAACGACTCAATGAAGGAAAGGTTTCCATCTTGAAAGCCACCCTTACCTTTTACTATTATCTACCAGCCAGCTACACCACTTCCCGCTCCAGAAGTTTATATTTTTTAAGCATTATTTATTTACTCTTGTGAAAGCTAGGAGGGTTTGAAGAATTGAAATGCTCGGAGCCTGGCAGTGGTGGAGAGCCATGACAGGGTTGGATAACGAATTAATTGCGAAAGAGTAAAGAGGATAAGTGATGGGGAGAAAATCGTAAAGAAAAGATGGCTAATGTCGGGTATTTGTAGGCAGGAAGAGGTTTGCCTGTGAACAATAGCGTTAGGGGAGATAATGATGACCAAGGGAGGAGTGAAAAGGAAAAGAGTAAGGAAAGGCTTCAGGGGAGTGTCAGGTTGGGGGGGATAGTTGGTGGGGTGTAGGGAATGTCAAAGGGCGGGAAGAAAAGAGAAGAGGTACGTTTGCAAAGAAATTATCACAAATCGAGAAAGTTATAGGGGCGGAAGAAAGAAAGAAAGAAAGAAAGAAAGAAAGAAAGAAAGAAAGAAAGAAAGGAAGAGTGAATTTGGAAAAGGGAAGAAAATGAAAAATAAATGGCAGAGATGGAAAGAAAATGAAAGAAAAAGAAAGAAAGAAAATGAAAGAAAAAGAAAGATAATTTCTTAGAAAGAAATGGTAAAATAAGATACAAGAAAGAAAGAAAAAAAGAAAGAAAGAAAGAAAGATGAATGGGCAATAGAAAGAAAGAAAGAAAGAAAGATAAATGGGCAATAGAAAGAAAGAAAGAAAGAAAGAAAGAAAGAAAGAAAGAAAGAAAGAAAAGAAGAAAGAAAGAAAGAAAATGCTAAAATAAGATGAACAGAAAGAAAAAAAAGGTGAACCAGAGAAACGAAATACTTGAATAAAAGAAGAACAAAGGAAATAAGAAAGAAAACTAATAAAAAAGAAAGAAAGGAAGACAAAAGAAAAAGAAAAACTGAAAAAAAAAAGCAAAGAAGAAAGAATCAAAATAAGATTGATATAAAAAAAAAGAAAAGTCGGAAACATGAAAAACAATATTTACCATAAAAGAGTAAAACAAACGTTAAAAAATGAAGAAAATGGTGAATGAAAGAAGGTCATTCTAAGGAATGAAAAGAAAAAAAAAGAAAGGAAGAAAAAATGCAACGGAAAAAAAAAGAGAATTAAAGATCTCATTTTTAAAAGTTGGATTGAATAAATACACGAAAAGAAAAGAGAATGGAAGAAAGTAAAAAAAATAAGAAAAAACGTAGGGGTGGGGCATTAGGATGCAGTAAATGTTTAGAAGATAAAAGAAAAAATCACGGAGATATTAAAAAAAAAAAAAAAAAACAATGAAAGAAAAAGAGAGATCCAGAATGGGAGTTAACAACAACGACAAAAACAACTGTCGAAAATGAAAAGAAATTGCTGAAGAAAGAAATTGGGAAGGGTAGGAACAAAATTTTTTTTTTTTTTTCCACTCGGATGGGCGCCATGTTGTTTATTGTCCGACTTTTGTGCTTGGATTTGTATAAAGACGTGTCTAATGGCAAAATGATTGGCTGAAGTTTTTATGAAGCAAATCGAGAGTCGAGAGTCGATGGAAGAGGAGACCGGCCCACCTAACTACACGCAAAAAGCTTCAATGGAGTCCGGGGGGGGGGGGGTAAAGAGGTACTTCGTTTTCTCTTTTGCATTTTAACGATTTTAGCTGCGTGCGTATGTGTGTGGCTATGTGATTTTTGTTGAGACACGGTTAATACTAGCGGGTGTGTACATACATACATACATACGTACATACATACATACATACATACATACGTATATACATACATGCATACATACATATGAGTGATTGTGTTTATATGTTGACACCATTGTATTCATATTTCATTGTCTTTTGCATATCTAAACGGTCGCCTATAATAATCAGTTTTTTTGCAATTTATAGCAAGATCTATCTATCTATCTATCTATCGCGGTCTGTTATCTCTGAGTGTGTGTGTGTGTGTATCTATCTATCGCAGTCTGTTATCTGTGTGTGTGTGTGTGTGTGTATCTATCTATCTATCTATCTATCTATCGCAGTTTGTTATCTGTGTGTATCTATCTATCTATCTATCTATCTATCTATCTCAGTCTGTTATCTGTGTGTGTGTGTGTGTGTATCTATCTATCTATCTATCTATCTATCGCAGTTTGTTATCTGTGTGTGTGTGTGTGTGTATCTATCTATCTATCTATCTATCTATTGCAGTCTGTTTATAATTTATCTATCGCAGTCTGGTCTTATCTATCTATTTACACTCTATCGCAGTCCGTTAATTATCTCTCTCTCTATCTGTCTATCTCTATCTATCTATCTATTTATCATTCTCTCTATCTATCGCGGCCTATTCATTATCTATCACAATCTGTTCATTATTTATCTATCTATCTATCTATCTATCGATCGATCGATCTCAGTCTGTTCATTATCTATCTGCATATCTCTCTACTCTCTACCGCAGTCTGTTCATATCTAATAAGGCATACCCTTCATTGCTGCTATTATTTTTTTTCTTTTCTTTGAAAGCGTAACAGTTAATAAAACTGAAAATAAATATCTGTAAATCAATTAAGTTTGTGCAGAGAAAAATGTTAGAATGTAAAATATTGTAATTATGAAATGGAAAATGTCCGACAATTATTTAAAGACATTTTTTTATGTTTATACATTGTTGTTTATAGATACAAATATTTAAGTAAATGCTCTGTTTTATAATAAACAATATTAACAACACTTACCGGCCTGAATGTCCGAGAAATTGTCATAGAAAATATTCGTCCTCCGACAGGATTTGAACCTGCATCCTATATGGAACCGTCATTTAGCTTGACGTCCCTTTACCGATTTGGCCACGAAGGCGGGTAAATGTTGTTAATACTGTTCATTATAAAACAGAGCATTTACTTAAAGATTTGTATCTATAAAAAGAATGTATAAACATTAAAAAAATGTCTTTAAATAATTGTTGGACTTCGTCCATTTCATAATGTGTGACGTCATTTGTTTATATTTGATACGCCATGAGCAAATATGAATGTACGTGAGAGAATCATGGAAGATTGAAGTTTAAATACGGTACATTCCACCTTGCTAACCGAATTCTCCTAAGGTAAATAATTGGAGAATCGGTTCACATGTCAAGGGATAGTTTTTGGCACTCGTGGTAGCTGCGTGCCGGGCCGAGGGTCAATTGTGATCAGCTGATCCATTTTCTATATTAACTCGAGATTTTGCTAATAAAGCAGAGTCGGGGGAAAAGACTGTGGTCGCAGTGAGTCGAGAAATTTGCGGGAGAATTTTGGAGGAGAGAAAGAAGACTGCCCCCACTTCTGATAAGTCTGTATGAGACTGGACTATTAGTCATAAACCTACCCCAGGCGATTCAATACGCGTTTATCATACACAAACCCTACCTCTGTTGGGAATTCGCTGGATGTATTTTGTCTTTTTCTTTTCTCATTTATGTTAAAAAAATTTTATTCTCCCTGTAACCTCTGTTCTGATGTTATCTTCTTATATAAAAGACGTCAATATTTCCGCCATTGTTGTCTGGCTTCTGCAGATATTATTTCTTGTTTTATTTTGCCACATTCTAAAACTTCCTAGCGCTAACTCTCACAGCCGTCTCCACATCCCCAGTCGACCGTGAACGTATGGACAACACCCCGCTTACTAAAAACTAACACAGCGTGGGCAGCGAGCAGGACCTGATACGTTGACCGGTCGAAATAATCTACGGGTACTCAGGGAGCGTACGGCTAGTTACTCCTAAGTTCGGTTCGGACCGAGTGGACACTTCAACCCAAAGAGGAAGGCGCCGGAGGTTGAGGGGCTGGAGACGAAGTGGTAGAGTACCACCTGTTAATTGCTGCTGTTCCCAGGTCCAAAACAAAAAGGAAAGAGGGCTTGAAAAACTTGATACCCACAGGACATTGAAGGCAGGGGCGACAGAAGAAATCAACACATAACCGACCTAGCGGGCTTGCGTAAATGACTGGCGGAACAACGTTTAAGAGATAACAAAAGACGACATTTATTAAGAGCTACAAATGTCAGGAAACTGTGGAGAGCCATGATCCCTGACTCTTGAAAACTTAAAATTTACAGCTTTTACATTAGCAAAAAAAAGATAAAGAAAATTCATCACCCGGCATTTTGTAAAGGAATTTATTTATTTAATTAATCATTTCAACCCTCAAGCAAGGCAATAAAGCCACTAAGACGTTAATCAGAATGAGGAGTGCGTAGTGAGAGGAAAGTACAAAAAAGAACAGGATTCCGAAAAGCAGGACGATAAACTACATCCGGCAGCAAGGCCTCTGAAAGGGGGGTTTAGAGGAACGTCGAGCTATCTCTTAATTGCTAATGTTCCTAGGTCCACTTTCACCCGCGGTCAAAATCCTATGACAGTGTAAAAATAGGTTATTATAGTATAAATTACCACCAGTACATCCCGATGAGTGGCCAGTATTTTGTTTTGGGATTCCGCAAGCAAGATAGCTGAAGAAAGACTAAAATCATATCTCCCGAAACAGCTCAGCTATAGGGTGACCCAAAAAATGGGAACTTTTTAGCAATCCAATAAAACCAAGACTGATGGAAGAAAAAAATATTTTATTCATATTAATTGAAACCTTAAAACATGCCATTTCAGAAACAATGATGGAATTTTCATTTTTTTTTAATTACGTCCTGTAGATGGCGTCCTCCTGTTCGAATGCATTCTTGAAATTCTTGATATTGAGATTCCTCATTGAATGCTGCAACATCTCAGCTGGGATACTGTGAATTTCATCTTGAATTCTAAATAGCGAAATGTTTGCTTGCTCAAGGTCACTGTCTCGCAGTGTTGCCACTTGCTCATGTTTGGCAATACGCACTTAAAAAGTTCCCGTTTTTTTGGGTCAACCTATATATATATATATATATATATATATATATATATATATATATATATATATATATATACAGGGTTACTTAAAAACTTGAATTCTAAATGGCGAAATGTTTACTTGCTCAAGGTCACTGTCTCGCAGTGTTGCCACTTGCTCAAGTCTGGGAATACGCACTTAAAAAATTCCCGTTTTTTGGAGGTCACGCTGTATTAGAAATGTTGATCGGGTACTTTCCTGCTACATCCAGCGTATTGCTATCCATATCTGTGCTGGAGTTTCAAAATCCAACCTTGACAAATTTTAAAACCGGTTACGCGGTCTTGCGGGCGATGACATGCTTTCCAACCTACAACCGCTTCCCCATAGACGAAATGTCGCAAGCTTATCGCTATTTCCATGGCAAATGTTCAAACAAATTCTATTCTTTAACGCCATCGACTCAAAACTGTTATTCCTACATGGATGTTTCCTCGAAGACTACAATCTTTTACTTCTTTAGGTCTTCACAGCTAAAATCGAATCCAATGGGAGCGGCTTCTTCCTGAGAACAGCAGTCCGCAATCACTACAGTCTTAACTTGTTCGAGTCTATGATCAACCGTTATCTTTCTCACACATCTACATCAGCCGTGCCTCTTAATCTTTAACCCTCTACCTTGAGAGGCACTCGAGCCTTGTACAGGTTGAATGTCACAAGCTTATCGCTAATTACATTGCAAACGCGCCTTAATTCCATCCGTTCAGGCATTTACAGCTTAGACCTCTCAGTCCAGGTACACAGGATCAAATCATCCTCATCCCCTCCGTATTTCACTGGCAAGATGAGAATTCCACTCGAACAGCTTCTTCCTGAGAACCGCTGCTTTGAGGAACCGCTTTTCAAAAGAATGCTTCCCTGATCACTACAATCTTAATCTGTTCAAATCTATAAATAATCGTTATCTTTCCCAGATATCTACATATCTGGGTCTCTTATGCTTTTTCCTCTACCTCGAGTGTCTCTCGGGCATTGTACAGAGTGAACATCAATGTAAAATAAAAGTCTAAGGCCAATCGTTATCTACCCTCTGTATCCTCATTTTCTGCTTCCTTATCTGACGTTCTTATCACAGACTGAATTCTAACCCTCTGCCTTGAGTTGTTCTTGAGCCTTGTCTTGTGTGAACGTTATAAAAAATAGAAAATAGATTTGTAAGTCTGCATAATCGTTGATTCCTGTGCAATTCCATATCATACCTGCAGACCCGAACGTTGTCAGAGCTGCAGGTGTAAAAAGGACTTTGTGTTGATGGAAGCGTTAAAATGTCTATCACCTCCGTACTATGAAAGCGGCAAACAACACAGAGGAGCTTAAGAATTGGCAACTTCTCTAAATATTAGGTTATTGCAAAAATAATGTCGTTTTTGACGATTTTTTTTATTATCGTTCACTCATCTATCCAACTTTTTTGACTTCCCTATTTGCTTTAAATAGCGAACGACTGTTGAGTGGTCGACCCCGAGTTCAACAGCAACTTCTCGTGTGGTTTTGCGAGGATCGGCTTCAATTAAGGCTTTCAAATGTTCGTTATCAACCGCAGTTGGCCGGCCGCGACCGTCTTCATCTTCGAGGCTCTCGTCACCATTTCTTGAACCACCGTTGTGCCACACGTTCGTTAGTGGTTCCTGGGCCAAACGCATCATTGATATCACGAGCTGTCTCGGCAGCTTTTCGGCCTAGTTTGAACTGGAACAAGAAAATCGTGCGGATTTGAATTTTGTCCATGCTGTCGAAAAGCCTGCAAAAAAATGAATGAAGATATTGAGAACGGTAACGAATAACACGATTCGATAGAGCGAAAAACGCGCTTAAAAATTATATATAACATGGCTATATATATATATCAATGAATTAATTCAGAAATCATATATAAAAGTAACATATGTGAGAAAACGACATTAGTTTTGCACCAACCTAATAAGTCGAAACAATAACCGCTGAAATGCGAGAATTTGTGAGAAATTTAGTTAAAGGTTTGTCAAGGAAGACGTATTGAGAAGGCCAAAGATGCCTTCCAAAAGCTAAGCAGAGTATTAAGAAACAGAAAAACTTCGTTCGAAATAAACAAAAGTGATTTGAACTGTTACGTGATAGCTATCCTCCTATGTGGCAGTGAATGCTGGACAGTCTTCTCAAAGATAAAGAAGAGTTTTGAAGCAACAGAAATATGGTTCTACAGAAGGATGCTGAGGATATCATGGACCGAACATTTGAGCAACGTTGAGAGTTTAGAGAAAAATAGAAACGAAAACTTATATTTAACATCAGAAAGAGACAGTTGAAATTTCTGGAAGACACGTAAAGAGGAAGGACGGCTTGGAAAATCTGATACTCACAGGACAGATTGACGATAAGAGGGACAGAGGAAAACAGCACATAACCTACTTGCTGAGCTTGAGTAAATGAATAGTGGAACAAGTTTTAGGAGAGATAGCAAAAAGACAAAGGACATGAAATTGTGGAGAGCCATGATCGCCTACGGCCTGAGTTGGACACGGGACATAACGAAGAAGAGTGAAAAAAAAACCCCAAAAAACTGAATAATTTCGCGCCTTTTCTACGGAAGACGTCTGTCAAGGTGATGTATGTTGCCGCCATGATCCGTATATGTTGAAACCATGCTCTTGTTTAATCATGACAGCTTTAAGCCGCTACGAGTAAAACTTGTAAAGGTAAACAGAAACTTGGGAGGGGGATATTATCAAAAAGAAATGAAAAAATGGGGCTCGGGACTATCCTGACTTGTTTTATTTATAATTTCAATTTGAAAAATCCCGTCAAAGGGACGAAGTGAAAAGAAGAGGTATAGTATCAATGAAGAGAATAATAATAATAAAAAGAACAAGAAGAGTAATGAAGACATATAAGAAAGGTGAGAAGAAGAAGAAGAAGAAGAAGAAGAAGAAGAAGAAGAAGAAGAAGAAGGAGGAGGAGGAGGAGAAGAAGGAGGAGGAGAAGAAGGAGGAGAAGAGGAGGAGAAGAAGAAGATTCTAATTTTTCGTGTATATTCCGCGCCTTCCTTCTTCTGCAGATTTTAAAACCAAAAGGTATGAATCCATCATTTCTTCCCCACTTCCGTGGGTTAAATAGCATGACTTGCATCTGGAAGAATTGTTGTTATTCTAAAAAAAAAATAATAGTTAATGCAAAAAAAAAAATGAAAAATTACCTACACTGGGACTGAACCTGGAGTGGAGGAGAAGGATTCCTGCGATTACAGAGTTTCAACAAGTGAAGAATCTTTTTTCTTTTCTTTTTTTTTTTTACAAGTTTCTTATTGACTGTAATTTCCAGTGAGAGAATAGGGACAAAGGACGACGATCCCGATGTTCGAATACGAACCGGTGCTGACAACGAAAACAACGACAACTAATAATGATGAGTATGAATATTTACAAAAATAAACGTATGTACTTTGGAATGCATTTTTTTTTTAATCGGAATATCTTAGAGAGACGTTGGGCGGGGGGTGACGGTCTGACTTCAGACGAAAAGTGGGGATGGGACATTGGGTAAAGAAAATGATTAGAACCATGCAAATAATTATAGAAAAGTCTCAGGCTACCTACGATCCGATGGTGGGGAATTTAAAAAAAAAAAAAAAGAAAAAAAAAAGAGGACTCACTTTTTCATGGAAATAAGGAAGAATATAATTTGTCTTTGAAAGCAAGCTCAACTCATGGGTAATTTCTCTGCGGGTAGACATTTTTTGTCGATGCTGCACGCTCTTTCCTACCGCCAAAACTGATTTCTTCCAAATTCCACAGAAGCGAGATCTCCAGGAACGACTGTGAACGGGTCCAAAATTCTAAACTATCAATGTATTCAGACGAGAGAGTGAGGGCTTTCTCGAGAATTTCGTAGCGTAAAGTTAAAACGTGTTACAGTGTAACCCGGATATAAGAGAAGTCCGGATATAAGAGAGATGTTCTCTGGTCCAAAATTAGAGCCATATTTACCTAAATAAACTAGACCAAACCCGGATATAAGAGAAATTCGGATATAAGAGAAATTCGGATATAAGAGAATCCCGGATATAAGAGACTTCTTCTCCGGTCCCGAAAACTCTCTTATATCCGGGTTACACTGTATAAACGAATAATTATGGCATCTGTTGGAAGAGGCAAAAAGAAAAATGAAAATGAAAGGATGTGGCGAGTAAGAAAGAAAATCAGTGCCTGTTAGCCAATATCTGCACTTGAAAATATGCCACTTTTACAGGAAGCAAACTGCAAGTAAATGATATTAACATCACCCAGCCGCATTTACGGAGATAAGGAACGTGTAATAATGTTATGAAACTTTACAATATACACAGACATAATAATCAAATCTATTCTCCCAGACATCGTGATCAAAGACCACAAAAAAAAAACTGAATGTGCTTTCTTATTGACATGACTTCCTGCAGATTTTAATCTATCGTTGTAGATCTTCAAAAAAGCATCTCGAAAGCGTGGCATAAAAGATTAGCATTCAAGACATCGATAATTCCAGTTGTAGTTGGAGCACTCGGATTGATTGGAAAAGTTTCTGATAGACCAGTTACGGAGATAGGACCTGTGACAATTTTATGGGACTTTAACATACAGATCTGTTGGAAGAGCCAAAAAAAAAGGAAATGAAAGAATGTGCCGAGCCAGGAAAAAAATCAGTGCCTGTTAGCCAATATCTGCACTGAAAAATATGCCACTTTTACGGGAAGGAAACTGCGAGAAACTGGTATGAACATCATCAAGACATGGTTAAAGAGATAGGTAACAATTTAATGGGACTTTAAAATACACAGACAGAACAATCAAAGCTAACTGCCCAGACATGGTGATCAAAGACCACAAAAACAGAATGTGCTTTCTTATTGACATGGCAGTTCCTCCAGATTGTAATGGATCTTTGAAGATCTTCAAAAAAAAGAAACTATCAAAATACAAGGATCTTGAAGTTGAACTTTACAAAAATGTGGCACATAAGGACATCAATAATTCCAGTTGCAGTTGGAGCACTCGGACTGATTGGAAAGGGGCCCGATAGACTCAATGAAGGGATTTCTGGTAGCCCATGACTTAAAGAAATATAAAATATTGTAGTCACAAGTACAGCTCGCATATTACAAAGAGTTTTATCTTGGCAAAATGTATGCAATCTTAGGCTTTTTTTATATGCAAAAATGATAAGTGGAAAATGTCATGTAGCCATTTCTGACCTTAGGTCACTGGTTGGGACCCGGAATGAAATGTGTATACAACAGACATCAAAGGAAATAATAATAATAATAATAATAATAATAATAATACACACAGACAGAACAATCAAAGCTAATCGTCCAGACATCGTGATCAAAGACCGTAAAAACAGAATGTGCTTTCTTATTGACATGGCAGTTCCTACAGATTTTAATGTGCCTTTGAAGATCTTAAAAACTATCAAAATACAAGGATCTTGAAAAGGAAATCTCAAAATTGTGACACATGAGGACATCAATAATTTCTGTTGTAGTTGGAGCCCTCGGGTTGATTGGAAAAGGGCCCGATAGACTCAGTGAAGGGATTCCTGGTAGCCCATGACTTAAAGAAATATAAAACATTGTACTCACAAGTACAGCTCACATATTACGAAGAGCTTTATCTTCGTAAAATGTATTTTTTTTCGTCAGTGGAAAATGTCATGATGCCATTTCTCACCTTAGGTCGCTGGTCGGGACCCGGTAAGAAATGTGCACACGCCAGAAATCAAAGGGGAAAAAACAACAATAATAATAATGTCGTGTTGCCATTTTTGATCTTCGGCCTCTGGTTGGGACCTGGGAGGAAAGGACTATACACAAAAAAAAAAAGAAGGAAATAATAATAATAATAATTATTATTATTATTATTATTATTATTATTATTATTATTATTATTATTATTGTTGTTGTTGTTGTTATTTCTGGACGAGTGTAAAACGGATTGTGTTACTCTTGACTGGAAGAGGATATTGTGCAAGCTTTGACATCTCAGAACCAATAGGATTCGCTTGAAATATGAGCGGCCATGTTTTGGGGATGGGATTTTTGTTAAGGTGACTGCAATAAACTTGGGACTTTTTCTTTTTCTTTTTTTTTTGTATTTCCTTCAATAGATAAGTGAGAGAAATAACACTTATATGTTTAGTGGCGGTTGGCTTCTTTTATTTGTTTTACGGTGAGGGCGTCGAAAAAAAAAATTTTAAATCAAAAGGAAACAAAACAGGGAACAATACGGGGAAATTAACGGCAAAGAGATTTTAAGAGCTGCCGTAAGCGAAAACGATAGAATGACGTGTGAATGTGGACGAAATCAGATCTAAAGTTTATCATATTTATTATGGGTTATTGTTTAGCGGAAGAGTTGTGATCTGGTTGTAGATAGCGTGGTAGGAATTTTGTGCTCTTAGGTGTATGCGTATATATGTTGATGCTGTAGTTCCATATAATTTTTAACTCGTCATTATTCGTCGGGATATTTTTTAATGGGAAATTATTTTTATACGCTTTACTATTCAGACTTCAAGTAATAGGGAACATGGAAGGAGAGGCTGAGCATGCTGTTTCAAATAGATTTATTGTTTCTACAATCATTTCACTCCAAGCAAGGCGATAATGTCACTAAGACGCAAGAGGTTATTGGGAGTGAAAGAGAATGAGAAAACTTCAGTTGGGTGGAAGGACAGTAAAAGAACAGGTTTCAGGAAGATGTAAGATGGCGATTGGCGTTGCATTTAAATTTTTGAAGGTCGTGACAGGAAAGAAAAAAACACGGAAGAGAGTTCCACAGGCAAGAAGTGCGAGAGGAAAAACTGTTAGAATAGAACATGCGGTAACATCGAACCATTTCAACTGTAAAATGACGAGACCTAGCCGCCAATCCAGTACTGCGCTTAAATTCGTAAAGTCTAGGTACCATAGAGGGGAGCTCATCAGAACAATTACCATGAGAGTATTTATAGAAAAGGCACAGAGAAGCAAAGTTATCGCGCTGAGAAAAAAAAACTGAAGCCGAGATGCCAGATCAAGACCGATAACATTGCAGATTAATATAATGTAGGTTTAGTGAGATAAAAGGTAACGATCGCTATAGAACTTAATTACATTGAGTTATTTCAACAGTAAAACAATGGGACCTAATTGCCAATCTAGTTTATTCATTTATTCACAGAGCCACTGTGGTCATCACTATCGCTATTTCTTTTGTAATTGCAGTTCATGACTAATGGATAGCGGCTCAGATTGAGGAATCGGAGAGCCAAGTCGTGTCCATTACACTCACTTACATGCTAATACCCTTGAGAAAGGTATAAATCTTCTTCCACCCCCAGCTATTGGTTATATAGCCATGGTTGGCAACCTGTCTAGGAGAACGTAACTCTAAATTCCAAACTGTCTGTAGCCCTGGGGTAGTACATACAATACAGCTAAAAATTCGGAGTTGGATCCCCTGATTTCAGCCCCGTTCCTTCGACGCTACCAAACTGTAACTGCTGTTCCTTTGGATGCATAAGCTTGAACCTACCTTACTGATGGTTGGGACCAAATCCTTGGTTACTGAGGACCGGCGGAGGTCACATTCAAGGTAGAATAGTGCAACGTTTGCACCTTTTTGTTGCGGGCCAATCTAGTACGCTTAAATTCATCCAAAGTCGAGACAAACTTCAAGGTGCAGCTAAATTGCAGTCCACTATATATTGGGTTGGTGCAAATATAATGTCGGTTTTTGACGTTAAAAAATACGTCAAAAACCGACATTATTTTTGCACCAACCTAATAAAAAGAATGACGACCGAGTCATGTTAGCAAACGAAGTTTTTTTTTTGTTTTTGTTTTTTTTTTAATCAGGAAATCACTCTTGGGTATGTGTGGAGCACGAATATATATACACATATTAGCAAAAACAAAGCGACTACTCACACACACGAACCCAACACAACATAGCAAGTGTGTATATATATATATATATGTCTGTGTGTGTGTGTGCGTGTGTGTTTATGTATGTATATACTAATTCCTTATAGTAAGACAGTATGTATGTAGAGGGAATATACATGTACATACGCATACTAGCAAAAATACACACAATACAAAAAATGGTAATAGATCTAAGAACATACAGGGGGTCATTAAAAGATAAGAATGCAGATATTTTCATCTCCCTTTCTCGGACGAATCTTAATTGTTTTATTACCCTCCGAGCAGAATAACTTTTTCACTGCCAGTCCAAGAAAGACCTTTGCGTCACTGCCACACAAAAAAGAGAATATTTAACATCCAGAATGTTTAGCATCGATAAACATAAGGAAAATTAATTCATTTTAATAATATGTGGAAATATCCACTCTTTGCCTGATGAAGGTCGCGAGACCCTAAACCCGTGTTCTAAAGTGGAAAATCAAGCATTATATATATATATATATTAAAAATCCACATTACAACCTAAAATCGTTTACGGTTTCTCTCTTCTTTTTAATATGTATATATATATATATATATATATATATATATATATATAGAGAGAGAGAGAGAGAGAGAGAGAGAGAGAGAGAGAGAGGGAGTGAGAGAGAGTGAGAGAGAGTGAGTGGGATTGAGGGGGAGAGAGGGGGTACAGGGTGCCCGTTGTTTGTTTAATATTTTATCGACTGCATAGTATTGTTTTGAAAATGATCCAAGATCTGGACGTTTCTGAAACTTCCATCACCGAGGAAGACATTGATCGTGTTCACCAAGTGTTTATGGATGATGGGCGACTGAGTAGGAGCGTTGTTTGTTTTCGATTTTGTCAGAAAATGTGCAATTCACTCCGCCAGAATTATATATATATATATATATATATATATATATATATATATATATATATATATATATATATATATATATATATATATATATATATATGTATGTATGTATGTATGTATATATAAGGGACGTGCCGTCAATGTAGGCAAGGTAGGCAGTGCCTACCCTGAATAAAGTCGATCAGCAGATACATTTTCTTCTGTGGTACAATATGCACCTAGTCGAACAAAATTATGAAAAAATATATTCATTTTTTTTTTTTTTGTAGATTTACTACATGAAGGTCGCCAGCTGCCTATCCTGAGTAATTAGTGACGGCACATGTCTGATATATATATATATATATATATATATATATATATATATATATATATATATATATATATATATATAAAATAAGATAAAACCAAATAGGAAACGTATATCAATCTATGTTTCACTTTTATTGAAGCTTCGTCAGAGATTGAGAAATAAATGACAAAAAGACAGATAAGTGGATATTTTCAATTTTATATATATATAAATATTATATATATATATATATATATATATATATATATATATATAACTATCATATATGTATATATTTCTAAAAAGTAATGGATTTTATTTTTAATCCGTATTTTTATTGCGTCAAACATTATTATAATGGTTACTTTGTATTTGAATTTATTAAACAGTGTGTATTACGTCTATCGGTTGAACATTCGACAAATTTTAGTAAAGAATATTCGTTCCCTAATAGAAAGAATAAAAGAAAGAAACAAAAAAAAAGAAAGAAAGAAAAAAAGAAAGAAAGAAAATCTGTAAGAAAGAAACAACAAAGAAACAACCTGAAACGATTCTATAAAGAAAGAAGAAAGAAGGAAATAAATAAACTCTAAAGAAGCAAAAAAGAAAACAGTTTTGAAGGAAATAAAACAAATCTGATTGAAAGAAAGAAAGAAAGAAAGAAAGAAAGCAAATCTGAAAGAAAGGAACAAAAAAAGAAAGAAAGAAAGAAAGCAAATCTGAAAGAAAGAAAGAAAATAGAAAACAAAATGAAAGAAAGAAAGAAAGAAAGAAAGATAGAAAGAAAAATAGGAAACGACTAAACTATTAAGAAAAAAGAAAGTGAGGGAAAGGAAAACAATAGAAAGAAAGAAACAAACAAACAAACAAAAAAACAGAGGAGAAAGAAAGAAAGAAAGAAAGAAAGAAAGGAAGATAGAAAATCTGAAAGAAAGAAAGAAAATCTGAAAGAAAGGAAGAAAATCTGAAAGAAAGGAAGAAAGAAAGAAAACAACTCTGAAAGAAAGAAAGAAAATAGAAAACAAAAAGAAAGAAAGAAAGAAAGAAAGCAAATCTGAAAGAAAGGAACAAAAAAAGAAAGAAAGAAAGCAAATCTGAAAGAAAGGAACAGAAAAAGAAAGAAAGAAAGAAGAAAGAAAGAAAGAAAGAAAACAAATCTGAAAGAAAGAAAGAAAATAGACAACAAAATGAAAGAAAGAAAGAAAGAAAGAAAGAAAGAAAGAAAGAAAAAAAGAAAGAAAAATAGGGAACGACTAAACTATTAAGAAAAAAGAAAGTGAGGGAAAGGAAAACAATAGAAAGAAAGAAAGAAAGAAACAAACAAACAAAGGAGAAATAAAGAAACAAACAAACAAAGGAGAAAGAAAGAAAGAAAGAAAGAAAGAAAGAAAGAAAGAAAGAAAGAAAGAAAATATGAAAGAAAGAAAATCTTAAAGAAAGGAAGAAAGAAAGAAACAAAACAAATCTGAAAGAAAGAAAGAAATAGAAAACAAAAAGAAAGAAAGAAAGAATGAAAGAAATAAAGAAAGAAAAAGGGGAAAGACTAAACTATTAAGAATAAAGAAAGTGAGGAAAAGGAAACCAAAAGAAAGAAAGAAAGAAAGAAAGAAAGAAAGAAGGAAAGAAAGGAAAATCAAAGAAAGAGAAAGCAAATTTAAAAGAAAGAAAGACAGATTTAGGCAGCAAGTAAGGAAAAGCAAATTTGAAATAAAAAACGAAAGAAACAATAAGTGAAAGAAATCGGCCATGAGAAGTAAAAAAAAAGACGAAGGTGAACAAATGATGAGATTTAAAAGAAGAAAAACACAAGAAAAGAAAAGCAGTCGAAAGAGTTTAAGAAAATGCCACACTGGAAAAAAACTATCATTTCGTCAGACGTCAATGGCCGCTCAAACCGGCAGGTGGCCCTCGTTTTGAGAAACTCACGCTATTTAGAAATAAGACATCAATTTTCCCTTCAGGACTGACGCCCCTATTACAGTCAGACCTTTAGCGTTACATCAAAAAGAAAGGGTTCTACACGACTTACTGAAAAGAATGTCTCACCGGTTGTGCCTGATACCCCGGGGTGAGTGACGACATTCATACAGGTGTAAGGTTGATCAGAAATCGTCGCTAACCGGCGGTCACTACTTAACACGACCCTCCCCGAAAAAAAAAATCGGTATTTTTATTTTTACGAATAAAAATTAAAATAGTGAAGGGCTTCGAATAGCGTGTTACGGATTTCCTTAAAACCGCCAGAGATTGCCTGTACTGGGTATGACGATTGACTACATCCGGCAGCAAGGCCTCTGATCGGGAGTTTTTGAGGAGCGCGGAACCACATCTCTTAATTGCTGTTGTTACCAAGTCCACACTGATCCGGAGTGGTAGCACCTGTTAAGGTCCCAAGTATGGGCAAAGAGTTAAACCCCAAGCTAGGGTCAAAACACTATAAATGTATAAAAATAGATTTTTATAGTAAAAATAACAGCCATATACTTTTGAAAAAAACAAACATTACCAGCAATACATTTGACTCGCGACGAAAATCCTCTTAAAAATTACGTCATGAAACCATAAAATAACCCATTGAGGTGTTGATATGCCGTAAAATAAAATAAACCAAACCAGACACTTGACAAAAAAATATTTCTTTACAAAAATACGTCAATGAAACCTGATCTACAAATTGATTTCTTACAAAGAATACATATTCTATTCATAGAAACCTATCCTAAAAATCTTGTCGGCATTAAATAACACATTGAGGTTGATAAGCCGTAAAACAAAATAAACCCTGATCTATAAACTGATTTCTTACAAAGAATACACATTCTATTCATAGAAACCTATCCTAAAAATCTTGTCGGCATTAAATAACCCATTGAGCTGTTGACATGCCGTAAAACAAAATGAACCAAACCAGACACTTGACAAAAAAAAAAAACTTTCTTTGCAAAAATACGTCTATGTAAACTGATCTACAAACTGATTTCTTGCAATGACAATAAAACATGGTTCCCGAAAATATAACAACCAGTCGTTTATTATTATTATTATTATGGAATAACAGTATGAAAAGGTAACAGGAGGTGACGCCACTATAATTATCCCTGATATCAGGTGAGTCAGTGCGAACATCGGCTCGACTGCTCATAGCAAAGAGTCGGGAATTATCGTATGTCGAACGTGGCATGATCGTAGGGAAAGCTAGTGGTAATGGCGAGAATAGACATTTCGTTATGGAATAAAAAGAGTTTATGGCTATATATGGCGGGGGTGGGACAAGGAGAGGCAACTCGTGTCATACTTATCCGGCTTTAGCAAGTGGATGGTAGAATATGGGTCTGGGTGAAGTAGCAAAAAAAAGATAAAACTTATTGGTAACTACAAGGGATAGGAGGAAGTGGAGGGCCATGATCGTCTACATCCTGAAGGGGTACGGCACATTAAAAAAAGATTGGAAAGATTACGGTTAAACATAGACTTGAAAAGATTAAAATTGTATTCATCGGGAATTATCCTCTTAGGAGTCGGCTCCAGAAAGTAGCGTTTTGTGGGACGGTGATGCTCGGGTGGAACTTACATCTCACCACTGGGATACGAAGAGAAAGACGTCGGCTCGCTAAAATGTGAGTAGTATGGCGGGTTCTAACCGTGAATGTTAGAACTGGAGGGACTGAACTCTATCCGTGGAAATAGTGACAGAGTAGCGAGAGGCTTGCAACGTTTCGTCTATGGGATAGGGCTTGTAGTGTCGGAAATAATTCATCACCCACTAGGTCGCGGCGAGGCTTTTGGATTCTGCGGAAACTTGTAAGTGAAGACTAAGCAGTTCCTGCCCATATATGGCATCAATACGCCATTTTCGGATCTGATCTGGCTCTTGTAAAATTAGAAAACAACAGGAGGAGTGAAGTACTTACTGGAGCGGTACAGTTAAACGATCATTTTTCTAATATCTTTAGCGAAGTCTGGGTCGAGCTTAAATCTCAGTAGTCCTACAAGGCAAAGGACCTCCCTGAGAGGCCACCCGCACATGACGATAAGTGAAAATTCAAGTACCCGTTCGGTGATAATGAAACGTCACTAGTTTGGTTTTCGACGAATGTGACCAGCCAGTTTTCAGAATAGAGATCAGCTATCAAGCTCTGGCCATCTAGATTAGTAGTTCCCAATCTTTCTTTTTTTTTTTCTTTTTTTTTTTTTTCACCCTTGGACCACATTTACGCTTACTTTGTTTTGGAAGACTCCAATACATAACCATTCGATGAAAAAAAAAAGCTTATTTTATATTTTTCTAACTAAATAAGTTGGTAAATTTGCTTTTTAACACCCGCGCTAAATATCTCTTAAAATTTTCCCAAATCGTCATAATTCCGTGTAAATGTACATGCTGAACTCAAATTAACAATTAAATTATGAAAAAAACCTACCTTTTTGGAGTTATCGACGAGAAAAATTCGGACTTCATTTTTTTGGTAATTCGTCCCCAATTACTGCCATCATTAATATTGATTCACTGCGTAGTACTTCCGGTGGCCTTTGGCCTATTTACTTCTTTTACAGACTTTCCTTGCAGAAAATCACTACGCACTACCGTAAAGAAATATAATTTTTTTTTTTTTTTTTTGGTAAGTGTAGTTTTATTTATCATAAAAACAAATTAAATAATATTAGGGTGGTGCAAAAATAATGACGTAACAATGTCGTTTTTTGACGTTAAAAATACGTAAAAAAAAACCATTATTACGTCATTATTTTTGCACCAACCTAATACAATAGAACTTTTTTCCGTTTCGAATAGAAATAAAAAATTAAAAGAACAAATTAAATAATAAAAATAAAGCATTTTTTATATTTTGAAATTAAAAATAAAACAAAAATTAATGCACAAACTTGGAAAAGTGGAAGGGTTGATTGTATTAACATTTTTTTTTTAATTTGTCCCCTTTTCTACACAGAAAGAAAACGCCACCCTAACCTTAACACTTAACCCTAAAGTTAATCTGGTTTATTGTATTATTTTTTTTAATTTGTCCCCTTTTCTGCACAGAAAGAAAACTCCATCACGAAGCTTAACACCGAACTCTAAAGTTAACCACGTTTATTGT
>OZ010575.1:20307291-20322291 GCA_963932145.1 Acanthosepion lycidas
TTTTAATTTCGTTCTTTAGAGAATGTGTACAGAGTCAAAATGGCGTCCGCTTAAGTTCAGTCTTTAACCGAGCGGACAAATAACCCCAACATTATGTCTAGATTCTCGTTCGCGTCGGTGTGGACAAAAAAAAAAAAAAATTGGCGATGGCGCGGAATAATTTATAAGAATAATGATGTAATAATGATAAAAATAATGATATAATATTGATCATAATAACAATATGAAATGGACAATGTCCGACAATTATTTTAAGATATTTTTTTATGTTTATACGTTCTTTTAATTGATAAAAATATTTAAGTAAATGATCTGTTTATTAAAAAAACGTGTTAACAACATTTATCGGCCTAAATGTCCGAGAAATTTTCATAGAAACTCTGAACCTGCATCCTATACGGAACCGTCATAGAGCCTGACGTGCTTTTACCAATTGAGCTATATGAAAAAGAAATGTTTTAAAATAATTGTCCATTTCGGAATGTGTGATGTCATTTGTTTACATTTGGATACGCATCGAGCAGATATGAATGTATGCGATAAAATCATGGAGAATTGTGTTTAAAAACATATATATATATATATATATATATATATATATATATATATATATATATATATATTATGCGATGGTTTAAGTACGATAATATATTTTCTGTTTATACTTTACTTTTTAGTGATACAGTTATTTGAGTAAATGCTCTGTTTATAATAAACAGTATTACATCTATTGGTCTGAATGTCCGCGAAATTAAATAATTGTATCTATAAAAATAACGTATGAACAGAAAATATATTCATATATTAATATAATTGTCGAACTTAGTCCATTGCATAATCTGTTCTCATTTATTTATGTTAAGATACGCAACGAGCAGATATGAGCGTCCGAGAAAGATCGTGGGAGATTTGTTGTTTTAAAAAAATAGTAATTTGGACTTTGCTAACCAGACGCTTCCTCTGTAGCCTAATAGTACAGCACGTCAGATCAAATAACGGTTCCGTGTAGGACATAGGTTCTTTTCCTGTCGGAGGACACATATTTTCTACGAAATTTCTCGAACATTCAGGCCGGTAAATTTAATTAATACCGTTTATTACAAACAGAACATTTACTTTAGTAATTGTATCTATAAAAATAATACATAAACAGATTTTTTTTTCTCTCTCTCTCTCTCTCTATATATATATATATATATCTATATATATATATATATATATATATATATATATATATATATATATATATATATATATATATTGTCTGTTTATACGTTATTTATGCTATTCGGCTACTTTTGGACAGACTCTTTTCACAGCTGCTCATTCTTTATTGGATTGATATATACTTTAACAAGAAGTTGGTTATCCGGTCGGGTGGAGCACTTTTTTGCCTTAAGGCTTCAGCTCCTGTACCATAACGCTAGTTTCCCTTGTTATTGAGCATATTTATTTGACATGCAGGCAAGCCTTTTACAGCCATTTTAGATCTTTTTTTTAAAGGCCATTTTAGGTCTAGATGATTCACCCTCTCCACTGTAAGAGTTGGGTTTACCTGTTAAATTAAACTCGCCTCGTGGTATAGAGGGTACTCATCCTACTACTACAGGCATCGGCTACATGATGATTGTGTGCAAACACATGAAACAAGTCACTAGTCACTGCCTACCTGGTTTTTGAATTAATATATATATATATATATATATATATATATATATATATATATATATATATATATATATTAAATAAAAACAGACCACTTTAAGGTTCCATGTAATAAATTATTTCCTCACAGCCCTTTTAAAGGACTGCGGATCATCAGACTTTACTTCCAAAGGTTGAACCTTTGGAAGTAAAGTCTGATGATCCGCAGTCTTTTAAAAGGGCTGTGGGGAAATAATTTATTATAATGGAATCTTAAAGTGGTCTGTTTTTATTTAAATTATTTGCTCTGGATTTACATTGAGCTCTCTGGATTTTATCCTCCTTGGGTTTACCCATACGGATTACCTAGTTTTTCATAAACCTTATATATATATATATATATATATATATATATATATATATAGATAGATAGATAGATAGATAGATAGATAGATAGATAGAATTTAATTTAATTAAAATAATAACAAAATACTAAAGAACTTTGGATTATTTACCTAACGAGTTCTTTCCTATTTTCTATATATTTTTTACACACACACACACACATATATATATGTATATCCCAAGTTTCCTCGTTACTTACCCTTTTGGAGAGGCCACAGGCGCCGAGCAATAAATCTAGCCCTGCCTCTTTCTTCATGTGTGAGAGAGAGAGAGAGAGAGAGAGAGAGAGCGCTGCCCGGGGGTAAATCCCCCATGGAGCTTGGGTTAATATTCCAAGAATACCAAACCCCACCAAGTTAAGGGCTATTTTAGCCACCGCCTGTATCGTCTGCTGACTATATGGTGGAGATTTGCATATAAATACAACATTCTCCTCCATTTTGTTTTTTGACAATGTAAATCTAGAGTACTTTTTACTACAGCGAGAGAAAAGGAACGCAGTTTCAAAAATAACTTAACCAGATTAATTCATTTTTTTTTTATTTTTAGTGTTTGATACCGAGTCGTTTAGTTTGGCGATACGCTTAGAGGATCTTAGATGATAAGGGCGGGGTCATTTTTGCAGTATTGGGGCTAGGGAAGTTGCAGGTGGCTAGTTCAGCACTTCGGTTGAATCACTGGGCACTGGTTATGATACAGTATCTTCCGATTTTGGTATATTATTGTTATTAGGTTGGGGCAAAAATAATGACGTAATAATGTCGTTTTTTGACGTTAAAAAATGACATTATTACGTCATTATTTTTGCACCTACCTAATATTTTCCGTATTGGGCTATTTGAGATGATCGTAACTGTTTCAGTTTCGTAGATTGTCGTCCATTCCTCGGCATATATCTCTTAATTATTAGATTGTCATTATTTTAAGACATTTTTTTAATGTTTATACATTCTTTTTATAGATACAAATAGAGCGTTTTTGTTAGCATGGTCGAATTTACTGTTTTTTTAAACTACAAATTTTATGTTTATACGTTATTTTTATAAATTTTATAAGGTTCCGTATTGGATACAGGTTCGATTCCTATCGGAGGACGCAAATTTTCTATGAAAATGTCTCGGACATTCAGGACGATAAATGTTATTGATACTGTTTATTATAAACAGAGCATTTACTTAAATATTTGTATGTATAAAAAGAACGTATAAACATAAGAAATGTCTTTATATATATATATATATATATATATATATCTGGAGGACTCTCCCGTCGTATTCGACGTATGAGGGTCAAGCAGCTCAGTTCCTAGGAAACGACAGCCCAGACACCAGCATTTATGATTTGATTATAGTGATGAAGGTTTCGTGCAGGACCATCCACACTTTTTGAAGGGCCGAATACAGAGACCTGGTGCACTACGTGCCACAAGGTCACCAAATGACCCTCCGCAGGTTTTGAATTTAAAGCTATCCTTCTCCGAGACCAGTTGCTATCCAAGGTTATAGAACCCAGTCTGTCCTGCTATTTACCCATAGCTGGCAGGGAGAAGAAGAGGATTCACACCTTTCCCAAGGGTATTAGCACGTAAGTGAATGCAATGGATTCGGCTGGAATTCGAACTCGGCTCTCCGATTCCTCAATCCAAGCCGCTACCCACCGTATATATATATATATATATATATATATATAAAAACTAACAATAAAAAAAAACTAACAATATTTGCTTATAATTATATATATATATATATATATATATATATATATATATATATATATATATATATAATTATAAGCAAATATTGTTAGTTTTTTTTTAATATTGAGCAGTTTGTTAACAAATATTTGTTCGCCTTTAATATATATGTATATATATAACATAATTCACCAACGACTACCAAAAGACGTAATCCGGTAAATTACTGGAGATTTGCGTCTTTAAAGGCGAACAAATATTTGTAAACAAACCGCTTAATACTAAAAGAAAACAAAAAAAAAACATTATTTGGTTATAATTTGCAAGCTAATGTATTTAATGATGTAACGGGAGAAATTCCATGGGTATTTTGTTGTTGTGGAATTAACAAATATTATGATACATCTGACAATTAAAATAGAAAATACATTTCTGCCATCGAGTTACAAAGTCGTTTATGATAAAACTCTTCATGTTTAGGCACCAAGAAATCTTTGAATGCAGTTTCTGCATCTTCTTTTCAACGAACTGACTTTTGGCTTACAAAAATTCTCGAAATGCTTGGGAAAGTCGCAGTCAGGGGCGGTAGACCTTAGAAATATGGTGGGTGGGGCAAATTTTCGTCTCTACAATGCGTTTCTACAGTAAATATTTATATATTATACAATTAATAACCTTAGTGTATCAGTAATGCTTGGATTAATTCCTGACCACTGACAATCCCTTTTGCCTCATTTGGAATGCATTTCTATACTAAATGTTTATCTATTTTACATATAATAGCCCCGTCCTGGGTAAAACGTTAAACTACATACGCGTCCTGGATTAGACGATAAACTACGTCCAGCAGCAAGGCCTCAGATCAATAGGTTTGAGGAGCGTGAAACCACCTGTTAATTGCTGGTGTTCCCAGGTCCACCCTGACCCGGGATGGTAGCACCTGTTAGGGTCCCAGCTATGGGCAAATAGTTAACTATTACCAGCAATACTTTTTGAAAAAATTATTACCAGCAATACAATTTTGAAGGAAAAATATTACTAGAAACAGATTTTGAACAAAACAAAATATTACCAGCAATAAAGAATTTTGTCGGCATTGAGTGGCCCATTGAGGTTGATATGCCGTAAAACAAAATAAACCAAACCAATTTAAACCAAAGAATACATATTCTATTCATACAAATCTATCCTAAAAATGTTGCCGGCATTAAATAACCCATTCAGATTGATATGCCGGAAAACAAAATAAACCAAACCAATCTAAACCAAAGAATACATATTCTATTCATACGAATCTATCCTAAAAACGTGGTCGGCATTAAATAACCCATTGAGATTGATATGCCATAAAACAAAATTAACCAAACCAATCTAAACCAAAGAATACATATTCTATTCATACGAATCTATCCTAAAAATGTTGTCGGCATTAAATAACCCATTGAGGTTGATATGCCGGAAAACAAAATAAACCAAACCAATCTAAACAAAAGAATGCATATTCTATTCAGACGAATCTATCCTGAAAATGTTGCCGGCATTAAATAACCCATTGAGGTTGATATGCCGTAAAACAAAATAAACCAAACCAAGTTAAACCAAAGAATACATATTCTATTCATACGAATCTATCCTAAAAATGTTGCCAACATTAAATAACCCATTGAGGTTGATATGCCGTAAAACAAAATAAACCAAACCAATCTAAACCAAAGAATACATATTCTATTCATACGAATCTATCCTAAAAATGTTGCCAACATTAAATAACCCATTGAGGTTGATATGCCGTAAAACAAAATAAACCAAACCAATTTAAACCAAAGAATACATATTCTATTCATACAAATCTATCCTAAAAATGTTGCCGGCATTAAATAACCCATTCAGATTGATATGCCGGAAAACAAAATAAACCAAACCAATCTAAACCAAAGAATACATATTCTATTCATACGAATCTATCCTAAAAATGTTGTCGGCATTAAATAACCCATTGAGGTTGATATGCCGGAAAACAAAATAAACCAAACCAATCTAAACCAAAGAATACATATTCTATTCAGACGAATCTATCCTGAAAATGTTGCCGGCATTAAATAACCCATTGAGATTGATATGCCGTAAAACAAAATAAACCAAACCAAGTTAAACCAAAGAATACATATTCTATTCATACGAATCTATCCTAAAAATGTTGCCGGCATTAAATAACCCATTGAGGTTGATATGCCGGAAAACAAAATAAACCAAACCAATCTAAACCAAAGAATACATATTCTATTCATACGAATCTATCCTAAAAATGTTGCCGGCATTAAATAACCCATTGAGGTTGATATGCCGTAAAACAAAATAAACCAAACCAATCTAAACCAAAGAATACATATTCTATTCATACGAATCTATCCTGAAAATGTTGCCGGCATTAAATAACCCATTGAGGTTGATATGCCGTAAAACAAAATAAACCAAACCAATTTAAACCAAAGAATACATATTCTATTCATACGAATCTATCCTAAAAATGTTGCCGGCATTAAATAACCCATTGAGGTTGATATGCCGGAAAACAAAATAAACCAAACCAATCTAAACCAAAGAATGCATATTCTATTCATACGAATCTATCCTAAAAATGTTGTCGGCATTAAATAACCCATTGAGATTGATATGCCATAAAACAAAATTAACCAAACCAATCTAAACCAAAGAATACATATTCTATTCATACGAATCTATCCTAAAAATGTTGTCGGCATTAAATAACCCATTGAGGTTGATATGCCGGAAAACAAAATAAACCAAACCAATCTAAACCAAAGAATACATATTCTATTCAGACGAATCTATCCTGAAAATGTTGCCGGCATTAAATAACCCATTGAGGTTGATATGCCGTAAAACAAAATAAACCAAACAAAGTTAAACAAAAGAATACATATTCTATTCATACGAATCTATCCTAAAAATGTTGCCGGCATTAAATAACCCATTGAGGTTGATATGCCGGAAAACAAAATAAACCAAACCAATCTAAACCAAAGAATACATATTCTATTCATACGAATCTATCCTAAAAATGTTGCCAACATTAAATAACCCATTGAGGTTGATATGCCGTAAAACAAAATAAACCAAACCAATTTAAACCAAAGAATACATATTCTATTCATACGAATCTATCCTAAAAATGTTGCCAACATTAAATAACCCATTGAGGTTGATATGCCGTAAAACAAAATAAACCAAACCAATCTAAACCAAAGAATACATATTCTATTCATACGAATCTATCCTAAAAATGTTGCCAACATTAAATAACCCATTGAGGTTGATATGCCGGAAAACAAAATAAACCAAACCAATCTAAACCAAAGAATACATATTCTATTCATACGAATCTATCCTGAAAATGTTGCCGGCATTAAATAACCCATTGAGGTTGATATGCCGTAAAACAAAATAAACCAAACCAATTTAAACCAAAGAATACATATTCTATTCATACGAATCTATCCTAAAAATGTTGCCGGCATTAAATAACCCATTGAGGTTGATATGCCGGAAAACAAAATAAACCAAACCAATCTAAACCAAAGAATGCATATTCTATTCATACGAATCTATCCTAAAAATGTTGTCGGCATTAAATAACCCATTGAGATTGATATGCCATAAAACAAAATTAACCAAACCAATCTAAACCAAAGAATACATATTCTATTCATACGAATCTATCCTAAAAATGTTGTCGGCATTAAATAACCCATTGAGGTTGATATGCCGGAAAACAAAATAAACCAAACCAATCTAAACCAAAGAATACATATTCTATTCAGACGAATCTATCCTGAAAATGTTGCCGGCATTAAATAACCCATTGAGGTTGATATGCCGTAAAACAAAATAAACCAAACAAAGTTAAACAAAAGAATACATATTCTATTCATACGAATCTATACTAAAAATGTTGCCGGCATTAAATAACCCATTGAGGTTGATATGCCGGAAAACAAAATAAACCAAACCAATCTAAACCAAAGAATACATATTCTATTCATACGAATCTATCCTAAAAATGTTGCCGGCATTAAATAACCCATTGAGGTTGATATGCCGGAAAACAAAATAAACCAAACCAATCTAAACCAAAGAATACATATTCTATTCATACGAATCTATCCTAAAAATGTTGCCGGCATTAAATAACCCATTGAGGTTGATATGCCGGAAAACAAAATAAACCAAACCAATCTAAACCAAAGAATACATATTCTATTCAGACGAATCTATCCTGAAAATGTTGCCGGCATTAAATAACCCATTGAGGTTGATATGCCGTAAAACAAAATAAACCAAACCAAGTTAAACCAAAGAATACATATTCTATTCATACGAATCTATCCTAAAAATGTTGCCGGCATTAAATAACCCATTGAGGTTGATATGCCGGAAAACAAAATCAACCAAACCAATCTAAACCAAAAAATACATATTCTATTCATACGAATCTATCCTAAAAATGTTGCCAACATTAAATAACCCATTGAGGTTGATATGCCGTAAAACAAAATAAACCAAACCAATCTAAACCAAAGAATACATATTCTATTCATACGAATCTATCCTAAAAATGTTGCCAACATTAAATAACCCATTGAGGTTGATATGCCGGAAAACAAAATAAACCAAACCAATTTAAACCAAAGAATACATATTCTATTCATACGAATCTATCCTAAAAATGTTGCCGAAATTAAATAACCCATTGAGGTTGATATGCCGGAAAACAAAATAAACCAAACCAATCTAAACCAAAGAATACATATTCTATTCATACGAATCTATCCTAAAAATGTTGCCGGCATTAAATAACCCATTGAGGTTGATATGCCGGAAAACAAAATAAACCAAACCAATCTAAACCAAAGAATACATATTCTATTCATACGAATCTATCCTAAAAATGTTGCCGGCATTAAATAACCCATTGAGGTTGATATGCCGGAAAACAAAATAAACCAAACCAATTTAAACCAAAGAATACATATTCTATTCATACGAATCTATCCTAAAAATGTTGCCGGCATTAAATAACCCATTGAGGTTGATATGCCGGAAAACAAAATAAACCAAACCAATCTAAACCAAAGAATACATATTCTATTCATACGAATCTATCCTAAAAATGTTGCCAACATTAAATAACCCATTGAGGTTGATATGCCGTAAAACAAAATAAACCAAACCAATTTAAACCAAAGAATACATATTCTATTCATACGAATCTATCCTAAAAATGTTGCCGGCATTAAATAACCCATTGAGGTTGGTATGCCGGAAAACAAAATAAACCAAACCAATCTAAACCAAAGAATACATATTCTATTCATACGAATCTATCCTAAAAATGTTGCCGGCATTAAATAATCCATTGAGGTTGATATGCCGGAAAACAAAATAAACCAAACCAATCTAAACCAAAGAATACATATTCTATTCATACGAATCTATCCTAAAAATGTTGCCGGCATTAAATAACCCATTGAGGTTGATATGCCGGAAAACAAAATAAACCAAACCAATCTAAACCAAAGAATACATATTCTATTCATACGAATCTATCCTAAAAATATTGCCGGCATTAAATAACCCATTGAGGTTGATATGCCGGAAAACAAAATAAACCAAACCAATCTAAACAAAAGAATACATATTCTATTCATACGAATCTATCCTAAAAATGTTGCCGGCATTAAATAACCCATTGAGGTTGATATGCCGGAAAACAAAATAAACCAAACCAATCTAAACCAAAGAATACATATTCTATTCATACGAATCTATCCTAAAAATGTTGCCGGCATTAAATAACCCATTGAGGTTGATATGCCGGAAAACAAAATAAACCAAACCAATCTAAACCAAAGAATACATATTCTATTCATACGAATCTATCCTAAAAATGTTGCCGGCATTAAATAACCCATTGAGGTTGATATGCCGGAAAACAAAATAAACCAAACCAATCTAAACCAAAGAATACATATTCTATTCATACGAATCTATCCTAAAAATGTTGCCGGCATTAAATAACCCATTGAGGTTGATATGCCGGAAAACAAAATAAACCAAACCAATCTAAACCAAAGAATACATATTCTATTCATACGAATCTATCCTAAAAATGTTGCCGGCATTAAATAACCCATTGAGGTTGATATGCCGGAAAACAAAATAAACCAAACCAATCTAAACCAAAGAATACATATTCTATTCATACGAATCTATCCTAAAAATGTTGCCGGCATTAAATAACCCATTGAGGTTGATATGCCGGAAAACAAACTAAACCAAACCAATCTAAACCAAAGAATACATATTCTATTCATACGAATCTATCCTAAAAATGTTGCCGGCATTAAATAACCCATTGAGGTTGATATGCCGTAAAACAAAATAAACCAAACCAATATAATAGCCCTATTCTGTCAGTAATATTCGGATTAATTCCTGACCACTGACAATCAATTTTTCCTCTTTACAATGCATTTCTATAGTAAATGTTTATATATCATACATAAAACATTTCTATTCTATCAATAAGATTTTATTACCTTTCAATTGACAAACTGTTTTTATTCTCTTGCAATGTAAATCTCTATGAAAAGTAATTTACAATGCTGCCTCATAATAAAATGATTTACAATGAATTTCTATTGAGAAAAACGCATTTACATTTCGCTTGTAAAATCCTTTATATTCCTTTCGTATCGTTTTTCACAAATATTTCTAAATGAAATAAGGAGAGCCTTCTTCTCCTCACACTTCGTCACAACAGCTGTATTCTCTTCCTAACCCTCTTTTCACAGTCAACGTCCTTCCTGACCCACCGCAGCCGCCAACCGGCTGCCCGACCACCTCGGGACGACAATCGGTTTCCCGACTTCGACAAGAACATTAGCACCGCCCATCACGTCGCTCTACCTGTCTGATAAATAACTTGCAGGTGTCTTGTAGCAGAATTTGTTGTGAGTAGCAGAGTTAAAAAAATGGAATTTTTTTTTTTTTTTTTTTGTCGGGAAGGTGGACATTTTTTTCTATCCTTTTTTTTTAATTTTATTTATTTATTTATTTTTTCTCTTTTTGACGTTGTCTTACGCGTTTGTTTGTTTTTTTGTTTGTTTGTTTTTGGTGGGGGGTGGGATTTTTATTCCTCTGGTTTTTATTCGATATGTCGAGAAAGGATAGGCTGTATGTTGGAGACTTCAAGTCGTTGAAATAGACAAGGAACGCACAGGTGAAAATAGTTTATGGACCGGAACCTTGTGCATAGGGCGTATCAACACACACGCGCGAGCGAGCGCGCACGCACACACACGCACGCACAAATACAGACACACACACACGCAGACGCACACACATACACACACACGCACACATACACACACATATGCACACGCACACGCACACACGCACACGCACATACACACACACAGAGGCGCGTGCGCACACCTGCTCGTAAGGAGAAAAACACAGAGAGAGAAAAGAAGAGAAGTAAAGAGCGCGTCAAAAGTAACGCCCTTTTTTTTTTTCGAGCTCAGGTGGACAGGACAACTTGGAACAGTTGAGTGGTCATCAAGATCACCGGCCCCAACGCCATCAAACTTTTTCGCGTGGGGCGTACCGAAAGATCTTGTCTTCAGGCTCAAGGCAAAAACAATCCCTGAATTAAAACAAGCAGTTTCTGATAAAGTTATCGGAAAAAATTAATTTAGAAACGAGTAGAAACAATTTGCAGAACAATGGCTGACGGGATCCAGCATTGTATTGAACATGAAAGCGAAGCATTTTGAACATGCTAAATAGTTTATTAATCATGACAAATCGTGTTGTTTTCATGGGACAGTACTTTTAAATGTTCTTAAACTGTTGTAATTTATTTTTGTGCAATAAAAAAATTAACGAATATAAAAGGGAGTTTCTTTTGTCGCAGTCTGTATATACCGGGTGTAACAGCAAAACTGTCCAAAACGTGTGACAGCAAAATTGTCCAAAACGTGTGACAGCAAAATTGTCCAAAACGTGTAACAGCAAAATTGTCCAAAACGTGTGACAGCAAAATTGTCCAAAAAGTGTGACAGCAAAATTGTCCAATCGTTAGATTAAGATTTGAACCGTTGTATCTCAGAAATGATTAAACATATCTTACTGGAATTCTCCGAGGTTTTTATAACACTATTGGACCCTACTTTGAGTAATAAGAATGTATAATTATTATCCAAGCTTAACAGAAGAATCGTGATGAAATCGATCATAAACGAAAACGACATGTTCATCATTAATTAATCATAGCTAAGGAGCGGAAGCTCATGAAGGATTGAAATTAAATTCACACACACACACACACACACACACATATATATATATATATTATTCCAGGATCATTTTCCAACTTATTCAAGATGATCTTCACTCTTTCTAACCTTCTTTCTGTCCCGGAGTAACAAGATGCCTCATAGGTTTCCCATACAATTTCATTTTCAATTCTTTTTTCACTGCTTTTTGGACTGTCATAGCTGAAACTCCTCTCTCACGTGCCAAATGTATTCTGGATTGAGTTGGATCTTTTCTAATTGATCTTTAGCTCTAAGTTGAAATGATGATCCTTCTTCCAGCTGGGACCTCCTGATCCAGTTTTCCTCTCTACTGTTCCCTCTTTTTGAAACTTATTCACTGTTCTCTTGATGGTTCTTGAATAGACTCTGAAGATGGAAACCAGAATATGAATGCTGGTACGATTACTGAAGGCCTGAATGATCTTTTCCTTCTCACCATTGCTCAGTTGCGAAAAAAAACTGGGGTTGATACAAAGCGATTTTAATCTGTTCTCTTTCTAGATGAATAATTCAAATGGTTTTTCAGTGATTCTCACGACAAATGGCGTCAAGTGGCTAAACGTCTTATCTGAAAACCTGGAGAAAAGAGACCCAATTAGTTTTGTGGTTTTTTAGATATTAAACATTTTGTGGGATGCATAATTATCACATACTTCTCTTAATGGTTCCTGAATGGACTTTGCAAAAATGTTTACCCGGTTCTGATCCCTGAATTTGAATTTGTTTGAATTTCATAGTTGTGTTGTCATATCCTTCTATGGCAACAGAAAACAGCTTTGAGTGAAATTAACAATAAGGTTACTACAATTGAGAGGCCTTAAAAAGGTATGCAGTGGAAAGGGGAGTAATATTAAGGAGAATATCTCTCAATAGCTTGTAAATCATTGTACATTTTATAGCAATTTGCCACATGCCTCTGTGAAATCGGATTTTCCTCACTGACCAACATTAAAGCAAAAATAGATCAAATATTAAAAGCATTGATGAAAAAATTAGAGTATGTTTATCAGATATAAGGGCATATATTAAAAAAATTGGCAAAGCACATCGAACACAGGTTTCACACAGACAGAATTAAATATGTAATGTAACTAGCTTATCGGGTGGCATTTAAGCTGGCTCTTGTGGAGGGTTCTTGATTGGGCCTTCATCACATTATGTAGGGAGGATTAGATGCAATAGCCAAGAATAAACCAGAACTCAAAATTGATTGCTGCCTTAATTAATATTGCATTAATATTTAAGCTTACCTTTTAAAAGTTCAATGATAATTCTTCTTCCGCCATTTTAATTTAAAGATGATTTGATGTACGTAGGTCCTCACTTTCAGTTCAAACACATTTTTATTTCATGCCTGACTTTCGCAGGATTTCGCAATTAATTTCGATTATTCAAAAAAAAAAAAAATTCGTCGCAAAAAAAAATCACGTAAAAAAACAATCGCAAGAATGAAAACTTGGGAATCCAAAATTTCAGGATTGGGGGTCTGGAACCAACCCGGAAAGTTTTTAATTTCCTCTCGTAGACGGCCTGATTCCAAAATGGTATGATATGTTGGGCTACGACCTCTAGGAGGAAAGTTGACAAAATGTGACACAGTGACACACTGACATTCGCATTTATTTATACAGACGTATGTCTAAATTACTGCGATGAGATACTGTAATTATTAACACTATTTCCACTGTTCGGACTGTTGTTCTTATCTTCGTTGCCATATTGACGACGTTTAGACCGTTGTACGCTGGGGCTTTTCTTTTTGAAAAAAATATTACCAGCAATAAACTTTTGAAGAAAAAAATTATTACCAGAAATAGATTTTAGAGAAAACAAAATATTAGCGGCAATAAAATCTTTGTCGGCATTAAATAACCCATTGAGGTTGATACGCCGTAAAACAAAACAAACCAAATCAAACCAAGCCTATGGATTCGAGAGTCTTATAGATTCATACGTGTGTGTGTGAAGACAAAGTTACAGGTAGAAAAATAATGAATAAAAGAAAAAAAAAAGACCTTAACTATTGAGCACCTGTCATGCGAAGGGCGAGTTTTAAATTTGATTCGCTTCACGTAAATACTCCTATAGGCGTCACGCACTGTTGCGCTTTTCGACCCTCTTCTCTCTTACAAAACAGACCCTTTTACATCCTCATTCCCGGAGAGATAGTATCATTAGATTGTCACCAAGCACCATGATCGCAATTATTTAAGCAAAGAGAGACGAGGGCGGACCTTAAGCTCGCGCAATAAGCGATGGCGTCAAGCCCTCCCTTTTAATATTCTTAGCATTGTCAGTTGTTACCAGTATTATAATCGCTGACGTTTGATACGAGTAGGAAACAGGCAGACGTCGTTTTAGATCAATTCATTGCGGCAAAGCCATAACCTTACGTTTTATTTTCTTTTAAAAAGGAAGACGAATATAAAAAGCTGCGAGTAAATAACAATGATTATTAGAGTTATTATACGCAGCTAAAACATTAAGTGGATGTGCAGGTAGGGTGTCGCCTATCGCCGATCTGCATTCACGCCATAACAGACGGTTTAACCCATAACATTCTGGCGTAAAATTTAAACTGACAGCTTATTTTATTTTATTTTATTTTGTTTTATTTTTACATACAATGTGACTATTTTGCCTAAAATTCTTATTTTTTTAATTTCAGATTAAAATTTGAATATTTCCAAACATATTTCAGTGAAATTTCCGTTTTCTACATTGCATATCCTAATGGTATCAGTTTAAACTGACGGCGGCTTTTTTTAAGTACATATTTTGACTATTTTGCCTAAATTTCCTATTTTCTTATTTTCAGACTAGCAGCATGGCCCGGCGTTGCCCGTGCTTGATTCA
>OZ010575.1:20327291-20332291 GCA_963932145.1 Acanthosepion lycidas
AGATCCGTAGATGTATTGGCATGGCCAAGGACACATTCCAAAAGCTGGGCAGAGTATTCTGAGACAGGACGATTTCTTTGGTAATGAAAAAAAGAATACTGAGCTGTTACGTGATATCTGTCCTTCATTACGGCAGCGAATGTTGGATGATTTCTTCAAAGACGAAGAAGAGACTCGAGGCGACGGAGATATGGTTCTACAGAAGTATGCTGAGGATATCATGGACCGAGCATCTGAGCAACGATGAGGTCTTGGAGAGGATGCAAACAAAGAGGAGGCTTATACTTAACATCAGGAAGAGACAACTGAAGTGTCAGGGATACGTAATAAGAAAAGAGAGCCTGGAGAATCTGATACTCACAAGTCGAATAGAGGGAAAGAGAGACAAGGGAAAGCAATGCGTGACACACCTAGCGGGCATAAGCAGGTGGATGATAGAACGTGGTCTGAGGGAGGTGGCAGAAGGACGAAAATTATTGAGCGATTCAAGGAATAGGAAGAAGTGGAGAGCCATGAACCCCTACGTCCTGAAAGGACACGGTACATAGAAAAGAAAGTGCCATATTGGGACAAGCAAAATCAAAAGGAATCTGACAGTACTCGTCTATTAATGGTAACATATAATGGTTCTCACACTCTTTGGGTCCTGTCACTGGATCCAACTAACGCCTTTATCCACAGTGCCATGTGTCCTTGAGGACCCAAAGAGTGTGAGTGTAATATCCGGTTAAGGCATTGGAGAACTTGGAGAACTTGGAGAGGGGAATTAACAAGAGATAATTGATAACTGACATCCATTAAACATGGCACGTGAAACTCGAAAAAGCTACCCCAGTGAGCGAAATAAAGGGTTCAGTTCGACATTCCAACCACCTGAAGAAGGCCGGAGCGTACAACGGTCGAAACGTTGTAATAAATATGGCGACATAGATGAGAACAATAGTAGGAATAATGTAAATAATGTACATAATACCTCATCTCAGAAATATAGACAGATACCTCGGTTTTAATAAAGTATTTATCGCCAGTTCCAAATCACCTAGATTTCGTAGAAATCGGATCGAGATTCTAAAATAATGGAGGAGAAAATAATGATAGGCTACAAGTAGTTGAACTCAAAAGAGACAAGCCCGCCAAATGCTAAAGTTACGCAAGAATGTTGTTTCATGAAGTCTTGCCCGAGACTTGGATGACCTCTAAACATTTTGAAGTCAGTCTTTTCAAAGTAAAACTCCATGGCTTTGTTATCTGGGCATTCTGAATCCATTCGCATATTTCATAATAATAGTTCCAACGCATAATGGACTACATTATCACGAGGAATAACTTGCACAGAACATATGCTTATGTAGACAACATTGTTGTATCTGGCAAGTCTCAAGAAGACGACGATATAAAAAAGAGAAAATTCTCAAAATTTCTTGAGGTAGCCAAACTACATAATCTTAATTCCAACAAAAATAAAACGGTTTCCCCCTATCAACTACTTCTATTAATTTTCTTGGCTAAACCATATCTCAGGGAATAAATAAGCCTGCTGCTGACCGACTACGCCCACTTAAAGAATTACCTACACGGTGGAGTAATGGATAGCGGCTTGGATTGAGGAATCAGAGAGCCAACTCCATTGCTAATAACCTTGGGAAAAGTATGAATCCTTTTCTTCTCCCCTCCATCTATGGGTAAATAGCAGGACAGCAATACATCACTACAAAGATTGGGAAGGGCACAGAGTATAGCATTCAAATGCCATTTACCTTATTTCAATTAACGGTTCACTGCGCTTTTATTGAAGCATTATTGGCGGAGTAGGTAATGGCTGTTCCAATTAGTGTTACGCAGTAACTACTTATTTAAGACGTTGCATACTGAGAAAGATAATATTCGGATTATTTTGCGAACGGATCCAGAATGCCCAGCTAACAAAGCCATGGGGTTTTATTTTGAAAAGACTGACTTCAAAAAATTCAGAGGTCATCCAAGAAACACCATAGTTACAACCCTGAAACGAGACATTCAAACAACAAGGCAGAAAGATCCCACTTTTCCTTTGAAGATGTTTACAATCAAGGAAGATCTGTAACTAATCTGCAAACTCGCAGAGTGTTGTGGAATCTTACCCATAATAATAATAATGGACTATTACATACTGAGTAATACTGCGCCTCAGGAGTAGGCAAGGAGTCAGTCGTTCAAGTTTTGACTTGAACAACTGTTCGGTTATACTCTCTTCCTACGGACGGGAGGAACCGGAAGGAGGCTACGCCGAAGGCCAGAGTCTCCTTCGGGGAGGTAGACCGGCCCTGAACCCGTTTATACGGGTTCAATGGGCATATTTTTGGCCGAGCCTACGGGCTCGGAATGCCCACGTTAAAAAGGCCTTGTGCCACATGACACCCTCGTGGGGGGGTGACTGAATATCGTCAGTTGTTCAAGTTTTGACTTGAGCAACTGTTCGGTTGTACTCTCTTTCTACGGACGGGAGAAACCCGAAGGCGGCTACGCCGAAGGGCGGAGTCTCCTTCGGGTAGGTAGACCGGCCCTGAACCCGTTTATGCGGGTTCAATCGGCTATTTTTTGGCCGAGCCCACGGGCTCGGAATGCCCACGGGCTCGGAATGCCCACGTTAAAAAGGCCTTGTGCTACATGACGCCCTCGTGGGGGGGGGGTGACTGAATATCGTCAGTCGTTCAAGTTTTGACCGACTGTTCGGTTATACTCTCTTCCTACGGACGGGAGGAACCCGAAGGAGGCTACGCTGAAGAGCGGAGTCTCCTTCGGGGAGGTAGACCGGCCCTGAACCCGTTTATACGGGTTCAATGGGCATATTTTGGGCCGAGCCCACGGGCTCGGAAAGCCCACGTTAAAAAGGCCTTGTGCCACATGACACCCTCGTGGGGGGGTGACTGAATATCGTCAATTAGTCGTTCACAACCGGCTGATCGGTTGAACTCTCTGCCTTCGGGCGGAGAGGAACCCGAACGAGGCTATGCCAAAGGTGGGATTCTCTTTCGGAGAGGTAAACCGACCCTGAACCCGTTTATACGGATTCAATGGGCATATTTTGGGCCGGGCCCACGGGCTCGCATAGCCCACGTTAAATCGGCCTAGTGACACATTATGCCCACGTTGGAGAGTGACTAAATATATTCAGTCAGTCAGTCGTTCACGACCGGCTGATCGATTGAACTCTCTTCCTTCGGGCGGGGAGGAACCCGAAAGAGGCTACGCCGAAGGGTGGAGTCTCTTTCGGAGAGGTAAACCGACCCTGGAACCGTTTATACGAGTTCAATGGGCATATTTTTAAGCCGAGCCTACGGGCTCGGTGATCCTACTTTAAAAAACCGGCCTTGTGCCACATGATGCCCCAGTGGGGTTGGTGACTGAGTATCGTCAGTCAGTCAGTCGTTTACGACCGGTTGATCGGTTGAACTCTCTGCCTTCGGGCGGGGAGGAACCCGAACGAGGATACGCCGAAGGGCGGAGTCTCTTTCGGAGAGGTAAATCGACCCTGCACCCGTTTATACGGGTCCAATGGGCAAATTGATCAGAGATCCCACGTTAAACCGGCTTTGTGCCACATGATGCCCTCGTTAAGTGGGGGGGATGACTGAATATCGTCAGTCAGTCGTTCAAATCGAGTAAAAAGTCGAGTCAAGAGTCGAATCAGAGGCAGTCCGAAACAGAGTCGCGTTCAGACAATTACTACAAGACATTGGAATAGTGATACTGGTCGAGACTACATTGTTCTCTCTACTAAACCTGATTGTTCATACTAACACTTCTACTTCTCTGTATATATTCCTGCTTGTAATATATCTGTGTTATTCCATATCCGTGTTTGAGTTCTTTATTGGTTCTCCCTTGGTACAAGGAACCGGACCATAACACAGCTGGCAAAATATTGTCGAATCAGTATATAATGTCATATTCCCCACTGCAGGTTTTATTTTTATCTGGTGTCTTTTCGCGTCGTTAGAAGGAGGTACGGTGGAGTAATGGATAGCGGCTCGGATTGAGGAATCGGAGAGCCGAGTTCGAATTCCAGTCAAATCCATTACATTCACTTAAGTGCTAATACCCTTGGAAAATGGATCTTCTTCTTCTCCCCCAGCTATGGTTAAATAGCAAGACAGATTGGGTTCTATAGCCTAGCAGAAAGAAATAGCAACCTACTGTGGTGAAAAAATCTGCCTCGTCAATCATGTATCGAAAGATACATGATCGCCTAAGCATGGATACTGAACTGAAATTCACTTACGTGCTAATACCCTTGGGCAAAATATTAATCCTCCTCTTCTATGGGTTAATGATAGGACAGATCGGTTTCTATAGCTTTGGATGGCAAGTGGTCTACCGCAGCACTGGTAACCTACTACGGGAAAACTCTGCCTCATCAGTCATGTATCATGTATCACGCATGGCACATATATTTACTTACATGCTAATATCTTTGGGAAAGGTAGGATCCACTTCTCCACCAGCTATGGGTAAATAGCAGGACAGATTAGGTCCTAGAGCCTTAGATGGCAACTGGTCTACTGCATAAAAAAATGAGAAAATCTGCCTCGTCAGTCATATATCGAAAGATACAAGATCGCCTAAGCGTTTATCACGCATGGCACATAACTGACTGATATTCACTTACATCTTAATACCATTGGGAAAGGTATGAATCCTCTTCTTCCCTCCAGCTATGGGTAAATAGAAAGCACACGCTGGGTTCTATAGCCTTGGATGGCAACTCCTTGGATGGCAACTGGTCTACCGCAGAAAGAAATGGCAACCTATTAGGTTGGTGCAAAAATAATGTCGTTTTCTCACATAGTAACATATGTGAGAAAACGACATTATTTCTGCACCAATCTAATACTACGGGGAAAACATCTGCCTCGTCAGTCATATATCGAAAAATACATGTTTCCCTACGCGTGTATCGCGCATAGCACATAACTGAACTAAAGGTACCGTAGTGATCACCAATGTATAGCATTGAATAA
>OZ010575.1:20337291-20374791 GCA_963932145.1 Acanthosepion lycidas
TTCCTATAGCAATATTAAATGTTGGGTTACTTCTTTTGGTCCACAGATAACCATTATGGAATAAGATAGGTTTTGTGCCTGGTTTATGATTTTGCTGTTTTTGTATTTTATATTGCCTAAATTCATTCGATGATGGTAGAAACGAAATTTTCAAGGCTTTTCAGCAGAACCAAAATAAAATTTAACATCCTTACCGAAATCTATACTCGCTCGATATAAAGTATTTTCAGTCATACATTGACCGTTTAAAGGACAGATCATATTCTTTCGGCAATTGCATTTATTTTTTTTTAAATAACGTTGTCTTTGTTTGAAATATATTTATTTAATATAATATTATGTTGGATTATAGATTTATCGATGTTATTAACGCATTAATTTTGTTAAAAATCATTTTATTGTTGCTGAATGATTGAAGTGCTTATGAATTATGAAAATTCTTTCAATATTCGTTTGAACATTACGATTAAAAGTCGGATTAAAAAATATAATGTTACGCCTACGATTTTTCTGTCTATTTTTACCTTCTTTGTTTTTTTTTCTAAATTTACTTTATGGTTGCTTGGTTCTAAAGCTTTTATATATTTAATTTTATTATTATCAAATATTTCCTTATTGAAAGAGTTGATAGATAATCTAACTTCTGTCCTAACTCACTACTAACCATTTGGTTAAATGGAGGTGTGGGACAGAAGTTTCTCAATTTAATTGAATGTAAATACACTAAAACTAAGCTGCACAGATAATCTTGAAAAATGATTTAAAAACATAATAATAAAATTTTAAATCAATACAAAAACCTAAGTAATAATTGTCATTCCAAAGTAGCAAACACTAATAATACCAACATTGTAGAAATCCCAACGAGTGTCCATTAGAAAGTAAGTGCCAAACTGATTCCCTTGTTTACCGAAGTACTATTTCTACTAAAGACAATCCAAAATTTTAAAAATTTATATCGGGAGTACCAAGAATTTTTAAAATTAGGTGGTATCAATATATTTTATCTTTCAGCAACAATGCGTACTGAAATAGGACGTACATTTCTAAATATTTTTGTAACTTGAAAGAAGTTAATAGAACCCCTACGGTAAAATGGAAAATATTTAAAAAAATAAATAGAACTTGTAAATCTTTAAATGAACCGAGTTTCCTATGTTTACAGTAAAAATTTTAAATAATCAAATTTACTAGCAAAAAAGCTCTGTTAAACCAAAGGAGTGAATTAACAGTAAACTGCCAACGCAATCTAGCTTTTACCTTAAAATATAGTTTAAAATTTTTTTATAAAAAACAATTACGTATTACAGTTTTATAGCTATAATTTTATTAGTATATAATGGTCCACCCTCTACGGGTAATTACCTTATTTGGTTTATTCAACTTAAACATTGCTATGTTTTGCCGCCTATTCCGCATTATTAGCATTGTATATAGATGTACCACATATTTAATTTTATTTACAGGTCCCTTTAAGAAGCTACCTGAATATGAACTGTTAACTTTACGTCTGATTAATCTACTCCCACTTCAACAAATCGAATGTCATATTTTGCTACAATGATGAAACATTTGTTGCTGCCATATTCTCCAAAATCGTCAATGATGTCATGTCTACGTGCCGCTTATCGTGACATGAAAAAATAACTCACAACCTCCACCCGCTGACCTTATTTTTTATTTAGCCTCGATCTGACATTTAATTGATTAATCAAGACACACCAACAAGTCTATTTTTAACTCTGATCTTATGACACCCTCACCCCATACTTTAACTTCCGATAAAGATTTGTTTTAAAATTTGCCTAAAAAATAATTTTATCACGAATCAACAAACTAAGGAAAACACATGGTCATTTTTATTTCTGATCGTATTTTCTCACCTACCCCCCTTATCTTCCGGAAAAGAGTTGATATGTTGCTTTTGAAATTTAAAAAAAATATTAAATCACCAGTCACTTTCAATTTGCCTGAAGAGGTACAACGTAGTACCGAAACATGGAAGTTATTATATGGCGATTTCAACATGTTTTTATTTTAATATCTAAAATAAAATAATAATATTATATTGCTCTTCTTTGTATTGAGCACTTTAAAAAAAGAAGTAAATGCAACGAACAGCGGAATTTTATTTCATCTGTTCTTTCTCTCATTTAAAGATATATATATATATATATATATATATATATATATATATATATATATATATATATATATATAAACATTATTTTATGTTTATACGTCCTTGTTATAAAAAAATATCTTAAAATAATTGTCGTCCTTTGTCCATTTCATATATATATAAGTAGATAGATAGATAATATAAGGGGTCAATATATCTATATATATATATATATATATATATATATATATATATATATATATATATAAATTCCCAAGAGGATAGAATCCAGGTAGAAATCAATGTTCACGACAGAGTAAGAATATAATACAAAAGGCTTAAACATTAATATTTCATGGTTATAATTTATTACATTGGAATCGTAATCACGATCCAATTCATCAGAATTTGTAGGTCCAAATATTTGGATCGTGATTACGATTCCAATGAAATAAATTATAACCATGGAATATTAGTGTTTGAGCCTTTTATATATATATATATATATATATATATATATTTATATATATATATATATTGGAATAATGTTTAATGTTTATTATATATATAGATATATAGTGAAATATTATTGGGTTGATAGGCACGGGGTTATGAGTTTGCAATTTGTTTAGCTACTTTGTGTGGGAACTGTTGATGCTAGATACAATAGGTCTGATTAGTATTTTGGCTTTGTTTTTTTCTAAAATGATGTTCACTCTGTACAAGGCCCGAGGGCCACTCGAATTACTGAGTAAGAGATATACAGCTTATGCGAATATGTGTGGAAGATAGCGGTTAACACTAGACTTGAAGAGGTTAAAACTGCAGAGATGGGGAAGCAACCTCTTGGGAGTCGGTTCCACAAGGCAGTGGTTAGTGGGAAGAAGCTGCTTGAGTGGAACTTACATCTCAGTAGCGGGATACGAAGGGAATGAGGGTGGTTCGCTGCAACGTGCGTGGCATGGCGGGTCGAGGTTATGACAGTTGGAATTAAGGAGTGTAGTTCGTCTGAACATTCTCCATGGAAATAGCGATAAAGCAGCGAGAGGTTGCGACGTCTCGTCTGTGAGAAAGGTCTCGTCGGATGGAAAATAATTCGTCGCCTACAAGGACACGAAGTCTGTGTAGCTCCTGCCCATATATAACAGCATTACTCCATTTTCGTCCTGATCTGGCTCTTCTATAGATAGAGGATAGCAGGAGGAGCTGGGTACTTGCTAAAGCGGTACTAGAAATGGGCCATTTTTTTTTTATTTAAGAAGTTTGTTGCTATATTCGTAGTTGACTTCATATATTTTTCGCCGCAATTCTCTTATATTTTGTAGCAGCAAAGTGGCATGTAAAAAATACAAAATTAAAATACTACAATTAAAAAATCTTTTTAAAATCATATAAGTTACCTCCCTTGCATAAATATTTAAAAAAAAAAAAAAAAATTTGAATTTACGGTTTTAACGGATAACACATCCATAGATATGCAACCCCTGAAGATGGTCTCAGATGAGATTGAAAGTACTTGGGAAAGTAAAAATTATTTGAAAGAAAATTTTGAAATATTTCTTAATCAATTTTCTACAGCCACTATGAAATTAATTTGTGGACTTGAAAGGATTAAAACTAAAATAAAGATACATAATACGTCTAAATTATTTAATCAAACATGCTTGAATGAAAATACACTGCCTAAATATATGTATATATATATATATATATGTATGTATATATATATATATATATATATATATATATATATATATATATGATGAAACTAGAATTCAGAACATTATAAAAAAAATGCACGACAGCAGTAGACAACAAAAAAAAAATAGACAAATTATTTAAATTAAAATTTTAAAACCACTAACCTTATACTTAAAAATTATAATTCACCTCTAAGAACAAACTTAAATAGAACAAATATTATTTACGAATTTAAATGTCTATTAAGGAATTGTATTCTTGATAGGTCAAAATTTGTAAACAATTATATAGGCCACATTACATGTTCGACAAGACTCACGCTATTTCTTTCTGACCATAGCTCAATTAGGTCTCATTTAAATACTCATGGAGACGTACTGGACCCTATTTGTAACATACTTGTTGATAACACATATATAATAGCGACGTCTGCATATAAAAAAGGCTAAAATAATGAAAACCATATTAATAAAAACAAAAAAAACACTCAATAATATCAACTCTGAACATGGACACAATATCTTGACCGTCTTTTGAAAATGAAGCATTATATAAACACATACATAAAACAATCTTTCTTGTTAACATTTAATATAGTACAACCTTGAAAATGGCTAAATGTATAGCCGAAAGCGCTCGAAAAAAACATTTGGACAGTTTTTATATAATTTATCGACTGAACACGAGAAATTCTATAAAAAACTTAATCAAAGAACCTTGTCTGTCATATTTAATGAAAATTGCATGAAAGAAGGATTGCTGCCTAAATCCACAATATATATATATATATATATATATATATATATATATATATAAGTGTGTGTGTGTGTATGTGTGTGTGTGTGTGGAGAGAAAGAGAGAGAGATGGGGATATATTTGTATATAACTAATTCATGTCAGGTGTATATGTGTATATGTAAAAATAAATATATATAATTCTTTAGATAGATATTAGTCTGCTTGTGAGACGTTAAATTTGATGCGGCGTCGATTAACACGGGCCCTGTCAACGTTAAATCGTGCGAATTGCTGAGCGCATTACTAATGGACATTTACGGACACACAAATGTATCCTCAACGTCTTGACGAGATCAACTGGAACGAATTATAGGAAATTAACATCAGCTCACTAAAAAAAAAAAGTAATTAATATATAATATATGTAGATATAAATAAATAAATGACAAATGTCTACAGGAAGTTGACGTGGCGTCAACACACAGCGCCAACAAGTGGGCGAAAACCTAGCGATAGTAAGGGGAGATAATCAGCGGAATTTAACTGCGACAAAACCAAACAGACCGGCATTTTAAGGAATGTAAGTATGAAAGAAGTTTTCCAAAAGCTAAGCAAAGTATTAAGAAACTAGAAAATATCGACACTATTTACATTATTCAGACTAGTTTCCTCATCTTTGTCGCCATATTTATTACAACGTTTCTGCTGTTGTACGCTCCGGTCTTCTCCAGGTGGTTGGAATGTTAAACTGAACCCTTTATTTCGCTCATTGGGGTAGACTGTTCTAGTTCCACGTGCCATGTTTAATGGATGTCTGTTATCTTCTGTGAATTTCCCTCTGAAAGTTTTCCACTGCCTTAAGCCGGTATTGAACTCACACTCTTTGGGTCTTGTCACTGGATCTAACTAACGCCTTTATCCACTATACCATGTGTCCTTGAGGACACATGGCACAGTGTAGAAGGCCGGAGCGTACAACGGCCGAAACGTTGTAATAAATATGGCGACAAAGATGAGGACAATAGTCCGAATAATGTAAATAGTGTACATAATACCTCATCTCAGAAATATAGACAGATACTAGAAAATATCGTTAGACACAGGAATATGATGTAACATGTTGACATAGTGAAGTATCTCAGCCTCGGCTTTTTTTTTCTCTTGGCCGGTGATCACCAATCATTTCGGCTCGGTGTATGAAAGACACCAACACAGAATTTTAACTTAATGTCGACATGTACTCACTATACAGTGGGAGGTCGTTTCAGACACGAAAGAGAACACGTCTTGACGGTTAAGACTCGACTCACCGAAAAACCTTACTTAACCTATTTTTTTTGTTTTTATTAATAAGGTTTCCATTATTTTAGCCTTTTTTATATGTAGACATCGCTATTATATATGTGTTATCAACAAGTATGTTACGAATAGCTAGCTCAAGTCAATCAAAATCGACTTCCTTATTATGCCTTACATCTGACCGAGTAGGTCAACCCCCGGATGTTGGAACTGAAATACACTTCCCTTTGCTAAACTATTATTTAACATATAGTGCTGGATTACTGTGTGTCGTCCATCCGCTTATGTAGCAGCGAATGCTGGACAATCTCACTACAGTTGAGGAGAATAATGAGAAGCAGCAGAAAAGCGGTTCTACAGAAGGATGCTGTGAATCCCATGGACGGAGTAAGTAAGCAACAATGAAGTCTAAATGAAAATGGTAACAGAAAGAACCCTTCTACACAGAATCGAGAAGAAGCAGCTGGAATTCTGTGGACGCATAATGAGGAAAGACGGCTTGGAAAGCTTAACCCTCACGGGACATATGGAAAGCAGGAGAGATCGGGTAAGGCAGCGAGCAACATAGCTGACGAACTTGTGAGAAAGGATGGTGGGACAGGGATCGGGAGCCTTAACCTAGATAGAAGAACTGCTAAGAGTAACAAGGAATAGGAAGTTGTGGACAGCCATGATCACCTATGACCTGAAGGGACACATAGAAATGAAGTGTCGCTTGAAATTATGTACTGCTTTATTTAATTAAATACATTATTACAATCGAGAATAGTGTTTTCAAACTGTTATTGTTATCAAAGGTGTTTTCTTTAACAAGGCATTTAAAATGGATAAAAAAAAATGCCCGCTTATTTTGATCAAATTTCTGGGTATTATTATCAAACTCTTCTGTTTTTCAAAAAAGTGGCAAAAGAATATGGTTGTTACAAAAGTAAATAGATAAATGAAAAAATATAACAAAAAATAAAAGAAACCTTTTTCCCATCATCCAAAAAAAAAAAATCCGTGAAGTCCTTAATCAGCTGACCTGGATCCCTGAATTTCAAAACGAGGCTCTTCTTCTTTTGATCACCTGCAAAGGGATTGAACATCAGCGTATGAGTCTGTGAAACCAGTTATATCAAAATGAAAGTCATTAATATAATCTTTTTACCTGCCTAAACCACAGCGCTCATCTCCCGGACATCCATTTTATAGTCAAAAGGTCTCCAGCTTTACTGTTTTTGTAATCTCCTGCTGCAATGAAGATGCAATACCTTCATTTTCAGCCAGCGGATTCTCATGAAAGGACAAACGCAATTTCTATGGATACCCTGACAACATCACGTCAGCGAATCTATAAATACACTGATAATATTATAACAATATTCATTCAATGTTATTAGTTTGAATAAATTTGGCTGTTTTGTTAATTTAAGACGATGTGTGGAGCTTCTTGTGTTTGATGTTTTGTTTTTTGTTTTTCTTATCAGGAATGTCACTTTTCCACTTTCCTCTTAAGACTTTAGATTTCTCTCTCTGTTTTTCAGGATCTTAATTCTTTCATGATAAAAGCAGAGATGATGTGTCGCTTGCAATGATGTACAGCTTCATTTAATTAAATACAGAAGTTTATTACAATCAAGAATAATTTTTTCGAACTGTTATAATTATCAAAAGTGGTTGTTCCTAAACAATGTACCAACATGAGATTGCTGGAAAATGAGCATAGCAGGATAATAACGGCCTTAAACTTAATGAAAATAATTTTTTGTCTAAATGTTTATGTTATTATCAAGAGGAAAGATCAAAGTATGTGGCAGTTTAGCTTTATGTGAACAACTTGTTTACCTCGTTATTTTAAAGTAGGCATAGCATGATGAAAACGGCCTTAAACTTGACGAAAGCAGAATTTTATCGTCAAAATGTTTATGTTACTACCAACGCAAACCACGTGACGGACTATTGTTTTCGTGATGCTTCCGGTCTTCCGTATATTTGAATTTAAGCTATTTTTGGACACAAAAAAAACGTTATATTAGATTTTTAGCTATAGGCAACTTGCTGATTGTAACCAGCTTTATTTTATAATCTGTAAATGATATTTATCTGCTTAATAATACCATTGAGTAAGCTGTACAAGATTTTCATTAATTTTAGAATATTTAACAACTTTAATGTAAAAAAATTAAATAATTTAAGAAATAAGAAATAATTGTTGTAAAAATTTATTTTTCATCGAAAACGTTTTTTGCTTTCAGAAAATATCTATATTCATACAAACAAGTAAGACCAACTAAAAGCTTTTGAAATTAAATATCTTTGTTTTGTTGAGTTTTGTATGTTACAATTCAGAGCTGATTTTAAAGTAGAAGGGTGTCAACTAAAAAAATGATTTGCTTTCCTCAAAGCCTTGTGCTTTTAACTAATTAATCACTAAAACTGTACAAATTAGAATTTCATGAGTTTTCATAAATTAATTATGGTGTGGCGGGTAATATATATAAAAAAATTTTACCATGACTTTAAAAAAAACATAAAGATATGTATAATAATTTCTATCATTTGTGAATAGTTTCTGAAAGTTTCATTAAAATCCGACAATTATTTTTATTTTTGCAAGATTTTCAAAATTAATGACTGCCATTAAAAAACAAAAAATACACAAAAATCCGCCCTGTTATTTATTCGGACATTCGCTGATGAAGAGAAACGAGGTTTTTCAATCAAAAGTTAGAATGCTTTGATAAAGACAGAAAAATTTTGAAAAATAATCAAAAATTACTTTGTTCTTTCCTCTTAATAAAAACATAAACATTTTGACGATAAAATTTTGTTTTCGTCAAGTTTAAGGCCGTTATTATCCTGCTATGCTCATTTGCCAGCGATCTCGTCGGTAACTACTTAAAATGCATAAAAAAATTACCCGCTTATTTTAATCAAATTTCTTGGCTTTACTATCAAAAACTCGTGATAATTAAAAAAAAAAAAACAAAAAAAACCGCAATATAATGTGTCTGCTACAAAAGTAAATAGATAAATAAATAAATAAAATATAACAATAAAAAGAAACCCTTTTCATCATACAAAATCCTGGAAGGCCTTAATCTGCTGATCTAAATTCTAGAATTTCTAAACTAAACTCTTCTTCTTATGACGCTGTGAACCCAGATATGAAATCAATATGAAAGAAATTAAACCGTGAAAACGAAGAAGAAAAAAACAATCTATAAATTTTCAATCTCTTTTCTTGACAATTTCCCCTTGAATTTCTCTGATATGGTATTATCTTTTGCTTTATATAAATTCGAACTAATATGCTTATCTTTGATGTTATCATCAAAACGTTTCGGCTATTGTCCCTCACCCTCGTCCTTCTTATAATGTATTTTAAATAGGAGGATATCTTTGGTAACAAAGAAAGAAAAAATACTGAACTGTTACGTGTTACTGTAACAACATTAGACACACGAATTCGTTCATTAGCTCAGTCACTAAATCCACTTTCAAAACCTACCACAACTCTAATTGTAAAAGGCATAATATAATTTACCTATTAGAATGCACACTATACCAGAAACACTTAAAACACCACGAGGTGATATTTATTTCGTTGAGTTCGGTAAAAATGGCCTCAATTTTTCAGACCTTTTAATACAAACGTAAATGGAAAATAATCACTCTAAGTAATTTTTGATTATTTTTCAAAATTTTTCTCTCTTTATTAGAGCATTCTAACTTTTGATTGAAAAACCTTGTTTTTCATCATCAGCGAATGACCTAGAGAATAACGTGGCGGATTTTTGTGTATTTTTTTTATGGCAGTCATTAATTTTGAAAATCTTGCAAAAATAAAAATAATTGTCGGATTTTAATGAAACTTTCAGAAACTATTCACAAATGATAGAAATTATTATAAATATCTTTATGTTTTTTTTAAGTCATGGTCATTTTTTTATTTATTACCCCCCCCCCACACACACACGCCATAATTAATTTTATGAAAACTCATGAAATTCTAATTTTATTCTAAATTTATATTTCCCAACCATGTAACAAGAAAAGGAGCCTATGTTGTAACCACATTAGACACATCAATTCGTTCACTAGCTCAGCCACTAAGGCTACTTTCAAAATCTACCACAACTGTAGAAGCCATAACATAATTTACTTATTAGATTGCACACTATGCCAGAAACAATATGTAGGAAAACCTGAATTGCCCATTCACTACAGAATTAATAATTATCGAAATCGGATCAAGTCGATTCCCCACGAAATATTATTACCTGTAGAACAACATTTTCGCCTAGAAAAACAGGATTTTAAAAGCCATGCCAAATTCACTATAATTGAAAAAATAGAAATAGACAGAAAAGGTAACATTAGAAAAATCCTAAAAAAACAAGACGACGAATGGATTTTGCGCCTCAAAACACTTCGTTCAGACGGACTTAACCACAAATATATAGAATATAAGATAATATATAGATGGAATATAAGACCATAAATCAACCTCTACCCACATTTCTCACCCACACAAGACAGGCATGCTTGCGGAGGTGTTGAGGTCTCACAATGAAACACACCCATACTAATATATACACATCATACATACTCCCAAAGAGCAAATGATAACATACACTTAACACACGCACATCCCCTTCCCAGCAACCAATAAAACTATCAAAGTGACCAATGAAATTCTGAGTCGCATGAAACTCCACAGTCTTTATCTTAAAAACAACTTAAAAGAGACCGTTTGACCAACACAAGGACTGACCAAAATTAACGATAAAAAAAAATGAAAACTACAGAAAAAGTTCATTTTCTTCAAAAAGTCGTTGACACCTGTAGTTCACTGCTACGAACAAGCAGGATTTTTTTTTCTCCTGATGATGGCCAGGCTGGCCGAAACTAGTCGAGTAACCTAAGTGAAATAATAAAACAAAAAAATATTAATATACAACCCAGTGTATCTGAAAATTTAAATTTTTTAATTTTTTAATATTTTTTATTGTTTAAAACACACACACACAAACACACATATATATATATATATATATATATATATATATATATATATATATATACATACGCTCTGTCTCTGATATCGAGCACTTTATCCCATAAATATAGCACACATTTAAACTATATTTCTTCATATATATATATATGTGTGTGTGTGTTTGTGTGTGTGTGTGTGTGTGTGTGTGTGTGTTCATATTATTGGGCCTGAGTGAAAATTATTATATGAAACAAACAAGATCCAGTTCTGCTCAGCAACTATCACATAGCTAGCAGTTAACAGAGAAGGAGTGGTTTCATGCCTTCTCAAAGGAAGCAACGGTTTGGCTGGAATTTGACCTTGGCACGTCAATCCTATCTACACTAGACATTCCTGTTTATTCGACAGAGAGAGAGAGAGAGAGAGAGAGCGATAAATAACAGAAATATGAAATCCCTGCGTGTTTTCCAGATATTTCTCCACCAAAAGGCTCCCCTTGTTTCTGTGAATAGGTATTTGACACCTTTTATTTTATTTTATTTATTTTATTTTGTTTTATTTTATTTATTTTATTATATTTATTTTTTTTTTAGTTTTCTACATACTTTCCGCAATGATTGAGTGTGTAGTCAGCCAGGATCGTTTTAATACCCCCTATAAACGATTGAAATTACATAACCGTTAGGATTTTTTCACGCGTCAGAATGTCACGTTGAAAAGGAAATCGTATGAAATAGTAAAACAAAAAAAATTAAATAAGTAACAAAGACAACAAAAAAAAACGGCAAAAAAATGAAGACCCCAAAAAATTGCACCCAAGGACTTCTATCTCCAAACATCCTCTTCAAAATTTAGGAGTGGGAAGTCAAGGTGTGGTCTTTTAACTTGATTGCTACTCAATATTCACTTTTTTAATGAATAAATATCCAAGTTACGTGTTTGTTTGTTGTTTTTTTTTAAATTTTATATGTAAAAATTAAAAAATTTGCTTATTTAAACCCTTGCTTTTTGCTATAGTACTTGAGTGACAGAACAAATTTCAACTCGGAACTAATTTCAACTCGGAACTAATTTCAACTCGGAACCAATTTCACTTCGGAACCTGGCCGTTGGTCTCAAAAAGGACATCCAATCTGTTGTTAACTGGGGCAAGAAATGGCTGGTTAACTTTAATGCCCCGAAAACAAAACTGCACGAGATCACCTCTTTGCACCTCCTTGGTCTCACGCTGTCCATTGACATGAGGTGGAATAAATACATTGAATCAATAGCTTCATCTACCGCAAGGAAAGTTGGTTCACTGTGTCGGACCAGAAAGTTTTCTCACCCGAGTCCATCCTTCAAATCTATAAATCAACCATTCCTCCTTGCATGGAATACTGCTGCCATATACGGTCTGGAGCTCCCGTTTTTTTCCTTAAGGCCCTTGACAAAATCCAGAGACGAATATGCAATGTGATTGACCCTGATCTGGTTTACAGTCGCTCTCTCACAGACGTGCCGTCGCCTCACTCTGTCTTTTCTACAAATGCTTTCACGGTAACTGCTTCAACGAGCTACTTTCGCTAGTTCCCAGACTGTATGAATTAAAGCGTGCTACTAGGTTGGTATTTCGGTCCCACCCTTTCACTGTCGAAACGGTTAAATGTGGCTGTCTCTTCTACTTCAATAGCTTCATGTCTCGCACCTCCCGTCTGTGGAATTCCCTTCCTTTTACTTGCTTCCCTGATAGGTATAATCTCCAACTATTCAAATGCAATGTCAATCGATATCTCCACATGCCTTGATCTAATTCCCCGTCCTTCTCTTCATCCTTTCCTCCTTCACGCCTCTTTACTCTTGCTCCCATTCTCTGTAACCCCTTGCGTGCTAGTGACACTCCCGCCTTGCTTCGAATGAAATGCTTTAAAAAAAATAATTTCAACTTAGAATTAATTTCAACTCGGAACTAATTTCAACTCAATTTAAAATCAAAGTTATCAATTTCTGTGAATTCCTTAATAAAATGCAATGAGTCAGTGTTCATTTTTTTTAATTTAGTATTAAATATCCTTAGTAGGTAAGATAATTAAGAATTCATCTTTTCGGCTACTTTCATTCTTTCTTGTTGCAAATGAATAAAGTTGTATTTTTTTTTATTTACTTTTATTCTTTTAAACCTGACCCAATAAAGATATAATGTTCTTTGTAGCAATAACAATAGATTGCTTAGCTGTTTTTTTGTTGTTGTTGTTGTTGTTTTTGGTTTTGGTTTTTTGTTTTTTTTCTTTATAGAAAATTCTCGTTGAAAAGAAGCCGTCATTTAAGAAAATCAACAAATTAAATTTTAATTTCGTTTGAATGGTTCCGAGTTGAAATTAATTCGTATAATAGGCTTACAGCCACGTAACGTTGAAACAAGGACCCCGTACGATCAGCGAAGTCAATCAACGTCGCGCCTGGTCAGTGGCTAGACTAGTGACAAATTTGGAATACCGGGTGCTGTCAGCTTGGCTGTGTAGGTAGTAGAATAGGCTTAAAAATTATTTATTGCATTTTAAAAGGAATAAATTATAGTGATCATACTGGGGGCGGCGAATATATTATAGCAAGACCTAAATTTTTGAAATATAGAAAAATCTTTTCTCCTAAAGCAAAAAAAAACAAAAAAAAAACACTTCTCCACATTTGTAATGCAGATACGCGTAAGGTATTCTTTAGTGAACAATTTTGAGACACCTTCGACAAAAAATTGCCTTGAATTTTTTTTTTTTTTTTTTCAATAGTGCAACCCGCCTCAAGATGAGACGTAACTGGTGCGACCCAGTTGTCGGAAAAGTTCCCCAGATTTCGTAGGTATCCTTGAGAATTCAACTCCCCCCCCCCAGACCGCCTCTCTGCGCCTTCTTGGTCTCACGTTTTCCACTGACCTGAGGTGGAACGACTACATTGAATCTATAGCTTCATCTACCGCAAGGAAAGTTGGTGTGGCACCAGAAGGTTATTCTCGTCTGAGTCCATCTTTCAAATCTACATAACTACCATTCGTCTGTGCATTGAATCCGGCTGCCATATCAGGTCTGGTGCTTCTGCTATATATCGGACGAAATCCAAAAGAAGTGTCTGTAATATAATCAGTCCTGACCTGGCATCTCGGTCGCTGTCTCTTTCCCACCGACGTGACGTGGCTTTCCTCTTCTTTTTTTTCTATAAATATTTTCATGGCAATTGTTCCGATAAGGTGTTCATCGACTGCATGAATTGAAGCCTGCTACTCGATTGGCAACTAGGTCTCACCGTCTTTCTGTTGAGCTAGCTAGATGCAGCCGTCCGTTCTATTATAATAATTCATTTTCTCGCACTTCTCGCCTGTGGAACTCCCATCCAATTTCTTGGTTTCCTGCCACCTATAATCTTCAAAAGTGTAAACGTAACGTCAATCGCCATCTTCTGTCGTCCCGAAACCCGTTCTTTTATTGTCCTTTTCCTCACTTCACTTCACTAAAGTATTCGCATTCTCTTTCACTCCCTGTGTCATAGTGACATTGTCGCCTTGCCTGGAGGGAAACGATTAATATATATATATATATTGTTGGGGGGGCACCCACCTTCTCATCAGAATGGACTGATCTCTCTACCACTAATAGGACAGTTCTATAGAGTTCTGGGGAGATCAGGTCACCATCACACGTCCGTCTCTCTACCGGAAGATACAGTTGGACTTTATATTCTTTCTTATTGCGACTGACTAACCTGCGTTCGTTTGACTACTAATCCCTCTGTTGTAAATACCTCTTCGAATATACCAGTATTTTTCCCTACGTATGTGTTTGTCCTTATTTCAATACACACAGGCGGAAACACTCAACATCTCAACATATATATATATATATATATATATATGAATATGCAAGTTTCATTAAATATGACAGACAAGTTTGATTAAGTTTTATATATAATTTCTCAAGTGATCATCTAATTTTTTTTCTTTTCAGTAGATAAGTTATACAAAAACTGTTCAAATGTTGTTCTTTTTCCGAACGCTTTCGGCTATACATTTACTCATTTTCAAGGTTGAAATATATTAACTGTTAACTAGAAATAGAGTGTTGTATGCTTGTGTTTATATAATGTTTGCATTTTCAAAATAAGGTCAACATACTGTGTCCATTTGATAGTTAATATTATTCAGTGTTAGTTTTATGTCAACCTTGAAAATAGCTAAATTTTATAACCGAATGTGCTCGGAAAAAAAACATTTGGACAGTTTTTGTATAATTTATCCACGGAAAAAAATTATAAGTTCATATGAGAATTTCTATAAAAAAAAATTAATCAAAGCTACTTGTCTGTCATATTTTATTAAACTTGCATGAAAGAACGCTTGCTGCTTAAATACCCAATATATATATATATATATATATATATATATATATATATATATATATATATATAACCAAGTATATGATTGGTGTATATGGAATGAATTCCAATAACCAACAATTACTATTCTTAAAAGAGTGCTCAATACAAAGTAGAGCAGATATAATTATTTATTTTTAAAAAAAAATTTATAACATAAATATGTTATAAAATCACTACAAAAATAGCCATTTTGTTTCAACACTCTCGGTGTCTTATCAAGTGATGACGTTGAATGTAAAATATTTTACATTCAACGTCATCACTTGATAAGACACCGAGAGTGTTGAAACAAAATGGCTATTTTTGTAGTGATTTTATAACATATTTATGTTATAATTTTTTTTTAAATAAATAATTATGTATATATATATATAATATATAATATATATATAATATATATATTAAAATATATAATATAATGTAATATATAATACAATACATATATATATATATATATATATATATATATATATATATTGGTAAAAAAGAAAAGAGTACTGAGCTCTTACGTGACATCTGTTCTCCTTTACGGCAACAAATATTGGACAGTCTCCTCAAAGACGAAGAAGAGACTCGAGGCGACGGAGATGTAGTTCTACAGAAGGATGCTGAGGATACCATAGTCCGAGCGTGTGAGCAACGATGAGGTCTTGGAGAGGATGCAAACAAGAAAAAAGCTTGTACTTAACATCAGGAAGAGGCAGCTGAAGTTTCTGGGACACGTAATGCGAAAGGGGGGCCTGGAGAATCTGATACTCACAAGTCGAATAGAGGGAAAGAGAGTCAAGGGAAAGCAATGCATGACATACCTGGCGGGCTTAAGCAAGTGGATGACAGAACGTTATCCGGGGGAGGAAGCAGGGGGTGGGGAACTTGTTGAGAACTACAAGGGATAGAGGGAAGTGGAGAGCCATGATTGCCGACGTCCTGATATGGCACGCCACATATAAAGAAATAAGTTACTTTATTATCGACTAGCAGTAGAGCCCGGCATTGCCCGGGGATGTAACAGTAACAGATAGATCAAGTATCGACCATCAAAAAGAGTGAAAAATAAAATTGACAAAGATTATTGTTTAAGGTTGACGGACACGCATGTCTTAATTAGTTTTTTTTTTTTTTTTTTTACGAATTGGTCAAACCCAAACTCAAACAAAAACATTGTTTTCAATCGTTATGAGTCTACCGATTGAATAGAATTTTATTATAAACAATTGTCTTGTAAATGGAATTTTTAAAGCATTCTGAATGTAAAAATAAAGAAAAAAGTGTGCAAGACAATAAGAAACACTACCTGCCAAAAAAAAGTGAAGTTTTGTTGAAATCGGTTGAAAAATGTAGGAAATCCGATCCCATATATAAACGAACACACACACACACAAACAACCTGGGTTTTATAATTATAACTCGATATGAGTTGTCCCCTTTTATTCTGGCGACAGAATCGTGTTTTATCGTGTTTTCAAATTGATTTCATGCAAAAACAATTGTGGTTTTCCAATTTTTGGTGCTGTCAGAACCACCGCAAGGTAATTTTACGTAGTCCTGTGAAGTTTTGTTGAAATCGGTTGAAAAATGTAGGAAATCCTATCCAATATATAAACGTACAGACACACACGCACACACACAATCTGCGTTTTATAATAAGTAAGATAATTGTTTGTGAAATAAAGAAAGAGAAAAACAAAATACATATTATAATTATACATTTCTAATTGAGAAAACAAAGTGCCATTCTGTCAGTTTGGAATCTCAAATAATAATCAAAAGCTTTTGCAATCATTGGTACTATGAGCATTGAATTTCACTGATTATGAGTGTGGATTTTTCATAGTAAAGGGGAATAGGTTGCACTGGTTTTCACAGCACTAAAATGAACATTAGCTTAACACTGATAAATATTTAACAAGATTAAAATCTTAAAAGAAAAAAACAAAAAACAAACAAGCTATTGTTTGACATTATTGCAAAAGCAAAGTAGATGACAAAAGATATCACTAAGCAAAAGTTCTCCATTTCCTCCTTCAATATTAAATTTGTCTGGTTTTTTGATATTTGGAAGAAGAAAAAAAAAAGAAATTAGGCAGCATATATTAGCTATGTGAAACTTAACTTAAAATTTGATATGAAATTAAAATACACATATTCATAGTTTACAAGAGAGAAAGAAATAAAAATTGGTCCCTTTGTAAACAAGAAATGTGTATTTATTAAAAGAAATACTAAACCAATATTCGTTTGGCAACAACACCTGTCACTCTGCAAATGAGATAATCCTTTAAGTTGAATGATTCAAGGGAGACAAGCAAAGGTGGTGGGACATTTATACCAACTGACTCAAGATTTACAGTGACTGTAAAAAAAACAAAAACTTTCTAACTAAATATCATTTTTAGCATATTTTCTTCAGTTAAAAAATAAAATTCTTATTTCCCTATAGACATGCACAGCAATGATAAAAATGAAGGCAAAATGAATGGAAACAAATTTTCGGATGTATAATTTTCCTAATTGAGAAAACAAAGTGTCATTCTGTCAGTATGGAATCTCAAATAATAATCAATGCTAGAAACAAGATCAAAATATAATCTAATAAATTGCTAAAGACATCTAAGTTTTTAACTTTTTAACAATATTTTTAAAATGCAGAAAACTAATTGTATGTTTACATTGAAAAAAGGTTGTTAATTTATGCTATCATTAATAATATAGTTGGAACAATAACAAAAATGTTATGACCTAACAAATCTGTAAATAAAATGCATTTATTAGTTTCAGAACTTGAAACTGATGGATTACTTCTCAAACTTTTAAATATGCATATGAATCCCATTAAAAGTGAACATAAATTTAAGCAAATGTTTAAAAAACAACACTTTTCTGAATAATTTTCAGGTTAAATGAATATTTTAGGAATAACTGCTTATTAAATTTGCAATAACAAAAAGAAATGAGATGCCACAAAAATAAATCTAATTATGAATACAAGTATTGTTAATAAATATTGAAAATTAAAACTAGCAAGAGTTTTTTTTTTGAAATATAGAGTTTTTAATAGTAGTGTAATTTTTTCATTTGATATTGCTTGAAATTATTTCATTTTGTTTGAGAAATAAAGAAAGAGAAAAACCAAATACATATTATATACAGTATCCAGTAGATTGTTCAGAAAGAAGATTTTGTCTGATGATATCAGATGCAAATAACCAAATCAGTTTTCTGTAATATTATTAAATCAGACAACAGAAGTTCATGATGAACCTAAAGTTATTTCAATTTAGCTAATGCTTTGTAGAATGACTAATATAAAATAAAGAGCAACACATGTCTATTGCCAATCTTTTAATCTAGTCTAACCTGTTTTACTCTTTTATTGCCATCAAACACCAAGGATATGATTTTGTTCTTTTATGTAAATTATCTTAATGCGCAAAATCAGCAAAATATTATTCGACAAAACAGAAAATATGAAGAGGAATGTTTTATACCAAATGTGACGTCGTCCCCTGGTCGCAGCGCCAACCGTGTCGTTCTATCCCAGTCTACCACGGCACCAACTGTGACGTCCTACTTTGATTCCCAGTCTGCCTACCCACGTTGTGAATTGATCTAGGCAGAGGAAATCAATCAGTCATCGGGGCCGTACTGCAAACCGAGTCCAACGGGGGTGATACCACAAAAGTACGCATAAAAGGCAATAAAATGAAAACTCAAAAGTTCAAAGTATCAAAGAAAAAGGTAACAAACTTTATGTCTAGTTGTTCGATACATAGGACTGCATCTATCTCCCGACCCGTTCTATGGATTGTGACACGTCGTTTTCCGCTAGGCAAGTTTTAACACTTCAAGTTGTCTGCTCTCTAAGAAATTGGTGTTTCGGTGGGTTTTTGGACGAAAGTCAAAAGAAAAACTTATTTCGGTGATCTGGATCTAAGTCGCTCTTCAAAATAATTGTTCTTGGTTTGAAGATGGGTCCGGATGTGTGCGTTAATCCTGGTCAGCTATCTGCGAGGCTTGCCTCAACCGGAGACTGACTCTGGGAACTGCTGGGTCTCGACTCATTTCTGCTCGTTGTGGCTTCGTTTATATGGGCGCCGGGGGGTTCCTCGATAATTCTAAATACATATCCACCTCTCTGGTTAGGAATTTCCACCTTTTTCCATTTTTGGGAACCTTTCCTCACTCCCACCTTCTCATCATACTTCAGAGGGGCGTGAACTGCCCTCCCCACATCTTCGTGGCAACCTCTCTTACTCATCCTCCAGATGGGCGGCAACAGCCTCCCTCGTGCATCACGTGATCACCACTCGACCAATGATGTCTTAGTCGGGCGTGGACGAATCTGCGGCTTTGTTTCAGGAAGAAAAAAAATATCTTGCTTAAAAAAAAATTAACTCTTTTCTTTCCCTTTTCTTCCCCTTAATGGTTTATCATTTCTCCAGCCGCGAACGGGACAATATGACAATGGCGGTCATAACTCTTGTTCTACACGTGGTTTACGTCAGGTATTTTATCGCTAATTATCAGAATGTGTGGTCTTCTTGACACGGTCTCAAAAAAAACATCTCCAAAGTTCCAGTTAGTCTGTCGCCTCGAAGAAAGAAAGAAAGCACATTCATTTCCTTCGGTACAAATTCCTGATAACAAAATTTTATTATCGCAGTCCAAGAATGTTCCGTCGGACGTTCGCGGGTGGTTTTTTAATTTTTCATATCTGTCCAAGTCTTTTTAGTTGCCTGTTTTTCGTCACTTAACGAAATAACATTTTCATTTGAATTTTTTTTCTTTGGCCAGCCGGTCTGTAGTTGATAATAAGATGTCTTCCCGTACCAATGATTTGTTTTCATATCCTTAGATAACACAGCCGATGCCAAAACATATCTGATTCTTTCCTTCTTTCCCTTTCTTTTTACTCAGAATTTCCCTGTCATTGTAATGACACTCTTTCGCCATTTGTTACTTATCAAAATATCCTTTTATCCATTGTCTCTTTGCTATGTGTGTGTTCTTGCTTACCACTCACGATTCGGTTCTTAGCCTCTCCTTTTCTTCTTTTCTTTCTTTTCCCTTTCTGCCTCGTTAAATGGTGCCACACAAACTCCTTTTTCTATATTGCAAAAGATGACGCCATCTTTAAAATAGGCTCTCTTATCTTATACAAAGCAAAAACTGACTAAAGCGATTTTAGCATGTCCAAAACGCAGTTACAGATTCCATAAATAATAATAATTGGCCATTTATTTTTCCTGAGAGCACATGTGCCCTATTTTGTAGTGACCCAGAGCCTCAACTGGACATTTCACCATACCATTTACACAAATAGTAAGATGGAGCGAGCGTGTGAGCAGCGATGTGGTCTTGGAGAGGATGCAAACAAGGAGAAAGCTTTTGCTTAACATAAAGAAGAGGCAGATGACATTTCTATGACACGTGATGAGAAAAAAGGGCCTGGAGAATCTGATACTCACAGGTCGAATAAAGGAGGAAAAGAGACAAGGGAAAACAACGCATGACATACATGGCGGCTTTAAGCAAGTGGATAGCAGAGCGTGGTCTGGGAGAGTTGACAAAGGCACGAAACTTATTGAGAGCTACAAGGGATAGGAGGAAGTGGAGAGCCATGATCGCCTACGTCCTGAAAGGAAACGACACATAAAAAGAAAATAAAGAAGACATCAAAAGAATGGCAGCAAGAGAGAATTTCATAAATATACAGACACCTACAGTTTTTTCTATCACTTTCTAAGATGCAAATAACCAAATAAGTTTTCTGTAATATTATTAAATCAGGCAACAGAAGTACTTGATGAACTTAAAAATGATTTCAAATCTAGCTAAAGCTTTATAGAATGACTAATATATAATAAAGAAATCAGATCATACCTATTGTTAATCTTTTATTCTACTTCGTGGTTCAAAAAGTCATGCGATAGTTGGCAGTAAACCTACACTTGTGAAATAGCAACCAAAGAAAATTTGCATATCATCTTCTGTAATTCGACCAACACGATTTCTTAACAATATATTGCCACACTAACAGCATGGCCCGGCGTTGCCCGTGCTTGATTCAAAAATCGTTCGGCTCATACAGCAATCGCTTTCACTTGACTTAAAATGTTTTTGTCCTTCCTTGCCTTTAAAGTAGTACCCTTTGCCGTGCTGATGTTGCTACATGCCTTACTTCTTGCCTATCTCACACTGCGAATTTTTTCGAAGCTCTATACTAAACATTAAATCTATTACGAAAAAAGAACTAAACAAAATGAACATAAAACGATGAGCTTTAAAAAAAAAGGACTCGTAACTGGAAAAACCGAATGAAAAAAGAATATTAACAACAAATACTTTTTCACAGCCAACCCAGTTCTGCGGAATCAGAATCAACGTTGAGTTTAAGCAAGCGAATGAGCCAATTGGAATAAAGTGCCATGCAGATTTAAATTTTTCCCACTTGTGACGAATGCAGCTATCGATTGTTTTTGCATGCTAGCATGCTAGTTAACATTCGTTTCAGTCAGCTGTTGGCTCTCACGCTGGCCAATAGAATCTTCCTGCCTATTCGTGGCAACCAGTTATTGGCTCTCGCTCTGGTTAGTAGAAAATGGCCGCAAACTACATGAAATGTGCCGTAGAAACATGAAAAAATTGATTATTTCCACTATCGATGGGAGTTGCAAAATGCAAAGTCGGTCTTGGCCTTCCCGCTAAAATTGCGGCCGTGCATTCGTTACACACACACACACACACACACACACACACGATCCCAACGACCAAACCGGCGGAAGAAGACAGCCCCAATCGGGCAGGCGTAACCAAGACGGTCTTTGAGAGACCAAGCATTCAACAGCCCGATGCAACCAGGTTGGCCAGATCTCGCCTGTCTCTGTTCACTTTGAGCCGTGGTGGGAGGTGCTTTCTGTCCAATTGTGTCGGGCGCAGAGTTGTCCACCATAATCAAATTGTGGACTCATCAGTCTCACTTTGATTTACAGCCATCTCCGTCCACCATCGCCAGAAGCTGAGGAGGGAGGGAGAAAGGAAATAGGGAGAAAGGATGACGATCCCGATGATCGGATGTGATCGGGTGCCGACGATGATTTATTTTCTTTTGTCCACCAAAATTTTCTCGTTGTCCACCAAAATCAAATTCATGCGAATGGCCTCATCAAACTCTTTTTGACTACCCTTCGGGAGAAGGGCTGGGCCTGAACAGTCTGCCAGAGGCGGAAAAAAGGGCGTACGGAGAAAGGGTCACGTTCCCATTGTTCGGATGCAAGCGGATGCTGACTACTCGATTATCTTTATAACAATATTTGAACCTTACCCCTAGCTGAACAGCGGCCTGCCCAACGCAAACCACGAAGCCATCGCTGGTAACGATAGAGAGATATTTACAAGATCGCCCGGAAGACTGCGTTAATACATCGCCATTGTCGACAAACCGCTAAAAGGCCTCTTCATTAACAAAACTTGGATCGTCGCCACTAAAACAAACTGCCTCCTTTTCGTCAACTTTAAATTGAGGCTAGGGAGAGCGATAAAGAGTTCACTTCACGCCTTCTGGTCATGGTGGGTGCTTCCTCCCATCTTTTTTTTTTGTGGGAGCTGTGAAGTAAAGCTCAAAAAAAAAAAGACGAATCCTAGGGTAGGAGATTTATTTTAGGAACGACTGACAATCTCCCTGAAGTTAATGGTTTTGATGTGTGTTGACGGCTTAAAGAATTTCGCCAAGAAGACATAAACCCGCTTCTGTCTGTCTTCCCCGTTTCCAGACATTTTTAAGGAAAATTCACCACAAGCAAGGCGGGAGTGCCACTAGCACACAAGGGGTTACAGAGGATTGAGAACAACAGTTAAGAGCCGTGTCTGAGGAAAGGATACAGAGAAGGACGGGGGAACAAGCTCAGGGTGTCAGATGTCGGTTGACATTACACTTGTATATTTGAAGATTATAGTCATCGGGGAAGCAAGTAAGAGGGAGTTCCAGAGACGGGAACTGCGATAGAAGAAGCTGTTTGAGTAGAAGAGACAGTTACATTTAGCCGCTTCGACAGTGAAAGGGTGGGGCCGAGGTGCCAGCCTGGTAGCGCGTTTAAATTCATGAAGTCCGGGAATCAGGCGAAAGTAGCTCATAGGAACAGTCGCCGTGAAAATATTTGTAGAAAAGTGACAGAGGGAGGCCACAGCACGTCTGTGAGAAAGCGACTGTAGACGAGATGTCAGATCAAGGCCCATCACATTGCATATTCGTCTCTGGATTTTGTCGAGTACCTCGAGAAGTTCAGCGGGATCATCAGTCCATATATGACAGCAATATTCCATGCAAGGACGGATGGTTGATTTATAGATTTGAAGGATAGACGCAGAGATAGATAGATAGATAGATAGATAGATAGATAGATAATGAACAGACTGAGATAGATAGATAGATAGATAGATAGATAGATAGATAGATAATGAACAGACTGAGATAGATAGATAGATAGATAGATAGATAGATAGATAGATAATGAACAGACTGAGATAGATAGATAGATAGATAGATAGATAGATAGATAGATAGATAGATAGATAGATAGATAATGAACAGACTGAAATAGATAGATAGATAGATAGATAGATAGATAGATAGATAGATAGATAGATAGATAGATAGATAACAGCAATATTCCATGCAAGGATGAATGGTTGATTTATAGATTTGAATGAAGGACTCAGACGAGAAAACTTTAGTTTCTTTCGGGAAACAGTACGTCAATCTTCTCGAATGAGATGCTGTTGTGTGGCAAATAATGAGATGGAGAGATCAATGAATTACGTCTAATTTATTTATATCTCCATCTTAAGTCCGCACTTAATTAAAAATGGCGTCACTAAAGAATTAAATATGTCTCTTTTGTGTATGAGTTCATTCTTCGAAATTAATTCTTTAAATTTCAGCTGCCAAAAAATGCCTCCATAGTTTTAATAGAAAATCAGATCTCTTGGTTATCAGCCAAGCAATTTTGCTACTGAATGCAACTGACAAGCCCACCGTAAATGTGTATCCGCTCCAGAGGGTCCATTTATCATTCAGCGTGTCGGCTTTGTTTATATATTTGTTATTTCTCGATCAATTACCGCCAAAATTATTCCATCTTTAAAAATATTAATGTGTCAAGCATTCCTGTATATATATGTACAGAAGTCTTTAATGTAGATAGATAGATAGATAGATAGATAGATAGATAGATAGATAGATAGATAATGAACAGACTGAGATAGATAGATACTGAAACAGTCTACCAAGCTCTTCAAAATAACCGGGAAGCCCGAGCCGTGGCACTAGACATCTCCAAACCATTTGATAGGGTTTGGCATGCTGGCCTTCTTCGCAAGATCCAGGGTTATGGCATTACGGGTCGATTATATAACCTAATACGATCATTCCTGTCAAACCGTAAATTGAAACGTCCTGGGTATGACGGTAAACTACATCCGCGTCCTGGGTACGGCGATAAACTGCATCCAACAGCAAGGTCTCAGATAATGTTTTCAGAAAAATAATGTTGCCAGCTCTAAGTTTTTGAAACAATAATGTTGCTAGCTCTAAGTTTTTGAAACAATAATGTTGCCAGCTATACGTTTTTCTTTTTTTTAACAATAATGTTGCCAGTTATACGTTTTTTTTTTTTTGAAACAATAATGTTGCCAGCTATACGTTTTTTATTCTATACAAAATAGGCATTTAAAATTCATATAAACTGGATTTGGCATTAAATAACCCACAGTGGTTGATATGCCATAAAACCCAAACAAACAAACAAACAAACGTAAATTGAAGGTCGTTCTCAATGGATCCTCCTCCAGTTCCTATCCCACGAACGCAGGTGTTCCTCAAAGCTCCATCCTAGGCCCCACTCTATTCCTTATCTACATAAATGACCTCCCTGACGCAATTACTTCCCAAGTTGGCATATACGCGGATGACACCACAATTTATTCCTGCCTCAAAAACAAATCTAGTCTCGCTGACAAAACTCGCCTGGCCGTGCGTCTCGAAAAGGACCTCCAATCGATTGTGAGCTGGGGCACGAATTGGCTGGTCATCTTCAACGCTTCTAAGACAAAACTTCTCTCTATTAATCACCACAGAGATCCTTCCCTTCCCTCCATTAGAATGTCTGACGCTCAACTTCTCGAGAGCAACTCTCTGCGGCTTCTCGGTCTCACGTTGACTGCTGACCTGAGATGGAATAAATACATTGAGTCAATTGCCTCGTCCACTGCAAGGAAAGTTGGCTCCCTGAGTCGCGCCAGGAAGTTTTTCTCCCCGGAGTCGATGCTCCAGATCTACAAATCAACAATTCGCCCTTGCATGGAGTATTGCTGCCATATATGGTCTGGTGCCCCTTCTGTTTGCCTCGGGGTTCTTGATAGGCTCCAGAAGCGGATATGCAATGTAATTGGCCCTGCCCTGGCGTCTCGTCTACAGTCACTTTCTCACAGACGCGCCGTCGCCTCCCTCTTTCTGTTCTACAAATACTTCCATGGAAATTGCTCTGAGGAGCTGTATTCGCTGGTTCCCAGACGTCATGAGTTCAAGCGCCATACGAGGCTGGCATCCCGCTCTCACCCCTTCACTGTCGAAACTCCTAAATATAGCCGTCTCTTCTACTCTAATAGCTTCATGTCTCGCACCTCTCACCTTCCTTATTACTGTTTCCCTGTGAGCTATAATCTCCAGCTATTCAAGTGTAATGTCAATCGACATCTCCAGTTGCCTTGATCTATCCACTACCCTCATCCTTTCTTCTATCACTCCTACCTGACTTTGCTCTAAATTTTCTGTAACCCCTTGCGTCCTAGTGGCTTACCGCCTTGCTTGGGGTGAAATGCTAAAAAAAAAAAAAAGAAAAAAAAAGATAGATAGATAATGAACAGACTGAGATAGATAGATAGATAGATAATGAACAGACTGCGATAGCTAGATAGCTAGATAGCTAGATAGAAGCGAACTAAGATAGATAGATAGATAGATAGATAGATAGATAGATAGATAGATAGATAGATAGATAGATAGATGAGAGCAATATTGCATGCAAGAACGGATGGTTGATTTATAGATTTGACGGATAGCCTTGAAAATATCTCATCACTGTCATGTCACAATACTTAATAACAGTAAACACATATACACACAAGAAAGACATACACAAATTCGCTCAAATATATATATATATATATATATATATATATATATATATATATCATGATCATCACGATGACAGGATGTTATCGTAGGATTTCTCTGCAGAGCTAATCACCGGACTAGTTTTAAGTGAAATGCCGGATAGGTATTAATACATGCGTAGCGGGTTTTGACAAGTATGCCTGGCAAAGTCCATCCCTCTCCAGGTCAAAGCATAGCCGATGTTCTCTAACTTGAAGTCTCGGCTTGGTCAGGGGACGTGCCCAGTGAATTGGAGGAATCTTCTGCCCAGACCATTAGCTTCAGTCCCATTAAGATTATGGCACACAATTTCATATACGTCGAAACCGACGGGAAAGTCCATTATTATTATTATATATATTTCTTCATATATATATATATATATATATATATATGTGTGTGTGTGTGTGTGTGTGTGTGTGTGTGTGTGTGTGTGTGTGTGTGTGTGTGTGTGTGTGTGTGTGTGTGTGACGTAATTGTTTACATTTGGATACGCCATGAGCAGATATGAATGTACGTGAGAGAGTCATTGAAGATTGAAGTTCAAATACAGTAAATTCGACATTGCTAACCGAGCGCTCTTCTGTGGCCAAATCCGTTAAAGGCACGTCAAGCTAAATGATGATTCCGTGTAGGATACAGGTTCGAATCCAGTCGGAGGACGAATATTTCCTGTGAAATTTCTCGGCGATTCAGGCCGGTAGATGTTGTTTATTATAAGCAGACCATTTACTTAAATTTTTATATCTATAAAAAGAATGTTAAACATAAAAATGTCTTATTTTTTATTTATATATATATATATATATATATATATATATATATATATACTATAGAAATGCATTGCAAATGAGGCAGCTTCTCTGTGATTTTTTTCTACAAATACTTTCATCGTAATTGTTCTGATTAACCTTTCTCTTTGTTACTTAGACTTTATGAATTTAAGCGCAGTACTAGATTGGCGGCAAGGTCTCATCATTTTGCAGTTGAAATGGCTAGATGTAACTGTTAGTTCTAGGCTAACATTTTTTCTCGTACTGCTTAATGAAGGAACTCCTCACCGGCCTCTGCTTTTCGACCAGCTTTAAAATTTAAAAACATCTTTATGCAATGTCAATCGTTATCTTCTATCTTCTTAATTCCTTTCCTTTTATTCTTCTCATGCCTTAATAATATTTCTCCTTTTCTTATATTCTTTCACATTACGTCTTAGTGGCTTTATTTCCTTATTTGGGGTGAAATGATTAAAAATGGGATTGTCGGTGGTCAGGAGTAAAACCAAGCATTAGCAATAGAATACGATTATTATGTACTAGCTTAAAAGCCGCCCTATTGCATCACAATAGGTAGGGAGGAGTAGATGCGATAGGCAACAATAAACTAAATAAGAACGCAAAAATGGTCGCTGCATTTAAGTATTGAATTAATATTTAAACTTACCTATTAAAAGTTTAACGATAATTCTTCTGCTGCTACTTAATTTAAAAAACACTTTGATGTGCGTATGTCCTTACTTTCCGTACAAACAATTATTTTTATTTTATGGATGACTTTCGCTGGATTTATATTTAGTGCTGTTAAATCCTTTGGCTATGGAATAAAGTAACCAACAAGCTTCCCAAGAGAAACGGTCACACTCACAGTTTTAAATCGTTGGTCATTCGCGGCAAGAGACCAATAACTATGTCTAGCTCCAGGCCAGTTGCAGACTGACCAGGGTGTCAGCTTGCCCGAGGGTAAATAGGCCCCCCTATATAAAATAAAAATGCAATAAAAAAACAAACACAGACAAGTGTAATAAAAAAGAATAATAACTTTATAAAGTCGTCTGCATACTATCAGTTATTGAAGTCTAATATGAGAGGACATTTTCAAAGTTAAAGATCGTAAAGACTAGGTTAAGAAATTCGCTGTTTGGTAAGAATTTGACATCATGAATGTTGCTATCCATTGAAAAAGAATTGTTAGATGAATTGGATGAAGAAAGAATTATTGGCAGATTCGAACAATCATCCAATGAACACAAACAATTGCTCTTAATATAGCGGACTGCATGCAATGTTTTGTTGTGCTTTTGAACTATCTGTTAATGTGTAAATTGTGCAGCAAACTATTTCAAAATATCAACCAACTAGCTTAAAAGCTGTCATATCGGGCGGCATGTAAGCTACCTCCTGCGGAGGGCTCTTGATTGGGCTTTCGACTTGTTCAGGAGTTTGAGAGTCCCTCTTTGAATATTCTCACCATTGGAAGCTCACTTGGCTGCCGTTTGATCTAGGTTTTCATTTGCAAAGATCTTTCTTTTCCTCGCTGCAGCCTTGGCTCTTTTGATTGCAATCTGGTCCTCTGTTGACGGAGATTTCATTTTGCGAGGCATACTGCTGCCGTATGCGATAGGCAACAATAAACTACAAAATAACTCAAAATTGACCAGTGCATTTAAATATTGCATTAATATTTAAGCTGACCTTTTAAAAGTTCAACGATAATTCTTCTGCCGCCATTTTAATTTAAAAGACAGTTTGATGTACGTAGGTCCTTACTTTCCGTACAAATAATTATTTTTATTTCATGTGTGCCTTTCACGTGATTTCGCAATTAATTTCGATTATTCCCAAGTTTATTTCCAAGTTATAAATCTTTTATCGAGCAAAAGAATTCATCGAAAAAATATCGAGACAAAAAAAAGACGAAAACTATCGCAGTAATGAAAATCTGGAAATCACAAATTCCTGTAACATGAGCTATTGAAAGTTAGAGAGTTATGTCCCTTTAATTGAATAAGTGTGACACTGTGGCACACTGACATTAGCATTTATTATATCGAATAAGGAGATGAGCTATTGAGAGTTGTGTCCGTTTAGTTCAACGATAATTCTTCTGCCGCCACTTAATTTAATGACAATTTACAAGCAATTATTCTTATCTTATGGGTGTCTTTCGCTGGATTTCGCAATTAATTTTGATTATTCATAAATTTATTTCCAACTTATAAAAATTGTTATCGTGCAAAAAAATTCGTCGCAAAAACATCACGTAAAAATCCCCGTAAACTATGTCAGGATTGCGCGTCCGGATCCAGCCTGGAATGTTTTTAATTTGTTCACGGAGTTGGCCTGATTTCAAAATGGTATGATATGTTGGGCTATGGCCTCTAGGAATAAAGTTGAAAACATGAAGAATTTTATTTTGAAACACTAATTTGAGAACTGATTTTTTTCATTTGAACATGACCTATTGAAAGTTAGAGAGTTGTGTCCCTTTAATTGATTTTATCAGGAGAATCTAAGATGGCGGAATCCGAAAACAATCACAGTAAAGAAAACTTAGGAATCCCAAATTTCAGAATTGCGTGTCCAGTTCCGGCCCGGAATGCTTTTAATTTCCTCACGGAGTCGGCCTGATTCCAAAATGGTTTGAAATGATGGGCTATGGCCTCTTAAAGTAAAGTTGAAAAAGTGTGACACAGTGACACACTGACATTTGTATTTATCATATAGATTTACTATTTTTTACTAATTTGCAATTTTTTAGATAAATATTATCGCATTGTTTTCAGTCTGTTCATTTTCATGCTCTGGTTTTTCATTCGTTTTTTTTATTTTTTTTATTTTATTTTCCCTCTTTTTATCTGTTTTTCTTCTGTTCCATTTATATCGTTTCTTCTTTTATTCATCCTTTTATCGTTGTCTCGTTCTTCCGTCAACACTCATCTCGCAAATTCCGAGAAATATCGGATGTCTTTTTTCAGAAAGACTATACAATTTACCCTTATTTTGTTTTTTGTCTATTTTTCCTTCCATTTTTTTTTCTCTCTACCCTAAATTTAATACTTTAACATCTTTTTAGAAAAGATAAAAAATAAAAATAAAAAAACGTTAAAAAAAAAAATAAATAACAGGAATTTCGCATTTCCCGGGCGAACAAGACGCAGAGATGAGATCAGCCATCACCCCGACGAGATCTGCCATCACCAGACGAGATATCAAAATTAAACTCAGTGAAAGACGTCTCCTTTCAGTTCAGCGTTACAGACAAAAGCTCCAACTGTTCCAGCGTTCTTAAATGAGACAACAAGAAAGAAAGAAAGAAAGAAAGAAAGAAAGAAAGAAAGAAAGAAAGAAAGTAGTAGTAATATCTGCCTTAAAACTTGCAATATAAAGAGCTCTACGTCCCAGGCTCGCTAAATAGTACATGTCAAAGCGACTCTTAATGCACCAGATATAGAATCGATAAGCCTCGTGTAGATGAATGAAAACACTGACAACGTCATGGTTAAGTGATCAACGGTCTGTACAATATACAGAGACCATGTGTGGCTTGTAAATCAGACGCTCCTAATTTCTCACTGATAGAGTAAAATATGGTGGATTTAGATTAGAAGGGAACGGGCGTAAGTTTAAAGGCTCCGGAATTCCATCACGTGTTTGTCCTCACAGACAATCAATAGCCTCGTTTCGAGAAGCGTTAATTAGGTGATGTTTCCAGGTAGTGTAAACTTCTGTCACCCGACTAATCAGTGAAGAGATTATGTGTGCGAATTTTAAAGCATCATTATTATTATTATTATTATTATTATTATTATTATTATTATTATTAGCCGAAAACATGTCTTGCAAACATTTTTATTAATAATTGTTTTGTGCAAATGAATATATATATGTGTGTGTGTGTGTGAGTGTGTATGATTATTTACTCGCTGCCCCACGCTGCAAGATGTGGCACAAGGCCGAGTTTAAAGCGGGTAATCAGAGCCCGTAGGCTCGGAGAAAATTTCCCTATAGACAACGTAAAAAGCGGAGTCAGCTTCCCGAGACGAGACTGTGCCCAAAGAGCACAGCCTCGTCTGGAGGTTACCCTCTGACATAAGCCAGGTAAGTATATATATATATATATATATATATATATATATATATATATATTGGTTGGATTGATGTGAGTTTGTGACCCAGGGTTTCACGCTTTTGAGATCATCAGACAAACTGATTAATTTTTTAAAAATTTAAATTTATGTAGATTGCGTCACAAATTCACATCAATCCAACCAAATATGTTAGCTCTATCTCTGATATTGAACGCTTTCTAATAAGTACCGCGCATATAATATATAAATAATTATATATATATATATATATATATATATATATATAACGCAAACTTTTCACATGTATATATATATATATATATATATGTGTGTGTGTGTGTGTGTGTGTGTGTGTGTGATAAGATAAAGGACAAATAGGAAACGTTTATCCATCTAACAGGTGTCACTTTCTTTTATTAAAGCTTCGTCAAAGGTGCAGAGAATAAAAAGACAAGACAGAACTTTGGTATTTTCAATTTTGGTTGGATCGATTCTCATTGGTCAGTCATGTATTACACGCATTAAAAACCATAGATAATTCTATATATTTGTAAGTTCATAAAAATTTATGTCTAGCAATTTTCCAGGCGTAGCTTAGATGGGGCACAAGGCCGAAAGTATGGGGCATCCAGTGAGGATCGAACTCACTATTCAGTTGTAAATGTTCTAGCGAGACAAGCTTGCTAATCATTACACCGCCTTGAGGTGCCCAAATTCTAATATGTCTAAGCGGGCAACGGACGGTTATGAGTATTCGTAATCGGGTATGTGTGTCTGTCTAGTAGGAAGAGTCCCGATGCTTTCTCTTTTGTAGTGTTAGTCAGCATAGTAGGGTGGTATTCTATTAATCTGGGGCTGTTTTTATGTCCGTACTGTTTCTATTAGATAGACATAAATTAGATTCTTTAAGAATGGATTCAAAGAAAGATGGCGATTTAATTTAATGTTTTAGGCGTGTGTTTTTAGTTAGTAACAATGTTATGACTAAAGCTTTCAAAACATTTTCTCCCTAAAGAATTCTGTTCTTTTTTAATTAAGGTGACACTGGCAAAATCAAAATTACGACCAGCATCATTCCTGTGTAATACGAGAGAGTTTGAATGATTGTCCAAACACAAATCTCTTCTATGTTCGTAGACGTTATGTTTCCCCTACATAATTTTTTTGCATTGTAAACAATCTATTTGATCAGTACCAGCATTTGAAGTTGCTGAAGGTGTTCATGCACATGATACATGACTGACCAATCAGGATCGATCAACATGTGATAAATGTACTGGGATTAAGCATTTTATTTTATTTTGTGTTCATAGAAGTGATAACTTTTCCAGACATAAAATGTGTAAAAATTCCCAAATGTTCTGTATATCAGAACGCTTTCGTTTATTATTTTAACTTATTATTATTATTTTATCAAGGATCATTTTATTGTTATTTTCGACTAAATGTGAGGAGGCTTTATATTTTTTTTTTTTTTTTTTTTGGTTTTTTTTTTTTTGGTTTATTTTGTTTAACGGCATATCAACCTCAATGGGTTATTTAATGCCGACAACATTTTTAGGATAGATTCGTATGAATAGAATATGTATTCTTTGGTTTAGATTGGTTTGGTTTATTTTGTTTCACGGCATATCAACCTCAATGGGTTATTTAATACCGACAACATTTTTAGAATAGATTCATATGAATAGAATATGTATTCTTTGGTTTAGATTGATTTGGTTTATTTTGTTTTACGTCATATCAACCTCAATGGGTTATTTAATACCGACAACATTTTTAGGATAGATTCATATGAATAGAATATGTATTCTTTGGTTTAGATTGATTTGGTTTAGTTTGTTTTACGGCATATCAACCTCAATGGGGTATTTAATGCCGACAACATTTTTCGGATAGATTCGTATGAATAGAATATGTATTCTTTGGTTTAGATTGATTTGGTTTATTTTGTTTTACGGCATATCAACCTCAATAGGGTATTTAATACCGACAACATTTTTAGGATAGATTCATATGAATAGAATATGTATTCTTTGGTTTAGATTGATTTGGTTTATTTTGTTTTACGGCATATCAACCTCAATGGGTCATTTAATACCGACAACATTTTTAGGATAGATTCATATGAATAGAATATGTATTCTTTGGTTTAGATTGATTTGGTTTATTTTGTTTTACGGCATATCAACCTCAATGGGTTATTTAATACCGACAACATTTTTAGGATAGATTCATATGAATAGAATATGTATTCTTTGGTTTAGATTGATTTGGTTTATTTTGTTTTACGGCATATCAACCTCAATGGGTCATTTAATACCGACAACATTTTTAGGATAGATTCATATGAATAGAATATGTATTCTTTGGTTTAGATTGATTTGGTTTATTTTGTTTTACGGCATATCAACCTCAATGGGTTATTTAATACCGATAACATTTTTAGGATAGATTCATATGAATAGAATATGTATCCTTTGGTTTAGATTGATTTGGTTTATTTTGTTTTACGGCATATCAACATCAATGGGTTATTTAATACCGACAACATTTTTAGGATAGATTCATATGAATAGAATATGTATTCTTTGGTTTAGATTGGTTTGGTTTATTTTGTTTTACCCCATATCAACCTCAATGGGGTATTTAATGCCGACAACATTTTTAGGATAGATTCGTATGAATAGAATATGTATTCTTTGGTTTAGATTGGTTTGGTTTCTTTTGTTTTACGGCATATCAACCTCAATGGGGTATTTAATACCGACAACATTTTTAGGATAGATTCGTATGAATAGAATATGTATTCTTTGGTTTAGATTGGTTTGGTTTAGATTGGTTTGGTTTATTTTGTTTTACGGCATATCAACCTCAGTGGATTACTTAATGCTGACAAAAATTTTTATTGCTGGTAATATTTTATTTTATCAAAGTGTTTTTGGTAATATATTTCCTTTAAAATTATATTGCTGTTAACAATTTTTTTCAAAAATGTATTGCTGGTAATAGTTAACTATTTGCCCATAGCTGGGACCTTAATAGGTGCTACCACTCCGTGTCAGGTTAGACCTGGGAACACTATCAATTAAGAGGTAGTTCCACACTCCTCAAAACCTCCAGATCAGTGGCCTTGCTGCTGGACGTAGTTTAACGTTTTACCCAGGACGCGGATGTAGTTTAACGTTTTACCGAGGACGAGTTGTTTTTTTTTAAATTTTCCAAAAGTTTTCATTGAGACACACACGGAAACCGACCAAACCCCCACATGCTTTTAGAAAATACAAATATAATAGCCGAAGAATTAGGAGGAAGGAATGATAAAAGGCAGAGAAAAAAGAAAGAAAGAAGTGTCATAAGGATTAACTTCCCTCGATTTGAACTCTTCTGGAATTATCCACCCTTTTGCTGTGGTGTATACAGGGTGTCCATAATTTTGCCGTTCAATTGGAGCAGTTTAATTTTAAAGTCAGCCCACCAGAAAATCAATATAAGTAATAACACTTGGGTGCAACTGATGCACATCTCCAAATGGGGAGGTTGACAATTTGAATGGGGGTGGTGGCCCTCAAAAGGGCCGTTTTTGCGTTCTCAATCTTGTTTTCAACAGTTGAAGACATTTTGGGTGCAGCTGAGGCACATCCCCAAATGAGGGGTCAACAATTTAAAGGGTGTGACCCTGAGAAAGGAACTGTATAATAATAAATAATATTATTTAAACTATTTATTTTTATTAAAGTTTTTATGAAAGATATATATACAAGCACAGATAGTAAATCGCAAAACGTTGCTGAGAGTTATAATGGACAGGAAGTAGTGGAGAGCCATTGTCACCAACAGTTTGGACTCAAAACCGGTACTGAATAATTATCTACGAAGCAAAAAAAAGTTCATCAAAATCGGATGAAAACTGTGGAAATGCATAAACAACATCCAATCACACACATACATACACACACACATTTTGAAAATTATAGATATAGAAAACTATAGTGAAGCATTATATTTGAATTGTTTCAATTAGAAATATTTACATCGGTAGTTAACACACTGATGCAGTTAGCCTACGGCGATCCCTGGCGCAAGCATACTAGCCGACTTACCGGTGCTGATACATCACAGGATTTAAAGTCAGCTTTTTGCAGCTGTTGTATTAGACGACGCCCTGGCGGGTAATTTCTAAGATTCACTGTTCGCCTTATACGCGGGATTCAAGGCAGTAGAGAGAAACAGCAGCTAAACTACCGAACGAGCTTGTGCAAATAGATAGCAAAACAGGAAAGGGCGTAATCATTGTTTACAGTTGCAAAAGATAGGAAGTTGTGGAAGGCCATGATCGATCTCGTCCTGAAGGTACATCTATATATAACATCTATATAATAAATCACACGTTTTAAATTAAAGGGACGCAACTCTCAATAGTTCATCTCCTTATTCGATATAATAAATGCCACTGTCAGTGTCACTTTGTCACACTTATTCAATTAAAGGGACACAACTCTTTAACTTTCAATAGCTCATGTTACAGAAATTTGGGATTCCCAGATTTTCATTACTACGATAGTTTTAGTATTTTTTTTTTTTTTTACTTGATTTTTTTTTTTTTTTTCGACGAATTCTTTTGCCCGATAAGAGTTTTTATAACTTGGAAATAAACTTGGGAATAATCGAAATTAATTGCGAAATCCAGCGAAAGTCACCCATGAAATAAAAAAAATAATTTTTTGTACGGACAGTAAGGACCTACGTACATCAAATCGCTTTTAAATTAAGTGGCGGTAGAAGAATTATCGTTGAGCTTTTAAAAGGTCAGCTTAAATATTAATGCAATATTTAAATGCAGCGATTAATTTTGAGTTCTTCTGTAGTTTATTGTTGCCTATCGCATACAACAGCAATATGCCTCGCTAAAAGAAATCTCCGCCAACAGAGGACCAGATTGCAATCGAAAGAGCCAAGGCTGCAGCAAGAAAAAGAAAGTCCCGTGTAAATGAAAACCCAGATCAAACGGCAGTCAGGAGAGATTCTAATGCTGATAATATGCAAAGACATAGAGCAGTAGTTCTTGAACTTTTTGAAGTCGGAGCGTACTTGAAATCCTACCAATAATTTTAGGCGCCCTATATACAAATTTCGGAAAAATATGTTATAATGAAGCTAAATATTGCAGAAAAAAATAATGCAATTTAAAAAAATATAAAAATGAAACATACCTTAACTTTATTCATTCTTGTGTTTATTAGAAACATGAGCTTGATGAGTCTTAACGATTTCTTCAGTGTTTGGGCGTATTTTTGATAAGCAAACTCTCATTTCCTCCTCAATACATTGAAGAGTTCCTCTCTTTTTGCACTTAATTGTGGTGAGAGCAGAAAAGCCTTATTCGCATAAATATGAACGAGACGAGTACTGCAATATAATAAAGTATATCGTTGAGCTTTCTAATAAGAAAAATTATATATATTTCTTATATCTGGACACATATTTCTCTGGAATGCCAGGGCGCAACTAGACATTTTCGAGGGCGTACCACTGCGCCCAAGCGCGTCATTTGAGAACCACTGTTCTGGAGTAACATTGAGACTTCCAAAGAGAATCGATTTTCAAAGGAATCACCATGAAGACGTTCAGGGCTGACTAACACCGAAACAAGAGTATGAGAATGTGCTTTCAAAAAGACTCCCATGAGGGTGCTCACTGTCGATTAGCTTCCAAACAAATGTACAGGAATGGATAATCCCATGCTTGCGAAACCGGATGCAACTGTGACTTGGCGTGATTCTACATTTAGAATCAGACCTGAACTTGGCCCCGTTGGACTAGTGTGAAATTGAGTACAAAGCTAATTTCGGTATGACACTAGAGCAGTGGTTCTCAAACTTTTTGAAGTCAGGGCGTACTTGAAGTCCTACCAATAATTTTAGGCGCCCTATATACAAATTTCGGAAAAATATGTTATAATGAAGCTAAATATTGCAGAAAGAAATTAATGCAATAAAAGAAATATAAAATAAAACATACCTTAAGTTTATTCATTCTTGTGTTTAGAATAGAATAATTTATAATAATTTCATTCTTGTGTTTAGAATAGAATAATTTATTCTCATTGACGTGTTTACAATAAAGTAACTAATTCATCACATTTGCTTATAAACAAATAAGTGATAAATTATAAC
>OZ010575.1:20379791-20404791 GCA_963932145.1 Acanthosepion lycidas
TTCCAAAAGCTAAGCAGAGTATTAAGAAACAGGAAAATTTCGCTAGAAGCAAGGAAAAGAGTACTAAACTCCTATGTGATACCTGTCCTCTTCTATGACAGTGAGTACTGGACGATCTCCTCAAAGATGAAGAAGTGACTTGAAGCAACAGAAATGTTGTTCTACTGAGCGAGAGACCAACAAAACTCCTTTTAACACCGAAGATGAACTGAAGGCAAAGATTATGGCAGCATTCACCAACTTCAAAAAGGAGACCCTCCAGAAGAGTTGCAGGAGATTCTGAAGTAAAGTGTGGAGTGCCTAGTATAATAGTACTCAGCACACAGTTAATCATCTACTCAATCAAGAAGCTAAATGAGCCCCCAAAGTGTGAACTGTAAATCGGAGGTACCAAAATCAAACAATATAATTAAATATCTAGGAAATGTTTTAACAGAGGACGGAAAGAGCGAAACTGAAATCCGAAGGCGTATTGGAATAGCCAAAGATGCCTTCCAAAAGCTAAGCAGAGTATTAAGAAACAGGAAAATTTCGCTAGACGCAAAGAAAAGAGTACTAAACTGCTATGTGAGATTCTTTATTTTTTTCAAGAGTTGTAATTAAACTTCCTGGTTCCAGCCACAGAGTGACTGGTGTAGAGATTTTAAAAAAAATGATTTAAATATATTTTTTCAACTTACCGTGGACGGAACATGTGAGTAACGACGAAGTTTTAGAGAAAATGGAAACAAAAAGGAAACTAATGCTTAACATCAGGACAGTTGAAGTTTCTAAGACACATAATGAGGAAAGAAGGCTTGGAAAATTTAATACTCACAGGACAGATAGAAGGCAAGAGGAACAGAGGAAAACAACGCATGACATATTTGACAAACTTGGGTTGGCAGAACTGGGCTTAGGAGAAATAACAGAAAGATAAAGTTTATTAAAATCTACAAGGGAGAGGAAGTTGTGGAGAGCCATGATCGCCTATATCTTGAAAAAACACGACACATAAGAAGAAGAAGTGACTTTCTCAAAGAAAGGAAAATATGGTAGGTTCATTATTTTCTTGTGAAGGGATTTCGCGAGATGTGTGAAATATCCGGCGAGACACGGAAAACACTGGGGATGTAGATACATGAACAGATTGAACAAATTGGGTGACAAATTATTTTCCACTCTACAATCCCTTTCCTCACAGACGAAATGTCACAAGCCTCTCTCTGATCTACGGCTATTTCCATGGAAAGTGTTCAGAGGAACTACATTCCTCATCTCCACCAGTTCTAACCTTCATGTCGCCGTGCCACGCCCATTGTAGGGAACCACCGACATTCCCTTCGTATTCCATTGACGAGATGTAAGTTCCACTCGAGCAGCTTCTTTCCACGAACCGCCACATTGTAGAACTGACTCCCAAGAGGATGCTTCCCCGATCACTATAATCTTAACCTGTTCAAGTCTTGGCATAACCGTTATCTTCCCTACATATCCGTATAAACCGTGTCTCTTGCTCTGTGACCCTCTACCTCGAGTGGCTCTCGGGCCTTTTGTTGGAAGAATACCACTGTAAAACAAATATACGAACATACGATATCATCCTCTCGTATATCCCGTATTTATTGAATGTTAAGATCTAGTTTTTTCCCCTGAGAAATGCCTTCAAAATTAGTCAGCGTCTTAGCACTGAGGGGTCAAGTTGTGCGTAGGCGTTTGCCACACCCTCACCCCCGCGAACCCCAGTTACGAGCTCCAGTCAAGAACCACGGACATATAATACAATTGTTATTCATATATAATAAATACTGTACACGGTGAGTCCTCCGTATCCGCGGGGGTTAGGTATCAGAACCGACCGCGGATATTTAGAATCTGCGCATACTTGTAACCCCACACCAAAAAAAAGTGCTTATAAGTACCTATTTTAATTGTTAAAACCCCATATGTCTTGAAATTTCATCCTAAACACTTTAGAAACATTTCAGACCCTTTTAAAAACAATTTTGAAAAATAGCATTAGTGACCATACACTTTGCGTAAATTTTCTTTCATACGTACAACAACCATTTTTAATTACGTATATAGATCGATAAAACGATTGATAATACTGTATAAAATATGAGTAACAAGACATAAAATATAGTTTAAAACATTTTCTAAAAACAGAACTGTAATGATGCCCCCAGACTTAGCATAAGCCACTTTTAAGACCCCAGCCGCAGCCCCTAACAAAGAACAATGTCCAAGCACTACTCATGTTTTTGCGTTTGCTTTTTACAATGAAGATTTACCATTCTGCCAATTTTTACCATGAAAATGGTCTGTTATGTTTTAAGTCACTTAAATATCAGGAAAATAATACAAAAATATTTTAAATATATTATATCGAAAAAAATACGCGAATTGAGGGATTTCTCAGCGAATAATTTGTACATATGTTCTTCAGAAAAAAACACGCGAATATTCGGGGTTTCCAGGAATAACAAGTACATATGTTCTAAAGAAAAATCCGCGAATGTGTGAAGCCGCGAATGCTGAAACGCGAATAGGCGGGGGTTCACTGTAAGGCATTAGGAATTATTTGGCCCATATCGCCTGAACATACCGTAAAGTTGAAACCAAGGTCATATGTTTGGATTATTTCCTAATTTTTTTAAAATTTTATATGCATATATATATATATATATATATATATATATATATATATATATATTTCGATTACAGGTGCAATTTAATTTACAATTACATGAATCATTCATACAAAAAACAAATATAGAAGTTAATGTTTTAAATGGCGAGAATACATCTTCGCAAACAATTTCAATAAGATACACTAACCCCGAACCTGTATATGAACGATATGATCCCTGTTTATAAATTCCAGTTGCATAAGGTCTTTTTTAGTTTTTACAAGCTTTCGTCTGTTCCTACAGACATCCTCAGGTATGGAAATAGATTTGTTCTTGTTTTTTACTTCTCGGTAATAAGAGGACAACGAAAATATAGATGTAATCCGAAAAAATGCTATGAGAAATGTGTTATTGTTTTGGAAATGAAATGGACAAAGTCCGACAATTATATTAAGACATGTTTGTACGTTCTTTTTATAGATACAAATATTTAAGTAAATGCTCTGTTTATAATAAACAGTATTAACGACATTTACCGCCCTGAATGTCCGAGAAATTGTCATAGAAAATATGCGTCCTCCGACAGGAATCGAACCTGTATCCTATACGGAACCGTCATTTAGACTGACGTGATTTACCGATTGAGCCACAGAGGAGCGTTTCGGTTAGAAAGGTTGATTTTTCTGTTTTTAAACTACAATTCTCCATGATTTTCTCTCGTACATTCATATCTGCTCGATGCGTATCCAAATGTAAACAAATGACGTCACACATGAAATGGACAAAGTCCGACTATTATATTATTGAGTCACAGAGAAAATACAAGTGTATTAGCACGTAAGTGAATATAACGGATTCGACTCAACTCTCTGATCCCTCAGTACAAGCTGCTATGTATTACTCCACCGTAACTCCTCATATATATATATATATATATATATATATATATATATATTGGTGCATACGGAATAAATTTCAATCAGCAACAAATACTATTCTTAAAAGAGTGCTCAATACAGAGTAGAGCAAATATAATCATTTATTCGAAAATTAAATTCAACACCATCACTTGAGAAGACACCAGAAGTGTTCAAACAATATGGCTATTTTTGTAGTGATTTTATAACATTTTTATGTTATAATTTTCGAATAAATGATTATATATATATATATATATATATATATATATATATATATATATAAAATTAACTTTCCTATTTTATTTTTTGTATGAATGATTCATTGTAAAATAAATTAAACTGCACCACATATTTGATTTGAAAGAACTAATCCGACCTGAAAAATTTCGGGATAACAAATGAAACCTTACTTATTGAACTATTTAGTTCATAACACTTTTTTTGCTCTGTCTAGGTAATCTAGGCGCTGAGCACTTTACTGAGTAAGTAGGTGTTTTCCATTAGGTTTTTCTCGTTTTTCTTTTATTAGATTGCTGTCCTTATTCGAAATTTTCTCTTGTATAAGGATATTTAGGCCTTTTGACAACTTGTACGTTGCTTCTATCGACAGTTTTGTTTTTGAAATATATTTTCTTTAATATATATATATATATATATATATATATATATACGAGATGCGTTGAGTAAATTGTCGCAAATTTATATTTTTAATTTTGTGCATGCGCGTTGTTTGTTTTTGATTTTGTCGACATAGGATCAGTTGGGCACCGACTGCGAGAAAAAGAGTCACTCTGCCAGAATTTTGGAACCAGTCTGCTGTACTGCTTGGCATTCGCACCGGAAACTCTAATACGAACATTTCAAATTGCTTCGGTGTCAATCTGAGTATAGTGCAGAGGATTTGGAAAGAGCTGGATGAGTCTAATGGTGATTACGAAGGTGTTTGGAGCGATCACTAGAGATGGTGACGTTATGACTCTATTTATCTTCCCACGGTGCTTCAAAATCGAAACGGAGGCCTATATCAAGTGCCTTGAGGAGGAAGTACCGCCTTTGTCAAGAGGGTGACTGCTGGAACACCCTGTGTCTGGCAAAAGGACTCTAGACCATGCCACACCAGTAGGAGAACCCAGCTATAGCCGTCAGACAATTTCTATGAGCACATTACCTCTTAAAGAAAGAAAAACGGAGAGAGAAAAATAAGAAGGAAGAGCGATCAAAAGAGAGAGGTGGCGAGAAGAAAGAAAGAAAGAAAGAAAGAGAAAAATAAAAAAGAAGAGAGATCAAAAGAGAGAGGTGGAGAGAAGAAAGAAAGAAAGATAGAAAGAAAGAAAGCTAGAAAGAAAGAAAAACTGAGAGAGAGAAATATGAAGGGAGAGGGGTCAAAAAAGAGAGGCAGAAAGGTGGCGAGATGAAAGAAAGAAAGAAAGAAAGAAAGACGGCAAGAGAAAAATAAGGAAGAGGGATCGAAAGAGAATAGCAGAGGGGGTGGTGAGAAGAAAGAAAGAAAGAAAGAAAGAAAGAAAGAAAGAACGTACGAACGAGATAGAGAAAAGAGAGATTAGGGCTAAGTACACAAAATGACCGATCTCTCCAGGCCACCCATGTTGTGATATCGACGATTTTTTTAAGCAAAGTAACCGGTTTTCGCTTCATGTGTTTAATCAGAGAAATAACAAGCCAGAAAAATAATTAATGTAAGAATATCTAGCCGAGAAACAAATAAACAAAAATTTACCGCTTTTTCAACTTGAGGAATTTGAGAAAAAAATATCCGCCATTTCTTTCTTCTGTGTGCCCAAAGGGAAAGATGAGGGCTTCTTTGATTTTTTTGTTTTTTAATGCTTTTAATTGGAATTTATTTTCAGGACACTGTATCGGGTGAATTTTTTTTTTTTTTAAAGATGTGGGATAAGCTTAGTGTCTCCAATATTGCTTCTTTTTGTTGCTTTTTCTTTATATTTGTTTCACCGTTCTCCAAAAGTTCATTTTCACGTAAGTACGTGAATTTGCGAAAACTGAGTGAGAAAAATCAAACATTTATATATTTTATTTAGTTTGGATTTCGTTTTTTCTTTCGGGTAAGAATTTTGTTTTTCAAGGAGAATTTATCTTCTTTTTATTTCTTCTTTTTTTTTTTTTTTTGCCATTTTTTTTTTTTTTTTTTTTCATCTTGCTGTTATCAGGTCTTATTTTTACTTCAGCGGACAGACGTGATCTTCCTGAAAACGTCCGGGCCTTAGCATCGTTATAAGGACGGCCATGTTTGCTTCCCTATCGGTTTGCTTGTTACCTGCCATCATTGCTTCCATTTTTTTCCTTCTCCTTTTACTTTATAAGCTTACTCTTCGTTTATTTTTCTCTTTTAAGAGCACGTCCACTTTGAGAGAGGCGACTCAAAATAACAAAAAAAAACAGTAGTTTGATTTGACGTTTATGCAGGCCGAGGCACGTGCTGCAGAAATACGAATTTCAAAGAAAAAAAATTTGCAAAAATATATAAAGTCAAAAAGAAATGAAATCAAAGAAAGTAAGGTGAAAAAAGAAACCAAGATGGCTGCTAAAGCTGTCTGTCTGAAATAGTCGGCCGATGCTTGGAGAAGCCAACGATGTGTAGTCACGTAGATACGAGAATCGCGTTCAAAATGTTTTTGTTTTGTTTTTATTTAAATTACCACTTTAACTTTTTTTCTTTCGTTTTATTTCAGATATGATTAATATTACGAATATCTTTAATTTAAAAAAATGGCCGGTAGTATTAGCGATATCATTATTATTATTATTATTATTAAACAAAATGGCTGACGTAACTCTTCCAATATTTTAAAGCATCCGAAAATTTTCAGGACGGATCAGTTCTTTCAAATCAAATATGTGGTGCAGTTTAATTTATATTACAATGAATCATTCATACAAAAAGTAAAATAGTAAAGTTAATTATATATATATATATATATATATATATATATATATATATATATAAATCATTTATTCGAAAATTATAACATAAAACTGTTATAAAATCACTTCAAAAATAGCCATTTTGTTTGAACACTTCTGGTGTCTTCTCAAGTGATCGCGTTGAATTTAATTTTCGAATAAATGATTATATTTGCTCTACTCTGTATTGAGCACTCTTTTAAGAATAGTATTTGTTGCTTATTGAAATTTATTCCATATAGACCAATCCTATACTTGTATGTATATATATATATATATATATATATATATATATATATATATATGAGGCGGTACAATTTAAGAATAGATAAAGAAAGAAAAAAGGTAGCTTTTCAAAATGTTTAACAAATTTTTAAGCATAACTTTAAAGCAGACATACTGTCGAAATATTGTTAAACCCAGCGTTTTTTCTTTTTCTTAAATTGCCTTCCTCTCTGTAGATTGATTCGTTTTCTACGGCTTATCAGCCCTCTGCATTTTATTTAAATGCCAAAAAATTATTTTTAAATTCTAAGAATTTTTTGTTTTGTTTTTGCAGATAATAATGGTTTAGTGATACAAGACTAATTAATCCATAACTGAGGGGAAGAGCTGGCTTCATACCATTTCCAAGGATATTTGCGCGTAAGTGAAAATAACAAACCCAACGGGAATTGGAACTTGGTTCTCCGATTAAAAACTCCGAGCCATTATCCATTACACCACCCGCACATCCAAACTTACAGCACCTGAGTCTGTCTATATTTCTGAGATGAGGTACTCTGTACATTATTTACATTATTCGGACTATTGTCCTCATCTTCGTCGCCATATTTACCACAACGTTTCGGTTGTTGTACGCTCCGGCCTTCTTCAGGTGGTTGGAATTTCGAACTGAACTCTTTATTTCGCTCACTGGGGTACACTGTTCTAGTTCCGCATACCATGTCTAATGGATGTCAGTTATCAGTTATCTCCTTTTAATTTCTCTCTGAAAGTTCTCCACTACCTTAACCGGGTATTGAACTCACACTTTTTGGGTCCTGTCACTGGATCTAACCAACGCCTTTATCCACTGTGCCATGTGTCCTTGAGGACACATGGCACAGGGCCACGTCTCCTTACAGCACCTGGTATTACGAAGCGGTCGCCCATCGAGGTACTGACGTGGCTCGGCGTTGCTTAACTTCGATGGTCATATCTAAGAAGGTAATTCCACAGATTCGTTAAAGAAATGAGTACGCATGATGAGAAGATGCCGTAAACTTAAAAACACATTTTTATCATCAAGATCTTTTGTTATTATAAAAGCCAAACGTATTTTTTGATTATTAAATTGAATTTTTTTTTTCTTACTTTTTAGAACGTTCCAAATTTTGGTTAAAAATCTTGTTTTTCTTGCATCAGCGAGGGGGGGAGGGGGCTAGAAGATCAAGACAGGTAATTTTAGCGTCTTTTTAACCGTTAAAAACATTGATTTGGAAATTCTTGCAAAAATCAAATAATGGTCGAGCTTTAATGAAACTTTCAGATCTTATTCATAAATGAATTAAATTATTTTAGAAATGTTTCTTTTTTTAGAAAATCTTCATAAACACGTTTTTTTACATCTGTTATCACCCACTACTTATTTAATTGATATCTGTTATTCCCCACCATTTATTTAATTGACATCTGTTATCCCCTACCACTTATTTAATTGACATCTGTTATCCCCTACCACTTATTTAATTGACATCTGTATTCCCCACCCCTTATTTAATTGACATCTGTTATTCCCCACCAGTTATTTAATTGACATCTGTTATCCCCTACCACTTATTTAATTGACATCTGTATTCCCCACCCCTTATTTAATTGACATCTGTTATTCCCCACCAGTTATTTAATTGACATCTGTTATCCCCTACCACTTATTTAATTGACATCTGTTATCCCCTACCACTTATTTAATTGACATCTGTATTCCCCACCCCTTATTTAATTGACATCTGTTATTCCCCACCAGTTATTTAATTGACATCTGTTATCCCCTACCACTTATTTAATTGACATCTGTTATCCCCTACCACTTATTTAATTGACATCTGTATTCCCCACCCCTTATTTAATTGACATCTGTTATTCCCCACCAGTTATTTAATTGACATCTGTTATCCCCTACCACTTATTTAATTGACATCTGTATTCCCCACCCCTTATTTAATTGACATCTGTTATTCCCCACCAGTTATTTAATTGACATCTGTTATCCCCTACCACTTATTTAATTGACATCTGTATTCCCCACCCCTTATTTAATTGACATCTGTTATTCCCCACCAGTTATTTAATTGACATCTGTTATCCCCTACCACTTATTTAATTGACATCTGTATTCCCCACCCCTTATTTAATTGACATCTGTTATTCCCCACCAGTTATTTAATTGACATCTGTTATCCCCTACCACTTATTTAATTGACATCTGTATTCCCCACCCCTTATTTAATTGACATCTGTTATTCCCCACCAGTTATTTAATTGACATCTGTTATCCCCTACCACTTATTTAATTGACATCTGTTATCCCCTACCACTTATTTAATTGACATCTGTATTCCCCACCCCTTATTTAATTGACATCTGTTATTCCCCACCAGTTATTTAATTGACATCTGTTATCCCCTACCACTTATTTAATTGACATCTGTATTCCCCACCCCTTATTTAATTGACATCTGTTATTCCCCACCAGTTATTTAATTGACATCTGTTATCCCCTACCACTTATTTAATTGACATCTGTTATCCCCTACCACTTATTTAACTGACATCTGTTATTCGCCACCACTTAAGTAATTTAATGAAATTTCGAGAAATTCATTTTTGTCCCGTTTAATGTTTATATTATACGCAAAATTCCTTGTAGAATTGAAATCATCAATTTCCTTTTGTAAAACAGGAACTCCAGTTGCCGAAAATCTGTTCTGAACCGTAAAATAAAAATAGAATATAACGAAGATATTATTTAATTAAAAAAAATAATTGCTTTTATGATATATATTCTTATCTTCTAGCTGCTAATGACCTAACAATAAACAAATTCGATGAATAATTAATTTTTACAAGAATTATTTTCATTTTTTAAATTTTAATTAAAATAATTTATAAAGGTTTAAATCTTTTAAAATTCTGTATTACTTTTCGCCTGTTAGGTGATATTGTTATTAAGTAAAAAAAAAAATATTTTCTAAGCATAAATGGAGAAGCTTAGTACAATTCAACAACTACCTGTATTTTAAAAAGAATTTCGAATTTTGTGTCTGTGTGTATACGTGCCGATTTTTCTAAATACGGAAGTCCATACACGATATTATCAGAAAATAAAAGTAGTAATTACAGTAAATTTAAATCCAAAGTACCAAGAATGCAATAAAATAAGGAAAACAGAAAAGAAGAACAAGGATTAAAGCAACAGAAGACGACGATTGACTTTGCATTTAATTTTATGAAGATTGTAGTTATCAGGAAATCAAGTAAGAGGAAGGGAGTTCCACTGTTGGGAAGTGCGAGAAGTGGCGGTTATATTTAACTATTTTAACAGTAAAAGGTTAGGGCATAGATGTTAGTCTAGTAGCACGCTTAAATTTATGTAGTCGAGAAACCAGGGGCAAATAACTCGTTAGAGCAGATGCCATGAAAATATCTGTAGAAAAGGCAGAGAGAAGCCACATTACAAATAAAAATGTATAAAATGATGTTTTAGCGATTATTAAAAAAACTTTAACAAGCCATTTTAAATTCATTTTGAAATTCAGCAAAGTATTTTGCTTATTGGAAATATTAAATTTAATCTGTTAGCTTGAAATTAAAACTAAAATAAAAGCTTCGAGACAAATTTTTCAATTCTTTTTTAAATTCATTTAAACCATAGGTATCACGTTTCTTTGAATATATATATATATATATATATATATATATATATATATATATATATATATATATATATATATAGGCCTTCTATAATCAAATCTCATGTGCCGGGAGAGTCGATCATCATACATATAAACGTTGTAGCTGTTGTTTTTTGTTTATTATTATTATTTGTATATGTTATGTTTCCTACTTTGTATCCTGTAGAGCCGGTTCCAAACGATAGTCTTTAGGCCCTATAGGAGAATTGTCATTCAACTGATAGCACTTTTCTTAGTATATGGGATGTTCCTAGTAGGGCGATCTTCCGGGTAACTTTGTACGTTGATATTACCTGGGACACTGTTAGTAAAATTGTCCATTCCTTTTCTCATGAGGCCCAGTGCTCCAATTACTATTGGTACAGTTTCAGTCTTCATTTCCTACATCCTGTTAATCTCGACCTCCAGGTCATTGTATTTGGACAATTTCTCCATAATTTTCATGGAGGTGTTTCTCTCAGATGGTACTGCGATGTCAATAAGCATACACTTGCTGAATTTCTTGTCTTTTATGATAATATCAGGTCTGTTGGTTTTTATTTCCCTGTCAGTTTGAATTGGCGTGTCCCTGAGGATAGTTACATCGTTATTTTGGGTAACTTTGTTTGGTTGGTGCTCAGACCATATCTCAGTGGTTTCGATTTTGTGCTTCGTGCATATCTTCCAGTGCAGTTATTATTATTTCATTTCCTTTGATTTCTGGTGTGTACACATTTCTTTCCGGCTCCCGCCCAGAGACCTAAGATTAGAAATGTTATCATGACATTTTCCACTGACCAACTACATAAAAAAAATATTTTACATAGATAAAGCCCTTCGTAATTTGTGGGCTTTACTCGTGAAAACAATTTTTTTTTTGTATTTCTTTAATGCATGGGTTTCCAGAAATCCCTTCAATGAGTCTAGCGTAACCTTTTTCAACCAATCCGAGGGCTCCAACTACAACAGGGATTGTTGATGTTCCCATGTGCCACATATTATTATTATTATTATTATTATTATTATTATTATTATTATTATTTCTGTTGTATTCACATTTCCTTTCGGGTCCCTAACAGAGACCTAAGGTAAGAAATGGCTTTATTAAATTTTTTCACTAATCATTTTTGTAAAAAAATTTAAGATCACACCCATTTTACATTTAAAGTACTTCGTAATGTGTGAGCTATTCTTGTGAGTATATATATATATATATATATATATATATATATATATATATATATATTGTGTGTATTTAGGCAGCATTTTTTCATTCATACATGTTTCATTAAATAATATAGACAATGGTGTCTATTTTATGGAAATTCTTTTCATATCGTCTGATAAGCTTAATAACATTATCATTAAACGAAGAAAGAAAATCACAATATTGATATATATTTTTTAATCCTATCTAAGCTTTCGGCTTACATAAACCATTATCAAAGATGACAATTACATTAGAGTATATTAAGCAATATACAGACATGTTATTGTTTACATGAATGATTTCCAAGCAACGACAAACTCGTGCATATAAGACGCTGGAAGCAAAAATCGCACCGCAGCTCATGACGTCACACATGACCACGTGAGAGTGAATTGGAGAAGTATTAAGTATGGGAAGCCGTTGGTATAAACCAGTGGCTTCTGTTACCAATTATAGACATTTAAGGATATTTGCAGACCTTCCATAGTTGATTTTGTTTAGGTTAGGTTTCAACTGTTTGATGTATATTGGTTCAAGGATTTTTAGTTTTTGTCTATTGTTTTCATGTTGAAGCATAATTGTGTTTTCGACAAGGATTTTACAGAATTGTGTGTGCGGCCAGGCATGTTTTAAATGCCTAAAAATGTTAGAGTTTTCATTCAATATGTTGTACAGTAATTGACATCTTTGATAATGGCTTATGTAACCCGAAAACTTAGATAGGATTAAAAAAAATATGGATCAATATTGTGATTTTCTTTCTTCGTTTAATGATAATGTTATTAAGCTTATCAGACGATATTAAAAGAATTTACATTAAATAAGTAGACAACACTTATGAAACATATATATATATATATATATATTTCGGTACAGGATTGGAAACTCACGATGAGAACAATTAGGTACCTCTCTTTAGGGAACGTCACGTATTTCCTTGCTGACTGCTCGAACACTTTCTTTTCTTACTTCTATTCGCACTGCAGAGAATAATAATAATAAAAAAAAAAACTAATTACCATCAAAATGTCACTTGTCACCGACAAAGTTGACAAACATTTCTAAATTTTGCGACATTCATTTTAAAGACGTCAAATGGGCGCCTCAAATTGTTTACTAACCTTAAATTTGTCTGGATTCGGCTGGTTAGTTTCAAAATGATATCAGATCAGCACCCACCTCTCCCGGTGTGTGTGTAGTGGGGGGGACATCCTCCCACAGGCAGTATCTATCTTTCGGGAGGGGGGCTGGGGTATATTACCCGTCACCTGAGGCGTCCCCAAAAAAGAAGTCCCGATGGGGCTTCAACAATTTTCAGCAATTTTTTTTTTCGGGGTATTGCCGTTAAACGTTGTGCCCCATTCGGTAGCGATGTGGGGGTACTGAAAAATCCACTGACATTTCTCTTGGACAGGAGTACGCTGGTGAGGTATAGTTGCACACACGCGCATTCGCATATATATATATATATATATATATATATATATATATATTTCATTTCGTTTCGTATTTTTCATTTCGTTTCACAAGATGAAACATTGATCCAGAGTCCTTTAAAAGGGCTCTGGTGAAATAAATTATTATAATGGAACCTTAAAGTGGTCTGTTTTTCTTTAATATATATATATATATATATATATATATATATATATATATATATATATATATATATATATATATATGACGGACTCTCTCATCGAATATCGACGTATGAGGTTCCAATGACTACGAACTAATTATCTGCATGCCTATGACGAGCATGACTTTTGAGACCGGCTCAAGAATTGTACAAAAGACGACAGACAGTACAAGAGAATGTATTGTATCCAAGTGCAGCAAGAACACTGTTAGGTGTCTTACTTTGCTTTCTCGTTTCATTTAGTTGACTGATGGTTACTTCTCAGTGCAGCTATATCAATGTTGTACTTCTTTAGCTCCAATGCGACCAGAGGAGTTTTTCTTTCTAGTGCTGAGTTGTTGTCCTGGAGAGTTTGTACATTCCAAGTGCCAAGATGAAATTGATGTTGCTTCGTAAAGTTTTTCGCAGTAGGTGGATATGTGTGGAACTGATTAGATGTAGTTGTCAGAATCAAAAAAGGACAACATGCATGCGCGAAATGAAAAATATACACTAGCGACAATTTCCCTATCGCATCGTGTATATCTCTGGAATGGTAATCAGCCCTTCCAAATGTTAATCTGATGGGAGATATATATATATATATATATATATATATATATATATATATATATATATATATATATATTACAATGAATCAATCATTCGGAGTGGGAGGAATAAATTTAAAAAACACATATACACATCTATGCCGGAAATAAATGATCTTAGTTTTATTGCCGTGAACTGTGAGATTTTAATGCATTTTCTTTCTGGCGAATCGGGTAGGGGAGACGAAATGGAAACAGAGCAGCCAGCCGCTACTGATAAAGGTACACGCCCCATCGGTCAAAGTTTAGTTTGCTGTCTTTGTAGAAAAACAACACGTTATTGCCTTGCTAGAACAGAACCGGTACAAACCGCGGAATGTCTGGTTCTGAAGAAAGAAATGGTCCACCAGCTTTCCCGTGAGATAGTCGGGACAGGTGTGCTGAGTGGTGTTAGCTATGCAAATGATTCGTTTGCTAGCCAACCGCTGAAGTTTTAGGCGCAAATTTTGCGAGGAGAGGTCAGTGCTTGGTTGTACAATGTCCTGCTCGCTGTTATCATCTCTCAGTTGCGTCTCCGTCTTCGGGCAGAGTGTCACTCAGTTGCGTCTCCGTCTTCGGGCAGAGTGTCACTCAGTTGCGTCTCCGTCTCTCGGGAAGAGTTCCACACAGTTGCGTCTCCGTCTCTCGGGAAGAGTTCCACACAGTTGCGTCTCCGTCTTCGGGAAGAGTTCCACTCAGTTGCGTCTCCGTCTTCGGGCAGAGTGCCACTCAGTTGCGTCTCCGTCTTCGGGCAGAGTTCCACACAGTTGCGTCTCCGTCTTCGGGCAGAGTTCCACTCAGTTGCGTCTCCGTCTTCGGGCAGAGTGTCACTCAGTTGCGTCTCCGTCTTCGGGCAGAGTTCCACTCAGTTGCGTCTCCGTCTTCGGGAAGAGTTCCACTCAGTTGCGTCTCCGTCTTCGGGAAGAGTTCCACTCAGTTGCGTCTCCGTCTCCGGGAAGAGTTCCACTCAGTTGCGTCTCCGTCTTAGGGCAGAGTGTCACTCAGTTGCGTCTCCGTCTCTCGGGTAGAGTGCCACACAGTTGCGTCTCCGTCTTCGGGCAGAGTTCCACACAGTTGCGTCTCCGTCTTCGGGCAGAGTTCCACTCAGTTGCGTCTCCGTCTTCGGGAAGAGTTCCACTCAGTTGCGTCTCCGTCTTCGGGCAGAGTGCCACTCAGTTGCGTCTCCGTCTTCGGGCAGAGTTCCACTCAGTTGCGTCTCCGTCTTCGGGCAGAGTTCCACACAGTTGCGTCTCCGTCTTCGGGCAGAGTTCCACTCAGTTGCGTCTCCGTCTTCGGGCAGAGTGTCACTCAGTTGCGTCTCCGTCTTCGGGCAGAGTTCCACTCAGTTGCGTCTCCGTCTTCGGGAAGAGTTCCACTCAGTTGCGTCTCCGTCTTCGGGCAGAGTGCCACTCAGTTGCGTCTCCGTCTTCGGGCAGAGTTCCACTCAGTTGCGTCTCCGTCTTCGGGCAGAGTTCCACACAGTTGCGTCTCCGTCTTCGGGCAGAGTTCCACTCAGTTGCGTCTCCGTCTTCGGGCAGAGTGTCACTCAGTTGCGTCTCCGTCTTCCGGAAGAGTTCCACTCAGTTGCGTCTCCGTCTTCGGGCAGAGTTCCACTCAGTTGCGTCTCCGTCTTCGGGCAGAGTGTCACTCAGTTGCGTCTCCGTCTTCGGGAAGAGTTCCACTCAGTTGCGTCTCCGTCTTCGGGCAGAGTTCCACTCAATTGCGTCTCCGTCTTCGGGCAGAGTTCCACTCAGTTGCGTCTCCGTCTTCGGGAAGAGTTCCACTCAGTTGCGTCTCCGTCTTCGGGCAGAGTTCCACTCAGTTGCGTCTCCGTCTTCGGGAAGAGTTCCACTCAGTTGCGTCTCCGTCTTCGGGCAGAGTTCCACTCAGTTGCGTCTCCGTCTTAGGGCAGAGTGTCACTCAGTTGCGTCTCCGTCTCTCGGGTAGAGTGCCACACAGTTGCGTCTCCGTCTCCGGGAAGAGTTCCACACAGTTGCGTCTCCGTCTTCGGGCAGAGTTCCACTCAGTTGCGTCTCCGTCTTCGGGAAGAGTTCCACTCAGTTGCGTCTCCGTCTTCGGGCAGAGTGCCACTCAGTTGCGTCTCCGTCTTCGGGCAGAGTTCCACTCAATTGCGTCTCCGTCTTCGGGAAGAGTTCCACTTAGTTGCGTCTCCGTCTTCGGGCAGAGTTCCACTCAGTTGCGTCTCCGTCTTCGGGCAGAGTTCCACTCAGTTGCGTCTTCGTCTTCGGGCAGAGTTCCACTCAGTTGCGTCTCCGTCTTAGGGCAGAGTGTCACTCAGTTGCGTCTCCGTCTCTCGGGTAGAGTGCCACACAGTTGCGTCTCCGTCTTCGGGCAGAGTTCCACACAATTGCGTCTCCGTCTTCTGGCAGAGTTCCACTCAGTTGCGTCTCCGTCTTCGGGCATAGTGCCACTCAGTTGCGTCTCCGTCTTCGGGCAGAGTTCCACTCAGTTGCGTCTTCGTCTTCGGGCAGAGTTCCACTCAGTTGCGTCTTCGTCTTCGGGCAGAGTTCCACTCAGTTGCGTCTCTGTCTTCGGGAAGAGTTCCACTCAGTTGCGTCACCGTCTTCGGACAGATTGTCATTCAGTTGCATCTCCGTCTTCGAGCAGTGTGTCACTCAGTTGCGTCTCCCTCTTCGGGTACAATGTCACTCACTTGCGTCTCTGTTTTCAGGTAGTATGCAACTCAGCTGTGTCTTTATATTGGGGTAGAATGCCACTCAGTTGCGTCTCTGTCCTTGGGCAGAGTGCCACTCAGTCGTGTCAGCACCGAGAGACGTGTTAATACCGGAACATGGCAGTACGAAGGATTTATATTCGAGTTTACCTTGCCTCATTTCAAATACGTTCGTCCTTATTTGCGTACCCGGTGTCTCGTACGTGTGGTGTTCCGATGTGCAGGTCTTGTCTGTAACCTGTACGTCTTGATCCAATGTCGACACTGAGGTCAACAACTAGCGGCAACAGTCTTTTTCATGCTTAAACGCAGTCTCCAGTCGTGTTCGACTACTTATATATGCTGCTCAACGATGCCATGTAGGTAGGGATATTTTATTATTTTAACGCTTATTGGGTGGGCGGTAATACTAGAAATTTATACGAACTAAGCCACCCAACCCCAACATAAGTAAAGTTTACAGAAAAGCATAAAAACAACTATATTAATATGAAAGCTAAAAGAATCCCCTAAATATGATACGAAGACGACCAAATAAATTGCATCACTAAACTACAAGCATTTATTATTTTAAAAGAAGACAATGAAAAATTCAAAACAAATCTAACATGCTGTCTCATACATCCAACCAAAATTGAACAAGATTTTTGTAACCTAGGGAAGGTTACTGAATAGAATAATCAAACGAAGGTTGGTAATGAACGATCATACTTAGTACAAGAACAACACATATAAGATTCGCCAGCGGCGCGTAGATGAAGTAGTCAACTGCTATGTATGTATGTATGTATGTATGTATGGTTCTACAGAAGGATGCTAAGGATATCATGGACCGAGCGTGCAAGCAACGATGAGGTCTTAGATGGGTGCAAACAAGGAGGAGGCTTATACTTAACCTCAGGAAGAGGCAGCTGAAGTTTCTGGGACACATAATGAGGAAGGAGGGCCTGGAGAATCTGATACTCACGGGCCGAATAAAGGGAAGGAGAGACAAGGGAAAACAACGTATGTCATACCTAACGGCTTTAAGCAAGTGGATGACAGGACGTGGTCTGGGGGGTGTGGCAGAGGGACGGAACTTGTTGAGAGCTGCAAGGGATAGAGAGGAGGTAGAGAGTCATGATCGCTTACGTCCTGAAACATAAATAAATCCTACAGAAAAGTACCAATAACAACTATACAGGGTGGGGCAGAGGAACTTGCTTATTTAAATTTGGCGCCCTAAAGTGATGGTTGCTCCAAGGATGGTAGGGATGGACTTATTTGAGAGGGTGGGGCTTAAAGTTTGGTTCTTAACGTGTGTTATTTATTTTTTGTTTATTTTTCAGGAACCCCAGTGAGTATCATGGAATGGATGATGTTGGAACGCGCTTTAGCTGTTGAGGCATTTTTTTTTTCAAGCGGTCACTCAATCGTCGCAACGCAACCTGCATTCCGTAGACATTTCAATATTGCCCCCCCCCCCCCGTGGTCGTATTCCTGGCCGGCAGTCGATTGTTTCATGGGTAAACAATTTCAGGGAAACAGGTGATGTAAAGAAAAAGAAACCTAGCCTCCCACGAACAGCAAGGTCACCCCAAAACTTTGACTCAGTGTATAGAGAAGAATGGACGCCATCTTACTGCTATCATCTTTAAAACTGGTAAAAAATAAAATTTAAATGTTGAACTAGTTGCAGTTCAAAGAATTACATGTATACCTGCATTACTTGTGTTTTAATTGATATTCCAAATAAGCAAGTTGCTCTGGAGTAATGGATAGCGGCTCGGACTGGGGAATCGGAGAACCGAGTTCGAATTCTAGTTACGTGCTAATACCCTTCGGAAAGCTATGAATCCTCTTCTTCCACACCCCAGCTATGGGTAAATAGCAGGATAGATCTTGGATGGCAATTTGTCAACCGCAGAAAGAAATGGCAACCTACTGCGGGAAAAATCTGCTTCGTCAGCCATGTATCCAAAGCATGATACATAACTGACTGACCCTACAATACTAAAACCCATGCAGGATACAGCCGACTCCTGAGCTTAGAAACAAATAAATATTATTAAACCCTACCGACAATCAATAGTGATTCGACAAACACGACACAGGTTTCGCACCGTGTGCAACTCAGCTGTGTCTCTACATATTCCCTCCCCATATATACACACTGACTTTAATTAAGGAATCAGCATATACATATATGTATATATTAGGTTGGTGCAAAAATAATGACATAAAAATGTCGTTTTTGACGTTAAAAAATACGTCAAAAAACGACATTATTACGTCATTATTTTTGCACCAACCTAATACATACACAGACACACTATATATATATATATATATATATATATATATATATATATATATAAGAGTGAACATAGAAGTCAACACTTAGAGGCGACAGTCTGTTTCATGCTATATGCAATCGTCAGGCCAGATGATTGCTTATAGCATGAAACAGACTGTCGCCTCTAAGTGTTGACTTCTATGTTCACTTTTATATTTACACACGCTCTGTCTCTCATATTGAGCACTTTATTCCATAAATATAGCACACCTAAAGACTATATTTCTTCATATATATATATATATATATATATATATATATCACCTGAAGAAGGCCGACGGCATACAACGTGCGAAACATCATGACAGTAATGATAAGGACAATGTGAATAGTGTAAATAGCTACAATGCTTCATCTCAGAAACATAGACATTGTTTTAGCCTGATGAAGTCCTTTCGAAAGACGAAACACATCAAATAGAATGTTTTTTCCATTTTGTCATTTAATATATATATCTATATTGTGTGTACATACATACATACATATATATATATATATATATATATATATATATATATATATATATATATATATATATATATGTATATGTATATTGTATGTATATATATATATATGTGTGTGTGTGTAATTCGCTTTGATTATACAGTGTATGTACTTTATAATGAACTCTATTGAAAGCCAGGCGTACGATTATTTGTTTTTCTTCGACTTGTTTCTGGAATCTGATTTGTTTTTCTTGCTTCGCACAGAACCGAAAACGAAGTAACGTATTTTATTTTTTTATTTTTTTTAATGGAGGTTGAAGGATTTTTTTTTTTTTTTTTTTTTTTGCAAGGTTAAAAATACCAAGTCAGTTTTGTTTATAACTGATTAGGTTACATTAAATTTGGCGATTGCTGTGACGCAAGTTGGTGGGAGGATTATGATTATGGTGGGCGAGGGGTGATTGATTTGATTGAAAACGTGCAAGCCTAATCCGGATGAGATCCCGTTGCCAGCGAGAGTCACACGTACGAGATTGAGATTTCAATAAAGATCCGGAACAAGAAAACGAGAAAAATCTTGGGAAGGAAAATTGAAACAGGAAGAAAGAATACGGGAGTGAAAAGAAATGAAATTAAAAACTAAAAATGAAATCAGTAAATAAAAAAATGAAATAAAAACTAGCAAGGAGGACGAAGGAAAGGAAAAAGAAAAGAAAGGAAGAAAAAAATATAAAATGGGTGGAAGAGAAAGAGAGAGAGAGAGAGAGAATGATGGTGTGGTATGTTGTGAAAGACAAATGAATAAACCCGAATGAAAAGAAAGCAGGAATGAAGGCGAGAAAGAAGAAAGATAAAGAAATATTGGACAAAAACAAAAAAAAGAAAGAAAAAGAAATATGAAGAAGAAATGAAAAACGACGAAGAAAAGTCTCAAAATATGTAGTAAAAGAAAGAAAGAAACAGAATTAAGAACGAAAGAAAGAAACAGAAGAAAGAAAGCAAAATGAAAAAATATTGGAAAAGAAAAAAAAAAGTAACAAAAATATGAGAAAGTTTGGTTTGTTTTGTTTTACGGCATCTCAAACTCAATGGGTTATTTAATGCTGACAAAATTTCTATTGCTGGTAATATTCCTTCAAACATGTATTGCTGCTAGTAATTATTTACAAAAATGTATTGCTGGTAATATTTTTTTCCTTCAAAAATTCCATTGCTGATATTAAATCCTATTTTTACATTTTCACGGTGCTTTGATCCTAGTTTAGGGGTTAACTATTTGCCCCTAGCTGGGACCCAAACAGGTGCTACCACCCCGGGGCAGGTTAGAATTTGGAAAACCAGCAATTAAGAGGTGGTTCCACGCTCCTCAAAACCCTTTGATTAGAGGCCTTGCTGTTGGACGTAGTTTATCGTCTTACCCACGACGGAACATGAGAAAGAAAGAAAATGAAAAAAAGATGAAGCAATATAAGAAAATTATAAAAAATTCCAAAATATATAGTAAAAGAAAGAAAGTAATCAAGACAATTAAAAAAAAAGAAAGAAAGAAAGAAGTGGGAAGAGAGAGAAAAAAAAAAGTGAAATCGAAAAGACATTGAAAGAGAGAAAATCGGAGAGAGAAAGGTAAGAAAAAAGAGAGATCGAAAGCGAGACACCAATTTCGACTGATGACGTCAGAGGCGAATGTTTGATGGTCTGGTGTAGAGGCATTACTTTCGGAGCGACCTATACATATATACGAGGATCGCCCCGAAAGTAATGCTTCTCATTTTGGCCTCAACAGTCTAGCAAAATGGCGTATGACATGAGAGTGAGTACCAACAGGTGGAGAGGGTGTCACCAAATTCCTCTAGATGGAAAAAAATTTTCACACATTCAGTATCTAATTTATACACATTCAGTATCTGTCTATATTTCTGAGGTGAGATATTATGTACCCTATTTACATTATTCAGACTATTGCCCTCATCTTTGTCACCATATTTATTACAACGTTTCGGCCTTTCGGTATCTGTCTATATTTCTGAGATGAGGTATTATGTACACTTTTTACGTTATTCGGACTATTGTCCTCATCTTTGTCGCCATATTTATTACAACATTTCGGCCTTTCTTGTATCTGTCTATATTTCTGAGATGAGGTATTATGTACACTTTTTACGTTATTCGGACTATTGTACTTAACTTTGTTGCCATATTTATTACAACGTTTCTGCCTTTCCGTATCTGTCTATATTTCTGAGATGAGGTATTATGTACACTATTTACATTATTCAGACTATTGTCCTTATCTTTGTTGCAATATTTATTACAACGTTTCGGCCTTTCCGTATCTGTTTATATTTCTGAGATGAGGTATTATGTACACTATTTACACTATTCGGACCATTGTCCTCATCTTTGTCGCCATATTTATTACAACGTTTCGGCCCTTCAGTATCTGTCTATATTTCCGAGATGAGGTATTATGTACAATATTTACATTATTCGGACTATTGTCCTCATCGTTGTCGCCATATTTATCACGTTTTGGCCATTGTACGCTCCAGACTTCTTCAGGTGGTTATTTCGCTCACTGGGGTAGACTGTTCTAGTTCCATGTACCATCCTTAATGGATGCCAGTTATCAGTTATCTTCTGTTAATTCCCCTCTGCAAATTCTCCACCACCTTAACCAGGTATTGGGCCCTGTCACTGGATCTAACCAACACCTTTATCCACTGTGCCATGTGTCCTTGAGGACATCTGTGTATGAATTTCTGGCTATTATAAACCTAATGTCTTCAGCAACTATTTTTTACTGGTGCTTATATTACATCTTTTTTAAATTTGTTTTTTTTTATCCTCATTATTTTTTTTTTTTTACCAGAGATCATATTACAATATTTGTTGTTATTATGGCTTTTCTCTGTCACTCCTTATTACTGGTTCCCATATTGTATTCATTTCTATGCTTGGTCTGCTCAGGAGATTTTTGTGGCCTCGCATAGTCTGAATAATGTAAATAGTGTATTCAACAACGCTTCCTGGGCTTTCTCGGAAACCAAACACCGCATGTGAACACAGGCGTTTACTAATGCGTTTCGGCAGTTGCGACGGAGATGTGCGCGATAAACCTCATTCAGATCGACCCTGCAGCGCCTACGAGCTTCTCGAAAACGTATAGCTAATGATAATGATTATGGGGGACGAAAACACTGTTTTCGACACCAAAATCTTACTCTGCTCAACGGTGTTCGAGTACCAGTTATAGATTCAATGGCTATCCAAAAGAAGGGTCTGTAATATTGTCGACCCTGATCTGATATCTCGACTTTCACATCGCCGTGACGTAGCTTCCCATTGTTTTGTTTTTTTTTGTTTTTGTTTTGTTTTTTCTATAAAAATTTCCATAGCAGTTGTTCTCATGAGCTCTATTCCTCGGTAACTCGACCTCTTGAATTTAAACGTAATACTGGATTGGCTATTAGGTCTCATCATTTTACTGTTGAAATAGAAAGATGTAACCGTAAGTTCTATTCTAATAGTTTCTTCTCTCGCACTTCTCACTTGTGGAACTATCTTCTGGTTTCTGGCTTACCTGTCAATTACAATCTTCAGAAATTAAAATGCAACATCAATCGTCATCTTCTGTCTTCACGGAACCTGTTCTTTTGTTGCCCTTTCTCCTCCTGCGTCTTAGTGGCACTATCGCCTTACTTGGGGGGAAATGTCTAAAAAAAAGGAGGTGCTCAATAAAATACATGTTTGCATATAGTCCAATTAATAGCGTCCTGGGTTGACGATAAACTATTAGGTTGGTGCAAAAATAATGACGTAATAATGTCGTTTTTGACGTATTTCTAACGTCAAAAAACGACATTATTACGTCATTATTTTTGCACCAACCTAATACATCCAGCAACAAAGCCTCTGTTCGGTTTTGAGGAGCGTGAAACTACCGCTTAATTGCTGTTGCTACAAGTCCCAGCATGTTCTGGGATTATGGCGCCTGTTGAGGTCCCAGCTATGGGAAATTAGTTAACCCTCAAAATGTGGTCAAAACACCATGAAAGTATCAAAATACATTCATGCAGTAAAAATAATCAGCAATATATTTTTGTAAAAGAAATTACTAATGCCCCCAAGAAAATTACATTTCGGCATTAAATGACCCATAAGACGTTAATATGCCGCCAAACAACAAAAAAATAAATTTCGGCATTAAATGACTCGATGGGTTGATATACCGTAGAACAAACCAAACCAAAGAAATAAATTAATAAAAGTTCAATCGATTATTCTCTTGATCGATTTCAAAGTTTCACCTCTTAATTACTGTTGTTCCCAGGCCCAACTTAACCCGTGGTTGTAGCACCTGTTAGGGTCCCAGCTATAGGCAAATAGTGAATCCCTAAACGAAAAAAAATTCAACATTACATCTTTATAACAAAATGAGCTACAATGCATTTTTATAGTAAAATCACCAATAATGCATTTTATGAGCTAAAAACTATATTTCTAAAAAAAAAAAAAATAACTTTACAATAAAAGCATAAAATTAAGTACAATGTATTTAGATTTCGTCATTGAATAAAGCATTGATATAATAAATGCGAACATTAGTGTGTCACTGTTTTTCAACTTTAACTGCTAGAGGATGTAGTCCAATATATCATACCATTTTGGAATCAAGCCGATTCCCTGAGCAAATTAAAAACATTCCGGGTCGGATCCGGACCGGCAATCCTGAAAATTTTGGATTCCCAAATTTTTATTCCTGCGATTGTTTTCGTTGATTATTCTACGTCATTATTTGCGACGAATTTCTTTGTACGATAACAATTTTTATAACTTGGAAATAAAGAAAGAAAAGTTACGAATTTATGCAGGAAAGATAACGTTGGACCCTAAACTTGAAGGGGTCATGATTGCCGTGATCGAGAAAACATCCTGTCGGGAAGAAGCTTACGGGCTATATTCAATGGTTCCACGAAACTCTGGCCTTTGCAGCTGAAACCATGCCACGTACACAAGAATGTTTTATTATCATTTTGTAAAAGACTACACAAAACAATATTTCCTGTGAAGAAGCTGTTTAAGTGAAACTTACTTATTACTTATGAAATACGGGGGAAACAAGAATGATTCACTCTTGTGGGCGCGGCCTGGTTGCAGCTGCAAAGGCCAGGGTTTCGTGAAACCGAAGAATATAGCCCGTAAGCTTCGATGCTAACCCTTACTTCAATCCCCCTTCTCGCTCTTCTGACTTCTTGCTTCCCAGGCAACTTTGATCATCAAAAATTTAAATGCAATGCCAATCGTTATCTTCTGTCTTCTTGTTCTTGCGTTCTCAGTCTCTCTCTCTTTTCCACCTTTTTTCTTTCCTTCTCTTTCCCTCTCACTTTATCTGTCTTCCTCTCTCTTTCTCCCACTATCTGTTCATTATCTAAGTCAGTCTGTTTATCATCTGTTCATTATCTATCTATCTATCTATCTATCTATCTATATATATATATATATATATATATATATATATATATATATATATATATATATATATATATTAAAATAATGAGAAAGAACAGCAAGGTTTATAACCAGGTGATCTTATTAATTGTTGAGTCTAAAATATACGGCGAAAGAGCCGTCCACATTAAATCCAACTTTGTGCCACATCTCTTCGCCGTGGTGAGGCGGATAAATGCATATATATATAT
>OZ010575.1:20409791-20419791 GCA_963932145.1 Acanthosepion lycidas
CGCGATAAGGAGAGATAGCAAAAAGATAATCTTTTGCTAAATGCTGCAGAAATTGTGGCGAGTTTTGGTTGTCAACGATTTGAAGGGACACGGCAGCGAGAAGAAAGAAATATTCGTCCGCCACTGAAATATTTTTCTTAACTGTTACGTTTGGATATTGAATTTCTTCAATCGTCACTTTCCCATGCGCCGCTATTGCAAGGAATGTTGTTTAGTCTTCAACACTTATTGTATACCAGAGCGAGCCGAAAAGTTCGTAGGCCTACAATGAAGGAGTGACGCCACAGCTGTGAAATCTTGCATGCATTAATTTCAACTCTTCTTATTAATAACTGCATTGTTTCTTTCCAGGTACGAAGGTGGGCTGAAAAGTTCACAGTCTGACTATGAAGGAATGATGCTAGATCTGTGAAATCTTGCATGCATTAATTTCAATGGAAGAAGTGTGTGAACTTGAAGGCAGACTATGTCGAAAAATAAACAGCATTTCAACTGTTAGTTGTCAGTTTACCTGCAAAGAAGCAATGCGTGTATTAATAAGAAGAGTTCAAATGAATCCATGCAAGATTTCCCAGCACTGGCATCACTTTTTCATGGTCAGCCTATGACCTTTTCAGCCCGTGTCTCGGACCTGGAAAGAAACAATGCAGTTATTAATTGGAAGAGTTGAAATTAATTTCATGCAAGATTTCACAGTTCTAGCATCACTCCTTCATGGTCAGCCAATGACTTTTTCAGCCCACCCTCGAACCTGGATAGAAACAATGGAGATATTAATTAGAAGATTTGAAATTAATTTAATTCAAGATTTCACAATTCTAGCATCACTTTTTCATGGTTAGCCTATGACCTTTTCAATTCACCCTCGGACCTGGAAAGAAACAATGCACTTCTTAATAAGAAAAGTTGAAATTAATCAATGCAAGAAATTCCCCTAACGCTTTGTTTAATAGTTTAGCGTAACAACTTTAAAAGATATAACAATAACAATTATAAATTCGAAAACTTGCGCACCTCGTTGTGGTGTAATTACGACTAAGTCGTGAGTTCAATCTCTAACTGGGTACTCCGTGATTTCGGCCTTGTGCCACAACTAAGCTACGCTTTCGAAATCACCGTAAATATGGATGCTGGCCGTTATTTCAAGAAATGGGTGAAAAAGAGTTTTGAAATTGACAGCTTTTTCTATGTCAGTGAAACTTTCATCTTTCTACGCTTTCAAAACAGAATAGTCTATTATTTATGAGGTACTGACAGGAGATATTAAACACTTCTGTCCTCCCTTTCTTTCTAGTAAAATCCCCGTCTTGCGAACATTTTTCTAACTAATAATTATAAAATAATTCAAAAGACGATATAATTTAATTTATGGGAACTGGAGTTTTGGCGAATGACTTACTCAGTTTTCCGTCGTTCATTACTGTGCTTTCTAAAAAAATGTCCGCTTTTATCGCTTCTCGGCGTTCGGTCTAAGATCAAAATGTAGCATCTTTTTTATCAACTTAATCTGATACCCCCGCTCTCTCTCTCTCTCTCTCTTTCTCTCTCTCTCTCTCTCTCTCTCTCTCTCTCTCTCTCTCTCTCCCCACTTCTTTCTTTCTTTCTTTTATTTTCTCACTGAAACCAAGTAGTGTATCTCCCCTCCAACTCTTTCGGCACAATCAAAATGATATAGTCCATTATTTATGAGGCATTGACAGGACGTAATGGTCGTTTGAAGCACAATTATCATGATAGTACGAGATAAATATGAATATTTAAATTATGCAACGGTCAGTTTTCAATTAGCACTTGACACATTGCACTGAGTATGAAACTCAGAGTTGTGCGGAAAACTCAGAATTGTGAGGAATATATATATATATATATATATATATATACATATATATATATATATATATATATATTATAATTATTTTAAAAACTATATGATTCCTTCGCTACATAAGAGTTCTCATGTTTCAAAGACAAGGGCCAAAAACCTCAATATAATTATTGAAATTAAATTGAATTAGTATCAAGCTCTGTTTCATCCTCAAGCGAAAATTTAGGAATAACCAATCTTAAAAATTTACGCATCTTTATAAGCATGTTCATTCGTAAAATTAATTACTATGGAAACGGCTAGGGCGACCATTTTGGTAAGGGGCATAAGAATTAATTTGTATCCACATATCAGTCACCTTAGGAAAGAGGTCAAAAGAAAAAAAGAGGGCCGTGGTGTCCATTTCAAACCGAAAGATGGCATTCATGTACACACATCGTCTGGTCAGTCACAGCGAAAGATAAATGTTGGCACCATAATACGTCGTTAAATGTCCAAAGAATTTTTTTTTTCTAAAGGGCTGTTTCGTACATAAACGTGTCGCACTGAACTACAATTTGTTTTTTTGACGACTTCATAATGGGTTTTTCTATCTTCTGATTATGTTAAGCTTTTAAACCTTTTATCCGATTATGAAATTTAATTTTTTTATGCAAATTATTTAATGCGAAAATTTGTTGATGTCGGCAAAAAAAACGTTAATTCATGTCTACGGTTTAATAAATTTTCATTATTTAGAAACTTAACTTAATAATGTATAGTTTAAAAATAAAAACAAAAATACTAAAGAACCCCAGATTATTTACCTAACGTGTTATTTCCTATTTTTCTACATATTTGCATAATATAACGGATCGTCAGGGAAAGCGTGGCTTTCCCTGATGATCCGTTTAGGTGAAACCTAGGTAGCTTTGTCTGGCTCACTAGGTATATATATATATATATATATATATATATATATATATATATATATAATTGGACATTGAAGTCAACACCCAAAGGCGACAGTCTATTGCATGCTTATACGCGATGCGTTGTGTTTTTGCTCGATTATTTATATATACACGTCAGTGTTACTTTGTGGGAAGTCTAACTGTTATTTTGGTGGGTGGTAACAGTTGTGTTTTAAATTATTCTTGGGGAGATTGAGTGGAAATAATTGTTGATCCCGATGCATTTTTGGCTATTCATAATGTTTGTTCACTTATTTATTGCTGATTTTTATATTTACGTTTACTTGGGTTTATGTGTGCGTTCGTGGTTTGTTAATTTGTTTAATTAATTTATTTACTTATTTATTGGTTTGAATTAACTTATTTTACTTATTTTTTAATTTATTTCTTTTTGTTTCTTTTTGTATGTTTTTAGTTTTCGATTTTTAAGTAACAGTAAAAATTTGTTTTGAGTCTGATCGTTTATTTAGTAGTTTGTGTTGGTCTTGTAAGGTAATTATAACTACTTTCTCCTGCAGACAAAGTTTGCAGGTTTTCGATTTTTTTATTGCAGACTGTTACTCTTCGTTATTTTTCATGATATTTTTGGTGTGATCTGGATTTTGTTTTAATCTCCCAGATATGTTTAGAAAGTATTGTGCTTTTTGCACCTTTACTATTTGTAAAGGATGTTTTTTGTGTGTAGTTTCTTTGTTTTCGGGGTCCTTTAGTTGTAACCAATAATAATTTTTTTTTTAATTAATAAGCAACACTATGAATAACTAAAAGATGCATCCGGAACCACAATTATATCCACCCAATAGCCCCTGCAATCTTTCTAAACATAACCGTTACCGCCCACCAAAATAACCATTAGAACAATACAATAGACTACCCACAATACATTACTTATCTGTATCTATAAATAGTCAAGTAAACACAACGCATATGGCCTGATGATTGCATATAAGCATAAAACAATCTATCACCGCTGGATGTTGACTTCAATGTCCCCTTATATTTTTTTTAAGCGTTTCACCCCAAGCAAGGCGGGAAGCCACTGGGACGTAAGGGGTTACAGAAGATTTGGAGCAAGATTAAATAGGAGTGATAGACGAAAGGATGAGGAGAAGGATAGTGGATAGATCAAGGCAACTGGAGATGACGATTGACATTACATTTGAATAGTTGGAGATTATAGCTCTCAGGGAAACTGGAATAGGGAAGGGAGTTCCACAGGCGAGAGGTGCGAGACATGAAGCTATTGGAGTAGAAGGGACGGCAACATTTAGTACTTTCGACAGTGAAAGGGTGAGAGCGGGATGCCAGCCTCGTAGGGCGCTTGAATTCATGAAGTCTGGGAACTAGCGAATGCAGCTCCTCGGAGCAATTACCATGAAAGTATTTGTAAAAAAGACAGAGAGAGGCGACGACGCGTCTGTGAGAGAGCGACTGTAGACGAGATACCAGATCAGAGACAATTATATTGCATATCTGCCTCTCGATCTTATCAAGAACCCCGAGGCAAACAGAAGGTGCTCCAGACTATATATATATATATATATATATATATATATATATATATATTGTCATCCAAAGGTAGACTGTTTCGTTGTATCACAGCTCATCAGAGTGGCTAGACATCCGATTGCCGCAAGCCGGGATCGAAACCGACTGATTTAGCATCAGTCGGAGATTTTACTCAGCTGTCAGCGCCCGGTTGATGGGAAGATGAATTTTTGAGTACTTATTCTTTTGAATAAACGCGCCAGTGACCTAGAGGGCTCAATTCATGGAAGAGGTTTGCATTATCAGCAGTAGTAGTCAATGCTTACAAATTCACTATATATATATATACATATATATAAATATATATATATATATATATATATATATATATATATTATTATTATTATTATTATTATTATTATTATTATTATATTAGGTTGGCGCAAAAATAATGTCGTTTTCTCACATATGTTACTATGTGAGAAAACGACATTATTTTTCACCAACCTAATATTTTCAGAAAGGAGTGAGAGGGAAAGAGAGCGAGAAAGAAGGAAGTAGAGAGAGAGATAGAAACGTGAGAAAAACATAGATATAGATAAAGAAAGAAATAGGGATAGAGACAGGAAGATATACATAAAGAAGGGAGAAACATAAAGAAAGGTAGATAGAAATAAAGAAATATATAGTGGAAAAGAGGTACATAGAGAGCGGACGAAGAGAGGTAGATAGCGTGAAAGAAAGAGAAATAAAGTGAGAAAGAGGTTCAGTGAGAAGAGAGAAAGAAAGAGACAGAGAAAAAGAGGATATTAAGACAAAGGGATACATAGAGAAGGGAGAAAAGAAGAGACAGACAGACAGACAGACAGAGAGAAAGAAAACGAGGAATATACATAGAGAGAGGAGAGGGAAAGAGAGAAGTAAAAAGCGGGAAAAAGATGGAAATCAATAACCAGAAAGAGAAAGAGGGGGGAACGGAGAAAGAATGAAATAGATAGATAGATAGAAAGATAGATAGATAGATAGATAGATAGATAGATAGATAGATAGATAGGAGGAAAGAAATATATCGTGAACGGAGGTTGGAAATGAAATGATAATTTTTATAACATCAACAAAATAAAATACTCTCCAGCGGCGTAAAGTAGGTAAACCACTGTTAGTGGTGGACTACTTAGACAGCATATTACCCCCACTTACAATAGTGTCCATCGTACTCAAGAGGATTGGGACATATCTATTAATGTTCATAGATACGTTATATAACAAGAGATAACAATGAGATAGATAGATATGAAGAGATAGATAGATAGATAGATAGATAGATAGATAGATAGATAGATAGGAAGAATGAGAGATGAAAATAGAAATAGAGGTACAGAGAGAAAGTTATATTGATGAAAAGACTATTTCTGCCTTTCCCTCTTTTTAACTATCTTATTTATTCGCTATCTCTCTCTCTCTTTGTCCACTCTCTATCTATTTCTTATTCACTATATATTTCTTTCCTCCTATCTATCTATTTATCTCTCTCTCTCTCTCTTCATATCTATCTATCTATCTATCTATCTATCTATCTATCTCTCTTCATATCTATCTATCTATCTATCTCTTCATATCTATCTATCTATCTATCTATCTATCTATCTATCTCTTCCTGTTTCTGTCTTTATCTCTATCTTTGCCTTTCTCTCCTCTCTGGGTCTCTTTTTCTCTTAACCTCTTTCTTTCTTTTTCTTTCTTTCTTCTCTGTGTATTGCTTTCTGTCTCTCCCTCACTTTCCTTCTTTCTATACGTCTCTGTCTTTTCATCTGTCTATGCATCTCTTTCTGTTCCTTTCTCTCTTTTTAACTCTGTCTTCTTCCTCGCATTCTCTGTGCCTTTCTCTCTCTCTTTCTTTCTTTCTTTCTTTCCAAAGAACAAAAAAAATTATACAATAAAGCTTTAGGATAAATAAATAGATAAGCACACACACACACACACACACACACACATACACACACACACACATAAACTTTACATTTTGTGGTCGAAGAAAAAGGGCAGGTAATACGCGGCGTAGGGTTTCCTAGTTTGACGGACATGTAATCCCGGAAGCATGATTTACGGGCGACGGTGCATGATGGGAACTTTAAAAGTAAGACAATAGGTAAAACAAAAAAAACAAAAAAATAGTAGCTATATTTTATTTTTTTTCTATGTAAGAAAAGAATAAATCAGTTGTTCTTTTTTTTTTTCTTTGACATAACTGATTTAAGTTACACATTTTTTCGTTTCATTGATCGCGATCATGGACGAACTTTAAATCTAGAAGATGCAGCAGTAGCGGACATGAAGACAAAAAAAATGGTTCCCCGTTGGGATCGTGCATTTTAAATGCACGTTTCATAATTTTCCGAGCCCCTAGAAGGTTTAAAAGAGACGACAAAAGGAGAAGCTGAAAGTACAAATGAGTGAATTCACTCATCAAGTTAATGGGGTCTGTATCATCCTTTTCGCTTTCTTTTTTCCTCTTTAATTGATTGCTGCCTTTTAATTGATCTAAGCTTTGTAGATTTTAAATCTGTTATTTTCTTTAATATACTAAAATTATTTCAACTGGTTAGTTTACAATTGCTATCAAGCCAAACGATTGATTGCTTCCTATTAATTTATCATAGCATTGTGGCTTTTAAAAGGTTCTTTTTTTTAAGATACTAAAATTATTTCAACTGTTTAGTTTGCAATTGCTATCAAGCCAAACGATTGATTGCTTCCTATTAATTTATCATAACATTGTGGCTTTTAAAAGGTTCATTTTTTTAAGATACTAAAATTATTTCAACTGTTTAGTTTGCAATTGCTATCAAGCCAAACGATTGATTGCTTCCTATTAATTTATCATAGCATTGTGGCTTTTAAAACATTCTTTTTTTGAAGATACTAAAATGATTTCAGCTGTTTAGTTTGCAATTGCCATCAAGCCAAACGATTGATTGCTTCCTATTAATTTATCATAGCTTTGTGGCTTTTAAAACGTTCTTTTTTTAAGATACTAAAATTATTTCAACTGTTTAGTTTGCAACTGCCATCAAGCCAAACGATTGATTGCTTTCTATTAATTTATCATAGCTTTGTGGCTTTTAAAACGTTCTTTTTTTAAGATACTAAAATTATTTCAACTGTTTAGTTTGCAACTGCCATCAAGCCAAGACGATTGATTAATTATTATCTTTTCATCTTATTGATCAATACTGCTTTATCCTGCTTCGAGTCGATACACTCTTCATTTATATTATTATTGCGCGTGGTATCATCTTGTCTGAGAATTATTTTAAGTGCCTAATTACTAAGTCCCATCCGGGGTGTATGATTAAAAAGTGCCACACTAGTTATGAATGCATAGTTGGGACTTTTCGATGAAACAGAGAGACTTTTGCGGACGATATGTGCAATTCCGCGGAAAGTTATCTCTGGAATGTTGACGTGTACCGATTCTTAACATCTCGAACACCCTTATCACAACAGGGATAATCGTTTCTGTCTGATGTGAGGTATTATGTACACTATTTACATTATTACAACGTTTCGGCCTTCTTCAGGTGGTCGGAATGTCGAATAGAACCTTTTTTCGCTCGCTAGTTCCACGTTTTTTATGGATGTCAGTTATCTCCTGTTAATTTCCCTCAGTTCTCCACTGCCATAACCAGGTATTGAACTCACACTCTTTTGGGTCTTGTCACTGGATCTAGCCAACGCCTTTATCCACTGTGCCATGTGTCCTTGAGAACATCTGTGTATGAGTTTCTGGGTATTGTAAACTTAATGTCTTCAGTATCATTTTTCACCAGTGCTCATATTGCAAATTTTGCTGTTATCATTGCATGTTTTTTTTTTACTAGAGCTCATATTGCAATTTATGTTGTTATTATCGAGGGATAATCGTAGTTTTAAGTTTCCACATTTTTGTTACTTCGATTTGCAGGTCCTTATAATTTGACTTTTTTTTTGCGGGGGGGGGTTATTCTGTGCGCAAATCGTATCATTTAATTGATAAGTTCTTTTTTTTAAAATCTTTATGATTATGTCTGGTCTATTTGCATAAGTAATCATGTCTGTGAGTACTGGAAAATTCCACAGTAGAGTTACTCCGTAACCATTTGTAATGTCATTCTGGTGCTATTAGTACATTGTATCCGGGACTTCAATACCATAGTTCGAACAGATTTGATTTGGTTTGGTTTATGGCATATCAATCTCAATGGGTTATTTAATGCCGACAAGATTTTTAATGCTTGTAATATTTTTTCTTCAAAAATGTATCACTGGTAATATTTTTTTTCTTCAAAAATGTATTACTGATAATATTTTTTCTTCAAAAATGTATTACTGGTAATATTTTTTCTTCAAAAATGTATTACTGATAATATTTTTTTCTTCAAAAATGTATTACTGGTAATATTTTTTCTTTAAAAATGTATTACTGGTAATAATTTTTTACAAAAAATGTATTGTTGGTATTAAAACCTATTTTTACACTTTCATGTTTTGACCCTAGTTTGGAGGTTAACTATTTACCCATAGCTGGGACCCTAACAGGTGCTACCACCCCGGGTCAAGGTGGACCTGGGAACACCAGCAATTAAGAGGTGCTTCCATGCTCCTCAAAACCTCCTGATAAGAGGCCTTGCTCTAAGATGTAGTTTATCGTCTTACCCAGGACGTGGATGTAGTTTATCGTCATACCCAGAAAGCGGATGTAGTCTATCGTCATACCCAGGACATGGATGTCGTTTATCGTCTTACCCAGGACGCGGATGTAGTTTATCGTCATACCCTTTATGCGGATGTAGTTTATCGTCTTACCCAAGACGCGGATGTAGTGTATAGTCATATTCAGGACGCGGTATCGTCATACACAGGACGCGGAGGTAGTTTATCGTCATACCCAGGACGAGGCTTTAAATAATCTGTAAAAGGTTGATAAGCCGTAAAAAATAATAACTCAGTCAATCGGTTGAAACAAGATATATGTGCGATGTATTTATGGAAGAAGTAGTGTGGCGGTGGCAGTGTACATATGGCAGTGTTTAATTACTGAATACTTCCTGGTGCCCTAAAAATGAGACTCTATCTCTAAATTAGCAACTGCCCTGCTGGGTTTTTTTTGTTGTTGTTTTTGGTGGGGGTGTCTCTCCTCTCGAGCAACAGTAATGTACCAGGATGCAAGAAACAATACCATATGAAGACGATAATCATTCAACGGAAGGACACATCGCATCAAATCACTTCACAATTCAACGCTGATGCCGCTCAACCCAACAGTCAGCGCAAGAACCTGTACCGTCTAAATTGAACTCCATGAGGTTTTGTAATCGTTGACTAACAGGTGCAACATTACTGACGCGGCGGTATCGAAAATATACAATCCAAAATGTCCCAACGATAGAAGCGCATTCCTTGGATATTGTAATTGAGTCTTGTTTTGCAGTGATGGCTTCCTGTAGCTTTATGGTAAGCGCACTTCGATTCAAAATGGTTTTCAGCATAAAGGGGGGTACAGATTCGATACGTTTTCTTGGCTTCACGTTTAACATTGACAGGAAGTGCGGAGGCTATATCGGATCGATTCCTTTGTCTACTGCCAGGAAATTCTTCCCTGTGTGGTGCCAGACAATTTTTCACTCGTCAGAAGCCATCTTGCACATTTATAAATCTACCATTCATCCGTGCGAAATGCTGTAAATTTACATTG
>OZ010575.1:20424791-20442291 GCA_963932145.1 Acanthosepion lycidas
GGAAAGAGAGACAAGGGAAAGCAACGCAAAGTAGGACGTTGACGTTGGTGTTAAAGTTCTGGATCTTGTTGCAAAGTGAGACGGCAGAATTAGGAATAAATAAAATAAATGAGAAAAATTTGGATAATTTTAACACATTCAACATTATGGATAAAAAATAGGGAATTTTATAGTGATTTTTCAAGACTTACCAAATATGTATTATTTGTAAGATGTGTTTATATGCTTCTTTTTGTAATTTTTTGATTAGCAATGAATTCAAGAGTCTTGTGCTCCCCACCAATCTATAATACCTGCCCCCGAATCTGACATGGGGCCCACTCACTATACTATGTTTCAATTTTCATAAGGTCGTATTCATATAAAATACAAATTTTTATTGTAAACTAATTATATACAATAATGGATGACATGCAATATATTTCAACTTGAAAATTTGAAAATAAATACAATGTATCTAAATATATAGGCCCTATGGCACAGTGAATAAAGGCGTTGGTTAGATCCAGTGACAGGACCCAAAGAGTGTGAGTTCAATACCCGGCTAAGGCAGTGGAGAACTTGGAGAAGGGAATTAACAGGAGATAACTGATAACTGACATCCATTAAAAATGGCACGTGGAACTAGAACAGTCTACCCCAGTGAGCAAAATAAAGGGTTCAGTTCGACATTCCAACCACCTGACGAAGGCCAGAGCGTACAATGGCCGAAACGTTGTAATAAATATGGCGACAAAGATGAGGACAATAGCCCGAATAATGTAAATAGTGTAAATCGTCTTGTAATGCCGTATCCCTGTTGCTTACGTAGAAGGCCAGCATGCAAAAAACCCTGTCAACCTCTCATAATTGATCATTCCATCTTAAATTTGGTTTGCGAAAGATTTTAACATCGACTTGAAATTTTTCTTGTTAAAATGTTAAATAATTTTAACGCATTATGGATTTCAAAAAAATAATATATAATAGTGTGTTTTGTTTTGTTTTTGTTTTTTTAAGACTTAACATGAGTAAAACAGATTCACTGATTTGGACGATCCCCAGATGACTTCAATAATTGCGAAAATTGAATCGAATCCTTTAAATTTAATTCTTTAAGAGTTCTGCTTGATTTAATTTGTAATGTATATAAATGTAGGTAGAAAAAAAAATAAAAAAACAAATGTTGATGAGATAAGCAAGGATCGCAAAGCACTGCCCGGGGCCCGCAATGACGCTCGCAGGTCAGAGGTTTCGGGGGTAGTACGCGATGGCCCTGCCGAAGAGGAAAGCTTGTCTGAACAATTCCTATTAAAATATTTATAGAAAAAAGGCACAGGGTAGCTACGTTACAGCGATGGGGAAGTGTCTATACGATATATTTATCTATCTTAGAAATGATTAAAGATATCTTACTGGAATTCTCCAAAGTTTTTATAACACTATTGGACTCCGCTTTGCTGTTGTGGCCTCCTGATCCAGTTTTCCTCTCTACTGTTCCCTCGTTTTTAAACTTATTCACCATTCTCTTGATGGTTCGTGAATGGACTTTGAAGATGGAAGCCATAGTTTGGAATGTTGGTACCATTACTGAAGACCTGAATGATCTTTTTCCACTCACCATTGCTCAGTTGAGAAGACATAGTTTTTAGATTTTAACCTGTTCTCTTTCTAGCTCAATAACTGAAAGGGTTTTTCAGTGATTCTTACGACAGATGGTGTCAAGATGGCTGAACGTCTTATTTGAAAACCTGGAAAAAATAAACCATTAGTTTAGTGGGTTTTTTAGATATTAAACATTTTGTGGGATGGACAATTATGCTGTTACACGATTGGGACAATTTTGCTGTTACACCCGATACACACACACACACACATATATATGTGTGTGTGTGTACATATATATGATAGATACATACATACATATATATATATATATATATATATATATATATATATAGATAGATAGATAGATAGATAGATGTATGTTTCATTAAATAATATAGACAAGTGTTGTCTATTTTAAGTAAATTCATTTCATATCGTCTGATAAGCTTAATAGCATTATCATTACAAGAAGAAAGAAAATCACAATATTGATACATATTTTTTTAATCCAATCTAAGCTTTCGGCTTACATAAGCCATTATCAAAGATAACAATTACATTACAATATATTAAACAATACACGGACAAAACAATAATGATACTCTGTTTTTGTTGCATGAAAAATTTCAAAGCAACGACAAAATCGTGTATACGACACGCGGAAGCGAATATAACATCACAGCTTGTGACATCACACATGACCACGCGAGAGTGAAAACGAGAAGTATTAAGTATGGGATCCGTTGGTATAAACCAATGACTTCTGTTATAAATTGTAGGCATTTAAGAACATTTGTCGAGATTTCATAGTTTATTTTGTTCAGGTTAGGTTTCAACTGTTTTATATATATCGCTTCAAGAATTTTTAGCTTTTGTTTATTGTTTTCATGTTTAAGTATAGTTGTGTTTTCAACGAGGTTTATATATATATATATATATATATATATATATATATATGCGGGGTGTTCGGCTCATTCATGGAAATAGTCAGGCAACACATCTTGAAAGAGAGGTATGTGGTAATATTTCGGGCTAGTATTATAGGCGGGGAAATGATAGGTTGAATAACCTGACACCTGGGTCCTTCATCGAAATAGTTAAGCAACACAACTTGGGAGACAGCAGTAGGGGAGGTGTAGTAATATTTTGGGCTCGTATTAAAGGCAGTGAAATTATAGGTATCAACCTGAAAGCTGGGTGAATAAGCAAAAAAGAAAAGAAAAAGTAGACTGACAAATAAGAAAATATTTCAAGAAGTTCATATTGCTAAAATAATCAGAGTAAAAAGACGCAGAATATTAAAAGCATTGGCTAAAGGCATGAAAGCAATGAAATTATTATATTTAATTATCATAATATATTAATTATCATTATATATATATATATATATATATATATATATATATATATATATATACAGGGTATCCGTAAAGTTCGTGTGCACTTTAAAAAATGTATAACTTTATTTGTATTTGCCATAGAAATAATTTGTAAAAAGGATTAGAAAGAAGAAAATCTACATTTTTTAAGGTTTTATTGAAATTTTATTTAAGTTTCCACATGTCCTCCATCATTAGCAATACAAAGGGTAATACGATTTTGCAGTTCACGGAAAACATTTGCCAACTGATTTACAGTAATGCCTGAAATCACATTAGTTATTTTAGCTAGACTTAAAACTATTAGGTTGGTGCAAAAATAATGTCGTTTTTTGACGTATTTTTAACGTCAAAAAATTATATTATTACGTCATTATTTTTGCACCAACCTAATAGGTACATTAAACTTTATAACATTTTTTACAGATTATTTCTATCGCAAATACAAATAAAGTTATAATTTTTTTAAATGCACACGAACTTTATGGGTACTCTGTATTTAATTATCAAAAAGTGAAACACATACGAGGATGGGCTGAAAAGTTCTTAGCGTGACAACGAAGGAATGTAGAAATCTTGCATGGATTAATTTCAACTCTTAAAAACATTAAAAGGAGAAACTTCTAAGTTTGGTGAAGAAGTACATGAAAACTGATTTTTTTAGAAGTATTTTCAGTAATGAATATCAAGCAACATTAAATTGATTCTCATTGTTGGGCTTGAAACTGGGACCTTCAGGGTAATAATTTATTTGGTGGCATAAGTTTTTACTATGCAACTGAAGGGTTGTTTATAATATTGTAATATAATCTATAATAATATAGTTTTTGATATTTGTTTTTTTTTTCTTTATTTCAGCTCTCTAAAGTTTGCCCTGAGCCATAAGAAAGATCTTCCAAAGAAAAATAAAGTATTGTAAAGTTTTAGAACATTCCTAAAAAGCTGAATAGACTTCAAAGAACAATCAAAATAAGGAAAATGAAAACATTTGCGGAATAAGAACAAGAAAAAAAAACTGGCTTTAAGAATGTGGAAGAAAAAAAGTTTTGAGAAATATTGAAAGGATATTAAGCCTGAAAGGTGGAGTGACCAATAAGCCAATATTTCAAGAATTCAATGTTGCTAATGGAATCAACACTAAGTTGTGGTATAATGGAACCAAAGAGAAAAGATTCAGAATATTAAGAATATTGGCTAAAGGCATGAAAGCAATCTAACTTCGACTATTTAAATAAACATCGCAACGAAAAACGCGTAAGTTGGATGAAGTATATGAAAGCTGTTTTCTCGATAGAAACTTTTAACGATAAATGCCCAGATTAATGGGATTGGCTCCATATTGTGTTCTTCGTGGTTATAGTCAAACAATGCAACTGGATCTGAGAGATGGTCTAGTGAATCAGCACTTCCTGTCTTTCTAAGACATGTCAATGTTTTCAAAACATTAGAATTAACCAGCCAATGTTGCTAAAATTTTCAGCATATATTTATATAATAAACAAAAAAACCTCCAGTGTTCGTAATAATAAGCATTGTTGTCGTCTGATATTTCACACTGCTACAAATTACTCGAAAGGAACCGTAACATTCTTTTATGGAATTATCTGAAATAAGTTTGTTTACTTTTCTTAAAACTGCATCGAATTATTAGGTTGTAACCCATGAAATGACGTACTTTCTCGGAAATGAATAAAACGCTTCTTTAGCGTTAAATAACTAATTTATTGAGTTGAAATAGGCGCCATATTGATGAATGACTGCTCGTCAACGTACCTCTAAATTCTTGATGTTGTCTTTGAAAAATGTTCATCCTTTGATGTGATAAACAGTTCAAATGCTTCGATTACATCTTCCTTATTGGAGAATTTTTTATTGCATATAAAAAGCTCAAAATGATTAAATACTTGATAATCAGTAGGAGAGATATCGGGTGAATATGGAGGATGAGTCAAAATTTCATAATTCAGGCTATGCAGCTCTTGGACAGTTGATTGAGAAGCGTGCAGTCGTGTGTTGTCGTGCAGCAAAATTGGGCTATCCCTATTCATAAGTCTACGACGTTTCTTTTTTTCATTTTTCGTGCATACGCTCAATTTCTACAATACGATGCTGCTGCTATCGTTTTCCCTTGAGGCAAGAATGAATAACCCCTTTGAAAGGCCACCATATAGTAAACAGGGTGCTGTGGAAGTTTGGGGTATTGCTTTGGTGACTCAATTTCATCTAGCCACTGGTCTATTCTCTTACTATTGTTAAAGTATATCCATTTCTCAACGAATGTTATGATTTGATGTAAAAATGTTTGTTTTTGTTTTTCACAGTTTGGACTTATACAGTAAGATTACTCAACACTCTTTCATTAAAATCATTTTCATTTGGCTTATGAGTAACAATATATTGAAAGAAAAATTATGAGGAAGACGGCGTTGTTTCTCCACCGGATGTACGCCATATTGGATTGTGCTACATTCGCTATCTATCTTTTGTGTCGTTTTTTTTTTTTGTGTGGGGGTGGGTAACTTCTTGCTCTTCCTTACGGCTCCAAAGCGTAAGGCAGACGCGTGGGTGCTTATGTAGGTGAGTTCCGGCCTAAGTAAAAAATCAGGTTACGTCGCGCCGTAGGAACGGATCTACGACCTAAGTCGAGGACTCCCCGTACTAAGGGGTCTTTCTTCGTTAGACGACCGGATTAACAACCAACCAGAGAAAAAAAATGTGTGTGTGACAACCTCTTATTTAAACAAGTGAAAAATAGTAGGCTTGCTTAATTAATTATAACACCTCCCTGTCCAATTCAAGATATTCCTAGGTTTTTAATATCTACATTGACGTTTTTAAAATGTACCTATTAGGCTGACCTTCAAACACTGGCAAGGTTTGCATTGGGGGACGCTTGCTCTTTGTGTGAGATCATCACATACCGCATATGTTCCTGAATGATGAACTTACCGTCCTGGGTATGACGATAAACTACGTCCGCGTCCTGGGTAAGACGATAAACTACGTCCGCGTCCTGGGTAAGACGATCCAGCAAGGCCTCTGATCAGGAGGTTTTGAGCCGCGTCTAACCTGATCCTGGGTGGTAACACCTGTTACGGTCCCAGCTATGGACAAATAGTTAACCCCCAATCTGGGGGCAAAACACTATGAAAGTGTAAAAATAGGTTTTAATACCAGAAATTTTTTTATAAAACAGTTATTACCAGCAATACATTCTTGAAAAAATATTACCAGCAATAGATTTTTTAAGACAAATATATTACCAGCAATATATTTTTGAAAAAAAATATTACCAGCAATATATTTTTGAAAAAAATATTACCAGCAATGCATTTGAAAAAAGAAATATTACCAGCAATGCATTTTTGAAAAAAATATTACCAGCAATACATTTTTGAAAAAAAAAAATTACCAGCAATAGATCTTTTAAGACAAATATATTACCAGCAATCAATTTGTGGAAAAAATATTACCATTAATAGATTTTTTAAAACAAAAATATTTCCAGCAATCCAGTTTTTGAAAAAAAATATTACCAGTAATAAAAATTTTGTCGCATTAAATAGCCCACTGTGGTTGATATTCCGTAAAACAAAACAAAACAAATGATGCACTTAAATTAAAAATCAAAACATCAGTTCTGTTCAAATTTCTGCGATGAAGTATTGCCACTATTTACACTATTTACATTGTTAAGGTTGTTGTCCTCATCTTTATTGTCATATCCACAACGTTTCGGCCGTTCTACGCTCCAGCCTTTTTCAGGTGATAAAAAAATGGTTACTGAAACATTTTCAACCCTAAAAATTCGTACACTGATGTACGGCCCAATGGATAAAAGTGTTGTTTTAAATAATCCAGTGACATGACCCAAAAAAGAGTTATTAGTTCAATACCTAACCAAGGCAGAGGTGAACAAACATTTGTTGCGTTAACTGAAACTGATATACCCAGAAAAGGTGTGGTATGTGGAACTACACCCTGTGAACTAAATAAAGGGTTTGGTTCGAAATTCCAGTGTATATCTCCTGAAGATGACCGAAACGTCGTGAATATGATAATAAAGATGAGGATAACAGTCTGAACGATGTAAATAGTATAAAGTGTAAAGAATTCAGAATCTAAATTCCATTTTGTCTTGCTTTTGTGGATTTTGTTCTTGTAAATTAAAATGATGCCAGTTCATCATTGAAACACCCAACAGCAGCACTGAATCAAAGGCTCCATAAATGTGCAAAAGTTGTCTTTGTCTGGCACCAGATTATGGCACTGAGTATCCAGTGAGGTTCGGACTCATTGTAGTAGTAGTAATAATTTCCAAGACTATCTTGTTGCTGTCTACTGCTCAACAACAAGGCGACTTAATATTCATGGACTGTATTTTGTTTTTCCTTGGTGAACACTTTTTGCCTCTTAAGTTCCTCGAAATTGTCGTAAATATTTGGTATACAGCGTCTAGCAGTTTTCGAAACAGTTTTTAAAAAATCGTTATTTTACTCGCCATTATTTATTATTATTATTATTATTATTATTATTATATTCTTCGATTTTTTTTTTCTTTTGGAATACTCATTTCTTTCTGGGTCCCAAACAGAAATCTCAGCTCAGAAATGTCATCATGACATTTTCCACTGAGCATTTAAAAAAAAAAAAAGAAAAAAGTAAGACAAAAAACATTAGATCACGCACATTTTTTATTTATTTATTTTTAACATAACGCCCTTCGTCGGGTGTGAACTGTAATTGAGAGAACAATTTCTGTTGTATTTTGTTCAAGACATGAGCAACGAGAAATCCCTTCAATGAGTCTATCAGATCTTTTCCAAACAATCTTTTCCAATTTTCGGTATAATCAGAGATAGATAGATAGATAGATAGATAGATAGATAGATAGATAGATATGAAAAGACTTCGATATAATCAGACTGGAATAGATAGATAGATAGATAGATAGATAGATAGATAGATAGATAGATAGATAGATAGATATGAAAAGACTTCGATATAATCAGACTGGAATAGATAGATAGATAGATAGATAGATAGATAGATAGATAGATAGATAGATAGATATGAAAAGACTTCGATATAACCAGACTGGAATAGATAGATAGATAGATAGATAGATAGATACGAAAAGACTTCGATATAATCAGACTGGAATAGATAGATAGATATGAAAAGACTTTGATATAATCAGACTGGAATAGATAGATAGATATGAAAAGACTTTGATATAATCAGACTGGAATAGATAGATAGATAGATAGATAGATAGATATGAAAAGACTTCGATATAATCAGACTGGAATAGATAGATAGATAGATAGATAGATAGATAGATATGAAAAGACTTCGATATAATCAGACTGGAATAGATAGATAGATAGATAGATAGATAGATAGATAGATAGATAGATAGATAGATATGAAAAGACTTCGATATAATCAGACTGGAATAGATAGATAGATAGATAGATAGATAGATATGAAAAGACTTCGATATAATCAGACTGGAATAGATAGATAGATAGATATGAAAAGACTTCGATATAATCAGACTGGAATAGATAGATAGATAGATAGATAGATAGATAGATAGATATGAAAAGACTTCGATATAATCAGACTGGAATAGATAGATAGATAGATAGATAGATAGATTTACGGGCATCTGCATTGATAAGAGGCAAAATCTGGGCCGGCATCTTTCACCGTCGGAATCTGTAGCGGATGCAGACTGGCATCTGAGAAAGCTAGGGTCACTTTCTCATGACGCAATTAGATTTTGTTCATTCCTTAGAGGCTGATAACCCCGACAGAGTCGAATCGACTGTCAGACAATACACGTGTCTTCAGAGGCGCGTATAAAGGGGTACAAAACACACCAGAACGGAAGACCCCTGTTTATTTGTTTAAGTGTCATGTAGTTCCTGAAAATAACTTCAGTTTCGTAGATTTTGGCGCTGTCTAGAATAGGAACTGCATTATTAGATTGCCTTATGACAAGCCAAATCGACAGTTAATATTCTTATCAATTAAACTGACTGCAGTCGCTCGCACACACACACACACACACATATCTATATATATATACAGTCTTATATCAGTTATATATTCGTATATAATACGTTACAATTTCCTTTTCTCTGCGCTGATAGCTTTCTCCGACTGATGCGAAATCCCTAAGTCACTCAAAAATCGAAAACCAAATAGAATAAAAAATATACAAAATAAAGAATAAGTAAATAAATTAAAAAAATTAAAATTAAAATTAATCCAAATAATTGAACAAATTGACAAATCGCCCCCGCTAAAATAACCGTTAGAACCACTACAAATAAGCAAAAATAAGTAAAAATAATCAATCCAAATAAATTAATTAAAAACTGTCCGCCCGACAAACTAACAGAATAGACTACGGCAAGCAATCTAAACATTGGACGAATAAATAGATTTAATTATCTTCCCACACCAAAACAAACTATTAAATAAGCGACCTAATCCCCCCTACATTTTTTACTACGTTAATAAACATCAAAAAATAAGTATTAGGTTGGTGCAAAAATAATGACGTAATAATGTCGTTTTTTGACGTTAAAAAATACGTCAAAAAAAGACATTATTACGTCATTATTTTTGCACCAACTTAATAAAATAAATTATCCCAGACAAATAAATAAACAAGTCACTCCGCAAAAATAACCGCCAGAATACATTACCCACAATGTACCACTGTCCCATATATATAAATACCTGAGGAAAAATCCAACATTCACGGCCTGACGATTGCGTCCAGCATGAAACTGCCTGTGATCTCTGAGTGTTGACTTCAATGTTCACTTTTATTTTTATATTTATATACGCTCTATCTCTGATATCGAGCACTTTATCCCGTAAATATAGCACACGTTAAAACTATATATATATATATTGTAGTACTCGTTTGGAAAAACCTCGGATAGCTCAACTTACAGTAGAACAAATCGGTACCCGAAGAAAAATGGGGAAATAAAAAAAGGAAAGAACCCAGAACAGTAAAACAAGGCGAAACAATCGTCAAATGTTTAAGCTCCAAGTACAAAAGAAGAAAAAAACCCAAAACGAGTAAAAATGCAACGATGCAGAGGACTCAATATGCTAAGTAGAGCAATAAACTAGAGCTCGCTAGGTTTCACCTAAACGGATCTTCAGAGTAAAGTATATATATATATATATATATATATATATATATATATATATATATATATATATATATATATATATATATATTCTGTTTATACGTTATGTTTCTAGATAAAGTTTTATGAATAAATGGTATTAATTACATTTACCGGCCTAAATGTTCGAGAAACATGAAGTTCCGTTTGTAGCAATGTTTTGCCGCAGTTGAAGAGGAACGAACACTATGCGTTCTTGTGTTTGCTCGGTATTATGCGAGTCGTGATTTGGACGACGCGACAGAAGGAATTATATGGAGGTATGAAGTTTTACTCTTCTCAACGAATTTTGTTCTTTACGCACCAGCTTAAAGTCAAGATTAGAGCGGAAAGGGGGCAACTCTCTTCATTAAAATTCGACGAAAAGTGGCTGAGTGTTTCGCGTTTGGTTCGCTTGAGCGGGGCTAATTTAGAGTGGCATCTGGAGGTGACATAGGATTAAGGACAATGGACGCCTGAATTAAACATTTGTCATCAAGTGTTAGGCTGGTGCAAGTCGTTTTTTCTTTTAGTTCAAGAAGCTGAATTTAACTAAGAAACTGTGGGATTCTTTCATTTTGAGGATAAGTTTTTTGCGCCTAAATGTAATGGTGAGTGATTCTATAGGTTGTTACAATAGATAGATAGATAGATAGATAGATAGATAGATAGATAGATATACACAGTGGAACCTCGGTTCAGGAAATTAACTCGTTCCTGAAGGCCGTTCGTAACCTGAAATGTTCGTAAACCGAAACTGCTTTTCCACTGAAAACATTACTGCAATGTACGAGAATGTGGCCGAAAATCCAGACCCCTCTATTCGTCATCGCGCGCAAGAGCTGAACCTCTCCACAACAACGTTAAATCGTTTCTAATTGCATTCTCGGTTAGTCGATTAGGTTGACACAAAAAATCTTGAAGTGCACGAAATGCATTTCTGTTTGAACGTCTATTTTCGTAATAAGCTTCGATAACTTCTACATGTTGTTTGATTGTTAATCTTTCCGGGGTTGAAATTGCCAAAGACTTAAGTTGTTAAATCTGAAAGAAAAAGAAAAAAAATCATTAGACGCTTAAACATAAATCCCATTTAAAATCGAACCAAATTATTGGAACACCCTTTATATATTAGGTTATATATATATATATATATATATATATATATATATATATATATATATTAGGTTGGTGCAAAAATAATGACGTTTTTGACCTATTTTTTAACGTCAAAAAACGTCATTATTTTTGCACCAACCTAATATATATATATATATATATATGTATATATATATATATATATATATATATATATATATATATATATATATATATATATGAACTCCCTTTAGAATTGACGCATGAAAATCATTTTATTAATCCCGCTGTATTTTTTCGTCTAGATAATTGTTATCTCTCCCACGTTTAAACTGTTTTTTTTATTTGTACCTATATTTTTACATCATGAACATTTATTAGGTTGGTGCAAAAATAATGTCGTTTTCTCACATAGTAACATATGTGAGAAAACGACACTATTTTTGCACCAACCTAATATAAACTCAGCCCTCCTCAAATATTGTATATATGGGATTAGATAGGAATTCTTTAAGCAAATGAGGTATTATAGTGCCTAGGGCATTTTTTTGTATATGATATGTTTTGGTGAAAGGAATAACGTACGAACAAAAGTGTCATTGATTGTGGCTAGCTAAGTTACCGATAGGACATGTGAATACCAGCCTCTCCCTACAAGAACACTAATGGCCTTGTGCCACACTTGTACTTTCGTACTGGAAGTTCCGCGTCCCAAAGACTATGATCAATGTGTAATATCTGTTCCACGGACATGACCATCTAAGACAATCTTTGTGCCCGACCCCGCGTAAGGTGTCCGGGAGGGGGGTTAATTTTGGCCAATGACCCGAGAGTACGCCTTCCCCACGTTAAATAACTGGCCTTGTGTCGCATCACGTCTCAGTCGTAAGACATGGCTAATTAGCAGATTTCTGCGGTCCAGATGACTAGGACCAAAATGTTGTATATGTCCCAGCAGCAGCGGCCGACCGCCTGCCCACTGCTCCAGCCATCGACAGCAATTCCAGTTATCATCAGCCTCAGCTTACCGTCGGCCGTCGCTCCAGTAATCTCCAGCTCCTGCCGCTCCAGCCACACTTTCCCACGATATGCAATAAACTGTCCTTTTCAGGACAACACTATCCAGCGATCATAAAACTGTCCTTTTCAGGACATCTGCTCTCTAACGACCACAAAACTGCCCTTTTCGGGACATCTGTTCTGTAATGATCACAAAACTCCTTTTCAAGACATCTCCACTCTAACCACCACGAAACTGTCCTTTACGGGACATCTGCTCTCTAACGACCGTGAAACTGTCCTCTTCAGGACGTTTGCTCTTCAACGACCACAAAACTGTACTTTTCAGGACGTCTGCTCTTTAACGACCACAAAACTGTCATTTTCAGGACGTCTGCTCTCTAATGACCACAAAACTGTCCTTTTCAAGACATCTCCACTCTAACGACCGCAAAACTGTCATTTTCAGGACGTCTGCTCTCTAACGACCACAAAACTGTCCTTTTCAAGACACCTTCACTCTAACGACCACAAGACTGTCCTTTCCAGGACGTCTGTTCTCTAACGACCACAAAACTGTCCTTTTCAAGACATCTCCACTCTGACGACAGCAAAACTGTCCTTTTCAGGACGTCTGCTCTCTAACGACCACGAAACTGTCCTTTTCAGGACGTCTGCTCTCGAACGACCACAGAACTCTCCTTTCCGGGATATCTGCTCTCTAACTACTACCAAACTGTCCTTTTCAGGACATCTCCTCTCTAACGACCACAAAACAGTGCTTTTCAGGATGTCTGCTCTCTAACGACCACAAAACTGTCCTTTTCAGGATATCTGCTCTCTAACGACCATGAAACTGTACTTTTCGGGACATCTCCTCTCTAACGACAACAAAACTGTCTTTTTCGGTACATCTGCTCTCTAACGATCACAAAACTATCCTTCTAAGGACAACGCTATATCTCAAGCTCTACATAAGCTTTCACAGTTACCATTGACTGCTTCACACTAACATCATTTTTATTTGTGTATTTTTCTTTAATAATATTTTTTTACTCTCGTTTTCGTTTTGTTTGCTGTTGTCTTCCGTCATTTGCAGGCCAATATTCCACCGTCAACAATATTTCTGAACAGAAATATGATGAGAACAGAATTTCAATCTGGAAACATCTTAATAAATAAACGTTCTGTATTAAATTATCAAAATGGTTTAATTCTTTTTGATTCCATAAAGTGATTTGATTCCATTCTCATACTAAAAAGAATATAAGCAGAATAAGTTCCTAAGGCAGTTTTGAATTTTATAGTAAAATTAAATATTAATTAGAAAGAATTCTATTTCAGTCTAACTTTAATTTTAAAGCATTAATTAATAATTATAACCAAAGTTCGTTGTCAAGATTTTTTGAATTCTCATATACTTGTATTTTGATTGGTCATTGCAGCTTATGTAACAGTGTTCCCACTATCGAGGGGTGTTTGGTCGATTTGAACCTTTTAAAACACTTTATTCTACATTCAACACCATCACTCGATAAGACACCAGAAGTGTTGAAACAAAATGGTTATTTTTGTAGTGATTTTATAACATATTTAGGTTATAATTTTCTAATAAATAATTATATTTACTCTACTCTGTATTGAACACTCTTTTAAGAATAGTATTTTTTGGTTATTGGAATTTATTCCGTCTACACCAATCATATACTTGGGTAAAGTGGTCTGTTTTTATTTTAAATTATTTGCTCTGGATTTACATTGAGCTCTCTGGATTTTATTCTCCTTGGGTCTACCCATACGGATTACCTAGTTTTTCATAAACTATATATATATATATATATATATATATATATATATATATATATATATATAGTAACTGAAGCTTTTATATATGTATATATGACACTAGAGTCAAAAAGCATCACACTTCTGAACAGAAATATGATGAGAACAGAATTTTTCAATCTGAAAATATCTTAAATAAATATTTTGTATTAAATTATCAAAATGGTTTAATTCTTTTTGATACTATAAAGTGATTTGTTTCCATTCTCAGATTGAAAAGAAAATAATTAGAATATGTTCCTAAAGATTACCTGCCTTTATAGAATTGGTTGCTGGAAATTTGGGATACTATTATTGTTTATAGGGAATTATTTGGTGCTTGAAATCACTTAAAGGTCTGGTTTGAATCCAGAATTTTGAAGGAATTATATATAGAAGGAATATATATATATATATATATATATATATATATATATATATATATATATATATATATAATGTTTCGAACAATAAAAAATATTAAAAATTAAAATCTTCAGAAACGCTGGGTTGTATATTAATATTCCTTCGTTTGTATTATTATTTCATTTAGATTCCTCGACTAGTTTCGACCAACATGGCCATCATCAGGAGAAAAATAATTTTCTGCTTGATGGTAACAGTGAACTACAGAAATGAATGTCTTCATGGAGAAAATGAACTTTTGTCTGTAGTTTTCATTTTTTTAACATGAATTTTGGTCAGTCCTTGTGTTGGTCAAACAGTTTCCTTTAAGTTGTTATTTAAGATAAGAGCTGGATGGATTCATTCTGCTCTGAATTCCCTTGGTCATTTTGACAGTTTTATTGGTTCCTGGAAAGGGAATGTGTCTCTGTTAAGTGTGTGTGTTATTTGTTTCTTAGGGAGTGAGTGAGTATGATGTGTGCAAGCGTGTATGTTACTATAGGTGTGTTTTATCATTTGGCTCAAGCTTCAGTTACTTTCTCACCAGCATAATGTATCTTTCCTGTGCCTTTTTTGAAACCATAACACTATTGATGACACTAGAGTCAAAAAGCATCATACTTTTGAACAGAAATATGATGAGAACAGAATTTCAATCTAAAAATATCTTAATAAATAAATGTTTTCTATTAAATTATCAAAATGGTTTAATTCTTTTTGAATTAAAGTGATTTCTTTGAAAAGAAAATAAGCAGAATCGGTTGCTAAAGATTACCTGCTTTTATAGAACCGGTTCCTGGACATTGAGGATGCCAAGACTAGACACGACACAAAGAAGAAGAAGAAAAAGAACTGAGTTAAATTGCATTGACAAAGAAAGTGTTCTTGTTTTTCATTTTTACTGTACCTACATATATATATACGTGTTTGCGTGTTGATATTTTGTGTAGCAGTGGGACGAGAGAAAAGCTTACTCTATCTGTGATATGTCACTTCCGGTTGCCATGTCTTCTCGACTACTGATTTTAAAGACATGACCTAACAACCAAACACTTTCCCTATCACTCACGTTTAAAAACATCAATGATTTGCATTAATAAAATAAGCTGATATCTTTTCTTTTCTTTTTTTTTTTTTTTTTTTTTTGCATTTATATTTTTAGAAAGATTAATTTTGTCTTTGTGTCTGTTTTCCTTGGTTTGTTTATTAACTTTTTTTTTCCACGCTTCAAACAAGCGACTTTACTTCGACCTTGGACCCTACACCCAAATGTCGTCTGCTGGCCTCAAATATTTTACCCGCCATGTGTTTTCAGATTCCCAGTACATATATATATATATATATATATATATATATATATATATATATATGTGTGTGTGTGTGTGTGTGTGTGTGTGTGGTGACCCGTTAAGATAAATTTCTCTTCAGCAAGCGGTCTTTGCAAACCAATTCTGAAAATAGGTGTAAGGTTTCTAATCTGAGGCTAAACGATTCGCGATAATGCCGAAATCAGTCTTGGCCCTAATACTTGATAATAAACGTGACGAGAGTATGGGCTCTAAAAACGCGCCAGTCGGCAAAATTATATACATTTGCTTATTTTACAAGTTCATTTCCTCATATCATTGATATTCCACTGGTATTTGGGGGACTGAAGAGTTTAATGAAATCCTACATAGTCTCATGAAATTGCTAATGAACCTGAAATTCACCAGCGTTTGAACATTTGAAAAATATATATAAAATTGTCTCCCTTACGTATACTTGACGTTAATTTTTAAATTGATTATAAGAGAGCGCGTTTCATGCGCATGTACAAAACAATGACACTAATTTTTTATCTTAGCAACTCAACCCTGAAGAAAATCTTGGATGAGATTGAAACTACTTTTGAAAATAAAAGAAATAACCAAAACTATGGCGTCTTTCTTAATCAGTTTTATAAGAACACAAAGAAATTGATCCGAAAATTTGAGAGGATAAAGATAAAAATAGACATAATATGTCAAGATTATTCCACCTCTTTCCTCCCCAGCTATGGGTTAATTAGCAAGATGCGCATCCCTAAATCATTATAATCTTTTTTTAAAAAAATTCTTACAGTCTAAAAATATTTTCTGGTTTTAAATAACCTGCAGTGGGTTGATGAGCTGTAAAAAAACAATCAGTCTATTTTATACCCTTATCTGACTGAGTATTAGGACTTCGTATATTTGTACCTCGGCGTCACTTTCTAAGTGAGTAACTCTAGAATAATAATAATAATAATAATAATAATAATAATAATAATAATATGGCATGTATTTTCTTTAATTATTTTATCCCAAGCAAAGCTGGAGTACCATGAGTACGCAGGAGGTTACAGGTAGTGAAAGTGAGAGAAAAGGTTGGGTATAGGAGGGATTGACGAAAGGACAAAAGACAAACGGGATTCAAGAAGACAGAAGATTGCGATTGACGTTGCATTTAAATTTTTTGAAGATTGTAGTTATCAGGAAAGCAAGTAAACGGACAGGAGTTCCACAAGTAGGAAGTGTGAGGAAATAAACTTTTGGAGTAGAAGTGGCAGTTGTATTTAGCTATTTCAACAGTAAACAAGTGGGACCTAAATGCCAACCTAGTAGCGCGTTTAAATTCATGTAATCGGAACACCAGGGGAAAAAAATGCTCGTCAGAGCAGTTATGAAAATATTTGTAGAAAAGATAGAGAGAAGCCACGCCACGTCGGTAAGAAAGTGACAGAAGCTGAGATGCCTGATCAGGATCGATTTACACAGCCTTCTTTGGATTTTGCCAAGTACCTCACGATGAATAGGAGGAGCACCTGATCAGATATGGCAGCAGTATTCAATACACGTCCCAATGGTAGATTTGTAAATGTGCAAGATGGATAAGAAAAATCTTCTGGCACGACACAGTGACCCGATTTTCCTTGCAATAGATGCAGCCATTGATTCGATGTAGTCTCTCCGTGTCAATTCAGTGGAAAACGTGAGGCCAAGAAGGCGC
>OZ010575.1:20444791-20452291 GCA_963932145.1 Acanthosepion lycidas
AGAAACAAAATGTGTGCTGTGTACAGGACAAGAAAAATGAATTCCGAAAAGAATTTTCCAGATAAAACGAAATCGAATCCTCGGCAAAAAAAAGAGACGAAAAGGTAATAAAATGTCCATTCACTATTTCCTGTTGATTGGCTACGGGGTGTGCGTTGGCGGCGGTGGTGGTGGTGGGAGGGGGGATTAACGTTTCTACTCCCCCCCCACATTCTTTTCTTTTCTTTATAAATTTATTCATCTATTATTATTTTTTTGTCTTTTACTTTTATTTATTTATTTTGCCCATTTTTAAAGGATTAAATTTGTCAACTTCCATGTCTTGCAAATCTTTTTTGTTTTTGTTTTTTATTTTTGTAACCCCAAATCATTCATCGTCTTCGTCTTAACAAGATTACGGACAACACCCTTCTCCTCTTGCTCTTCTATCACATCATTCAGAGTAATCAGATAATAATAATAATAATAATAATAATAATAATAATAATAATAATAATAATAATAATAATAATAATAATGTTAGTGATAGAACAAAACAGATGTTGTTTCGATTATATGCCTGCCGGACTGATATAGAAAGCCACTCGTTGTCCACCCCCCACCCAGCCGAAACTGCCGTCACGACTTACCTCAGTGACGATAATGTAGCTTGTCTAGAATCATCAAGTTTATTAGGGCCTTACGATACACTTACTGTCAGTTTGTAATTAAAGAAAGAAAGCAGGGTGGCAAGACAAAATGAAACGGAAGAGAGAGAGAGAGAAGAGGAAGAAGAAAAGAAAGAAATGGAGAAGGAAATCGAAAGAAAGTGTAAAGAGCAAGGAGAATGACAGGAAAGAAGAGAATGAAAAGAAGGGACACTTCAAATTAGAAAGAAAGAAAGAAAGAAAGAAAGGAAGGAAGGACGCAACACGCAAAGGAAAAGAAAGAAAGAAAGAAAGAAAGTAAGAAAGAAAGAAGGAAGAAAGAAAGAAACACACAAGTAACGCAAAAGGAAAAGCACAAAAGCGAAACACCCAAATAAAGAACGAAATAGAAAAAGAAAGAAAGAAAAAAGGAAAACAGAGACATGGAAGCAAAAAAGAAAGAAAAGGAAGAGACAATGAGACAAAGAGAAATGAAAGAAAAGAAAACGAAAGAAGTTGAGAAAAATAAAAACAACGAAAAATAAATAAATAAAGGCAGCAAGTAAGTTAGAAAAGAGAAAGAGCAGTGTGTCTATAGAAACAGCAATTATTTTAAGAAAGAAAGAAAAAAAGAAAGAAAGAAAGGCAGGAAGTAAGGTAAAAAAGATAAGGAACAGAGTGTGTATAGAAAGAGAGAAACAGGCAAACAAGCAAACAATAAACAAAGAAATTAGTAAAAAAAAAAGTGGGAAAGAAAATGCAACAAGAAAGAAAGAAAGAAAGTAGAAAAGAGAAGGGATAAAGTGTTTATAAAAAAAGGAGGAAAAATTTAAGCAAGGAAGGAAGGAAAGAAGGAAGGAAGAAAGGGAGAGGATGAGATAGGGGAAAGCAAGAGAAGAAGAAAGGATACGCAGAAAGGAGAGGAAGGGGAAAAGCAAGAGAAGAGGAAAGGATAGGCAGAAAGGAGAGGAAGGGGGAAAGCAAGAGAAGAAGAAAGGATAGGCAGAAAGGAGAGGAAGGGGGAAAGCAAGAGAAGAGGAAAAGATAGGCAGAAAGGAGAGGAAGGGGGAAAGCAAGAAAAGAGGAAGGATAGGCAGAAAGGAGAGGAAGGGAGAAAGCAAGAGAAAAAGAAAGGATAGGCAGAAAGGAGAGGAAGGGGAAAAGCAAGAGAAAAAGACAGGAGAGGCAGAAAGGAGAGGAAGGTGGAAAGCAAGAGAAGAGGAAGAGTATGCAGAAAGGAGAGGAAGGGGGAAAGCAAGAGAAGAAGAAAGGATAGGCAGAAAGGAGAGGAAGGAGGAAAGCAAGAGAAGAGGAAAGGAGAGGCAGAAAGGAGAGGAAGGGAAAAAGCAAGAGAAGAAGAAAGGATAGGCAGAAAGGAGAGGAAGGAGGAAAGCAAGAGAAGAGGAAAGGATAGGCAGAAAGGAGAGGAAGGAGGAAAGCAAGAGAAGAGGAAAGAATAGGCAGAAAGGAGAGGAAGGGGGAAAGCAAGAGAAGAGGAAAGAATAGGCAGAAAGGAGAGGAAGGGGGAAAGCAAGAGAAGAAGAAAGGATACGCAGAAAGGAGAGGAAGGGGGAAAGCAAGAGAAGAAGAAAGGATAGGCAGAAAGGAGAGGAAGGAGGAAAGCAAGAGAAGAGGAAGAGTATGCAGAAAGGAGAGGAAGGGGGAAAGCAAGAGAAGAGGAAAGGATAGGCAGAAAGGAGAGGAAGGGGAAAAGCAAGAGAAGAAGAAAGGATAGGCAGAAAGGAGAGGAAGGGGGAAAGCAAGAGAAGAGGAAAGAATAGGCAGAAAGGAGAGGAAGGGGGAAAGCAAGAGAAGAGGAAAGAATAGGCAGAAAGGAGAGGAAGAGGGAAAGCAAGAGAAGAGGAAAGAATAGGCAGTAAGGAGAGGAAGAGGGAAAGCAAGAGAAGAAGAAAGGATACGCAGAAAGGAGAGGAAGGGGGAAAGCAAGAGAAGAAGAAAGGATAGGCAGAAAGGAGAGGAAGGGGGAAAGCAAGAGAAGAAGAAAGGATACGCAGAAAGGAGAGGATGGATGAAAAGAAGAAAGGAAGGAAAGAGTGAATGTGTGAACTGCAGAGAAGAGAAAGTGGTGGCACGAGAAGAAATAAAGGTAGAGACAGTTGAAAGCGAAGGAGAGAATAAGAAACCAGAGAAGGGAAAGCAAGATTTTGAAAGAGGAAAACGCACGGCAAGATACAGGGTGGGGATAGAAGAAAGAGAGACAGAGAGAGAGAGAACGATTAGAAAGAAAAAAAGAAACAAACAAACAAACAAATTAAGGTAGGAAAGAAGTGTGGATAGAATTTATTATTAAAAGAAAGAAAGAAACAAACAAAGAAAGAAAGAAAGTAAGTAAGGTAGAAAAGAGAAGGAACAGAGTGTCTATAGAAACGGAAGAATTTATTATTAAAAGAAAGAAAGAAAGAAAGAAAGAAACAAAGGTAGAAAAGAGAAAGAACAGAGTGTCTATAAAAACGGAAGAATTTATTATTAAAAGAAATAAAGAAAGAAAGAAAGAAAGAAAGAAAGAAAGAAAGAAAGAAAGAAAAAAAAAGAAGAAAGAAAGAAAGAAAGAAAGGAAGTAAGGTAGAAAAGAGAAGGAACAGAGTGTCTATAGAAACTGAGGAATTATTTAAAGAAAGAAAGAAAGAAAGAAAGGAAGTAAGGTAGAAAAGAGAAGGAACAGAGTGTCTATAGAAACTGAGGAATTATTTAAAGAAAGAAAGAAAGAAAGAAAGAAAGAAAGAAAGAAAGAAAGGAAGTAAGGTAGAAAAGAGAAGGAACAGAGTGTCTATAGAAACTGAGGAATTATTTAAAGAAAGAAAGAAAGCCATGCAATTCGATAGGCTCATGGAAATGCCATAATTAAAATGCTTCAATGAAACATGGTGCCTACCCAAGGAGCCAAGCAAGACACGACGTTTTTGTAAGAAGTTCGTGTTGACAACAGCTATGAATATGGCACGAATGCTGACCTCTTTTACTTTTCCAGCTAGCCAGAATACCTAACTTTTTTCTTCTCTACTTCTATATACTGTTTGGCTTCAGGACATGGGACATCGTGTCTCTCCACAACTTCCTATCTTTTATAGCTCATAACAATGGCCCACTTATTCTCCCCAATCTTCTAGATCCATTCTCATAAATACATCAAGTAGGTTATTCCCAGTTTTCCACTGTCATACTTTCTTTCAATATACCCTGTGAGTGTCAGCTTCTCCAAGCCATCTTTCCTCGTAAGGCGTCCTAGAAATTTCGGCTGTCTCCTTCTGATTGTAAGTATAAGCGTCTCTTTTGTTTCCATTTCCCCTTTAAAATTCCCCGTTACTCTCACGTTGCGTCCATTGTATTCTCATCTGAGATTTTACGAGTCCACGGAGTTGAAAACTAATAATAATCCGTGTCTATATCTATATCAACGTTTTGACCTCTAGATATCTGAGCTGAGGTATTATGATTACTTGCATTATTTACATTATTCGGACTGTTATCCTCATCTTCATTGCCATAATCACAACGTTTTGGCCTCTATATCTCTGAGATGAGGTATTATGATTACTTACATTATTTACATTATTACAGTCTATTGTAATAAGATCTACGGTAGGAACGAATCTTTTATCCGTCACATAACTTTTATTACAGTCTATTGTTATAATTGCCCCATTTTATTATTAGTCTATTGTTATAATTGCCCCATTTTATTATTAGTTATTGTTATTAATCTCTTATTGCGCCTAATAAGATCTACGGTAAGAACGAATCTTTTATCCGTCACATAACTTTTATTACAGTCTATTGTTATAATTGCCCCATTTTATTATTAGGTTTTGCTGTTAATCTCTTATTGTCCCTAATAAGATCTACGATAAGATCGAATTTTTTATCGCATAACGCTTATTACTCTTTATTGTTATTTTTGTGTTTTATTATTAGTCGTTGTGTTAAATCTTTTATTGTGAACTTGATGTATTTTACGATATATCTCGTCTTGTTGATAATTAATGTGGAAGTCTGTTTTATTTTTTATTATACTTATGTCAAGAAAAGATAAACCATGCCCCTATTTATACTTCAGTCTATAGGTAAAAATTGGCTAGAGTTATACTTGAGACAATAGGCTAACTGTATGCGGGTTTTATTACTTGAGTCTGTAGGTATACATTATATTTAATGTTTTATTCCAGTGTCTTGTGATTTAAGAGAACACGAGGTGATTACCGAGAGCCAAAGTGAACTATCCAGATTTAGCCACAAACTGGGCATTCTTTGTTTACATTAAACTAGCATTTGTCTCTCAATATATACTGTAATTCCAGTTTCAAAGGACCACTTCCCTTCTCTGTACGACTGTAGGATTATAAAGGCGTTATCATCTGCTTGGCGCTTCGGCTAATTAGTGTCTTATCCTCTTCTGACAAAGCTTCAAGCATCTTCCAATCATCCCAATTTACAGGCTTAAAATCGATGTCCAGTGTCTTGGAGTATTTCCGTCGAAGAGACAGTTTGGCGTACCACCAAATTGTCTGTTCATTCTGGTGGCAAGGATTTTCCTATCTCTGCCCTGGAACTGAAATTAGTGCCGATAAATTTCCGAAAGAAAGTGTTGGAGGAAACTGTAGATATTTACGAAGCACTCTTTCGTCTGGCACATGGGCATAAAATTTCGGCGGCCGACACGTGAGAGTTTGATAAAGGCGTTACTTATTTTGATGGCGGGAGCCCGAGATATAAAAAAAAATAAATAATTAAAAGCAAAATAACTACATCTTATATCAGAGAACTTTAGACGTTTCAACAAGATTTGCAATTTTCTTTTCTTTACATTCTGGCCGTTTAGGTGGAACAATTCTTATTGTGTGCATGGAGACATAAGAGAGGCCCCTTCGCTCCAATTTCGTATCTCAAGACAGAAAATGGCGACTGACGTCGGGTTTAATCTTTTGAAAATTGTAGCTATGAGAGAAGCAAGAAATCCGATGAGAGTTCCACAGGTGGGGGTTGTGATAAAATGAATAAATGATAGTAAATGAATGAATGATTTATTCATTGCATCTAGCTAGTTCAACAGTAAAACGCTGAGGCCTAGTTGCCGCTTAAATTCGTGTTGTCGGGGTACCAAAGTAAGAAAAAACTCATCAGAACAGTTGTCATGAAAATATTTGTAGAAAGAACATGAGGAAAGTGACTGAAGTCGCGATGCCTGATCAGGGTTGATTACAAGACAGACCATTCTTAGAATTTTCTGTCAAGAATCTCGAGATGTATGTTAGGAGCAACTGACCAGCTATGGCAGCCATATTCAATACACGGAGGAATGGTTGATTTATAAATGTGCAAGATGTATTCTGGCGGGAAGCATTTTCCGGCACGACACAGTGAAGGAACATTCCTTGTAGTAGACGAAGCAATTGATTCAATACAATCACTCCACTTCATATATATATATATATATATATATATATATATATATATATGCATATATATGTGTTTGTGTGTGTGTGTGTGTGTGCGTGTGCGTGTGTGTGTGTATCATTCATTCATTCATTTATTCATTTACAATCATTCAGTCATCCATTCATTTATTCATTTACTATCATTCCTTCATTTATTTATTCAATTACTATTCATCAGTCATTCATTCATTTATTCATTTACTATCATTCATTCATTCATTTATTCATTTACTATCATTCATTCATTCAAAAAAAAAATGAATATATATATTATGAACTGGACAAAGACATTTTTATGTTTATACATTCTTTTTTATAGATACAAATATTTAAGTAAATGCTCTGTTTATAATAAACAGTATTAATAACATTTACCGGCCTGAATGTCCGAGAAATTTTCACAGAAAGGAAAACGAATATTTTCTGTGAAAATTTCTCGGACATTCAGGCCGGTAAATATTATAAATACTGTTTATTATAAACAGTATTAACAGCATTTGTGTCCGAGAAATTGTCAGGCTATATGATGGTTCCGTACAGGATACAGGTTCGATTCCTGTCGGAGGAAGCATATTTTCTATGAAAATTTCTCGGATATTTAGGCCGGTAAGTGTTGTTTAATACTGTTTATTATAAAACAGAGCATTTACTTAAATATTTGTATCTATAAAAAAAAAAAAAAAAAAGAACGTATAAACATAAAAGTGTTTTAAAAATAATTGTCGGACTTTGTCCATTTCAAAATGTGTGACATCAACTGTTTACATTTGAATACGCATCGAGCAAATATGAATGTACGAGAGAAAATCATGGAAAATTGTAGTTTAAAAACAGTAAAATCGACCTTGCTAACCAAAACGCTCCTCTGTGACGAAGTCGGTAAATGTCGTTAATACTGTTTATTATAAACAGAGCATTTACTTAACTATCTGTATCTATAAAAAAGAATCTATAAACATGAAAATGTCTTAAATATATATATATATATATATATATATACCGAGATTTAAGCGTAATTTTCTTTTTCTTAAGACAATAGTGCCCTTAAGATATCTTATTTATAAAAGCAATGAAAATCTTTTCTAATTAAATAATGTTATCGTTTTATTTTTTCATTTTACGATTAAGAGCAGATTTTCGTAAATGTTCTTTCTGCTTGACAAAAACAAATTGATGATTTACATTCTCCAAGGAGTCCTGCTTTTTAACTAATATAAATATGAAGAGGCTGACATTTTAATTTCTCAAAATTTCATAAAATTATGTAAGTGGCAGTAACAGATGTAAAAAATATTTGTTTTTACCAGGATTTTCTGGAAGAAAAACATTTAAAAATAATTTCTTTCATTTGTGAATGAGTTCTGCGAATTTAATTAAAATCCGACAATTATTTGATTTTTGCAAGAATTTCCAAACAATGC
>OZ010575.1:20457291-20474791 GCA_963932145.1 Acanthosepion lycidas
CCAAAAGTAACCGTGTGCTGCGGAATGACGGCAACTAGAGTCGTCGATCTAAACTTTCTGCGAAACGTCATGAATACGGACCGCTATCTTATACAGCTATGCAATACTACCGGGATTCAGTACTGGCAGACACAATATTACCAACATAAGACACAATACTGACAGGAGACACAGGTAGTGAAGGAAAGCAAGAAGAAAGGACTAAACTATGTTAGGTATGTTAAAACTTACAATGTTAGCAACATAAGATATGCAGATGACACAGTGTTGATAGCAAACACAGAAAAGAAACTACAAGAACTCCTAGGGTAGGTAGTGAAGGAAAGCGAGAAGAAAAGACTAAACTATGTTAGGTATGTTAAAACGTACAATCTTAACAACATAAGATATGCAGATGACACAGTGTTGATAACAAACACAGAAAGAAAACTACAAGAACTCCTATGGTAGGTAGTGAAGGAAAACGAGAAGAAAGGACTAAACTATGTTAGGTATGTTAAAACGTACAATCTTACCAACATAAGATATGCAGATGACGCAGTGTTGATAAAAAACACAGAAAGGAAACTACAAGAACTCGTACAGCAGGTAGAAAAGTGAGAAGAAAGGTCTAAACTATGTTAGGTATGTTAAAATGTACAATTTTAACAACATAAGATACGCAGATGACACAGTACGGGCAGCAGACACGGAAAAGATATTTAAAAAAAAAAACCTCCTACAGAAGGTAGCGAAGGAGAGCGAGAAGAAAGGACTAAGCATAAACTACACAAAAACAGAATGCATGGTCATCAGTAAAATGATGAACCCGAAATACAATTTACAGGTAAGGAACACTAAAATGAAGCAGGTGCGAAAATTGAAATATCTGGGAAATGTTCTCACAGAGGACGGTAAGTGCGACGCGGAGATCCGAAGACATATTGGGATGGCCAAAGACGCAATCCAAATGCTAGTCTGACTACTACAAGACAGGAGGGTTTCTTTGGTAACAAAGAAAAGAGTACTGAACAGCTATATGATATCTGTCCTCATTTACGGCAGTGAATGTTGGACGGTCTCCTCAAATATGAAGAAGAGATTCGAGGCAACAGAAGTAGGGTTCTACAGAAGGATGCTCAGGATGTCATGGACCGAACAATGCATTTATAGCAAAATGACCAACAATACATTTTATAGTAAAATTAAAGACACGATATACAGGATTCATCATTGGCGGCCACAATCTTACCAACATAAAATACGCAGATGACAGTGTGCTGATAGCAGACACGGAAAGCTAAACTATAAAACGTCCTACATAAGGTAACGAAGGAGAGCGAGAAGAAAGGACTAAGCATACACTATAAGAAAACAGATTGCATGGTCATCAGTAAGAAGATGAGCCCGAAATGCGATTTGCAGGTCTGGAGCACTAGAATCAAGCAGACGCGGAAGTTTAAATATCTGGGAAGCGTTTTGACAGAGGACGGTAAGTGCGACACTGAGATACGTAGACGTATAGGGATGGCCAAGGACACGTTCCTAAAGCTGGGCAGAGTATTGCGAGACAGGAGGATCTCTTTGGTAACAAAGAAAAGAATACTGAGCTCTTACGTGACCATCTATCCTCCTTTACGGCAGAGAATGTTGCATGGTCTCCACAAAGATGAAGAAGAGACTCGAGACGTGGTTCTACAGAAGGATGCTGAGGATAACAGGGAACGAGCGTGTGAGCAACGATGAGGTCTTGGAGAGGATTGAAGCAAGGAGGAGGGTTATACTTAGCATCAGGAATAGGCAGTTGAAGTTTCTGGACGCATGAGAAAGGAGGGCCTGGAGAATCTGATGCTCACAAGACGAATAGAACACAACTGCCATTAGTTTTGCATCGTGTGACGGTTGAGAGGATGCAAACTCGATCAAAAGTAACCGTGTTATGCGGAATGGGGGGGGGTCCAAGTGTCGTCTGCGTGACCCAATGAATACGGTCCGCTTTCTTCAGATGCTCAAAAATTACGTGTGGTCCACGGTGTCTGACTGGGATAATATTGTTGACCTGATAATTATGCCTGTCCTGGGTAAGACGATAAACTATATCCGCGTGCTGGGTAAGACGATAAACTACATCCGCGTGCTGGGTAAGACGATAAACTACATCCGCGACCTAGGTAAGACGATAAACTACTTCCAACAGCAGGACCTCTGATCAGGAGGTTTTAAGGAGCGTGGAACCACCTCTTAATTGCTGGTGCACTCAGGTCTACCCTGAACCGGGGTGGTAGCACCTGTTAGGGCCCCAGCTAAAGGCAAGTAGTTAACACACAAACCTGTCTAAAAATAAGTTTTAATGCCAGAAATACATTGTAATAAAAAAATTATTACCAGCAATAATTATTGAAGAAAAAATTATTATCAGCAATACTTTTAAAAAATAAAAGCAATACAAACAGCTATACATTCTTTGGAAAAAATATGACCAGTTATAGATTTCTCCAAGGAAAAATATACCCAGAAATAGATAACTGAAGAAAAACATTACCAGCAATAAAAAATTTTATTGGTATTAAATAACCCATTGAGGTTGATATGCCGTAAAACAAAATAAGCCAAACCAATCTAAACCAAAGAGTACATATTCTATTCATACGAATCTATCCTAAAAATGCTGTCGGCATTAAATAGCCCATTGAGGTTGATATTCCGCAAAAAAAATAAACTAAACCAATCTAAACCAAAGAATACATATTCTATTTTAACGAATCTACCCTAAAAATGTTGTCAGCATTAAATAACACAATGAGGTTGATATGCCGTAAACAAAATAAACCAAACCAATTTAAACCAAAGAATACATATTATATTCATACGAATCTATCCTAAAAATGTTGTCGGCATTAAATAACCCATTGAGGTTGATATGCCGTAAAACAAAATAAACCAAACCAATCTAAACCAAAGAATACATAGTCTTTTCATACGAATTTATCCTAAAAATGTTCTCGGCATTAAATAACCAATTGAGGTTGATATGCCGTAAAAAAAAATAAATTAAACCAATTTAAACCAAAGAATACATATTCTATTCATATGAATCGATCCTAAAAATGTTGCCGGCATTAAATAACCTATTGAGGTTGATATGCCGTAAACAAAATAAACCAAACCAATCTAAACCAAAGAATACATATTCTTTTCATACAAATCTATCCTAAAAATGTTGTCGGCATTACATAACCCATTGAGGTTGATATGCCGTAAAACAAAATAAACCAAACCATTTTAAACCAAAGAATACATATTCTATTCATACGAATCTATCCTAAAAATGTTGTCGGCATTACATAACCCATTCAGGTTGATATGACGTAAAACAAAATAAACTAAACCAATGTAAACCAAAGAATACATATTCTATTCATACGAACCTATCCTAAAAATGTTGTCGGCATTACATAACCCATTGAGGTTGATATGCCGTAAAACAAAATAAGCTAAACCAATTTAAACCAAAGAATACATATTCTTTCCATACGAATCTATCCTAAAAATGTTGTCGGCATTAAATAACCCATTGAGGTTGATATTCCGTAAAACAAAATAAACCAAACCAATCTAAACCAAAGAATACATATTCTATTCATACGAATCTATCCTAAAAATGTTGTCGACATTAACTAACCCATTGAGGTTGATATGCCGTAAAACAGACTAAAAAAAAAACAATCTAAACCAAAGAATACATATTCTATTCATACGAACCTATCCTAAAAATTTTGTCGGCATTACATAACCCATTGAGGTTGATATGACGTAAAACAAAATAAACTAAACCAATCTAAACCAAAGAATACATATTCTATTCATACGAATCTATTCTAAAAATGATGTCGGCATTAAATAACCCATTGAGGTTGATATCCTGGGAAACAAAATAAACAAAACCAATCTAAACCAAAGAATACATATTCTATTCATACGAATCTATCCTAAAAATGTTATCGGCATTAAATAACCCATTGAGGTGTTGATATTCCGTGAAACAAAAACCAAACCAAACCAATCTAAACCAAAGAATACATATTCTATTCAGACGAATCTATCCTGAAAATGTTGCCGGCATTAAATAACCCATTGAGGTTGATATGCCGTTAAACAAAATAAACCAAACCAATCTAAACCAAAGAATACATATTCTATTCATACGAATCTATCCTAAAAATGTTATCGGCATTAAATAACCCATTGAGGTGTTGATATTCCGTGAAACAAAAACCAAACCAATCTAAACCAAAGAATACATATTCTATTCATACGAATCTATCCTAAAAATGTTGTCGGCATTAAATAACCCATTGAGGTTGATATGCCGTAAAACAAAATAAACCAAACCAATCTAAACCAAAGAATACATATTCTATTCATACGAATCTATCCTAAAAATGTTCTCGGCATTAAATAACCCATTGAGGTGTTGATATTCCGTGAAACAAAAACCAAACCAAACCAATCTAAACCAAAGAATACATATTCTATTCATACGAATCTATCCTAAAAATGTTCTCGGCATTAAATAACCCATTGAGGTGTTGATATTCCGTGAAACAAAAACCAAACCAAACCAATCTAAACCAAAGAATACATATTCTATTCATACGAATCTATCCTAAAAATGTTATCGGCATTAAATAACCCATTGAGGTGTTGATATTCCGTGAAACAAAAACCAAACCAAACCAATCTAAACCAAAGAATACATATTCTATTCATACGAATCTATCCTAAAAATGTCCTCGGCATTAAATAACCCATTGAGGTGTTGATATTCCGTGAAACAAAAACCAAATCAAACCAATCTAAACCAAAGAATACATATTCTATTCATACGAATCTATCCTAAAAATGTTCTCGGCATTAAATAACCCATTGAGGTGTTGATATTCCGTGAAACAAAAACCAAACCAAACCAATCTAAACCAAAGAATACATATTCTATTCATACGAATCTATCCTAAAAATGTTCTCGGCATTAAATAACCCATTGAGGTGTTGATATTCCGTGAAACAAAAACCAAACCAAACCAATCTAAACCAAAGAATACATATTCTATTCATACGAATCTATCCTAAAAATGTTGTCGGCATTAAATAACCCATTGAGGTGTTGATATTCCGTGAAACAAAAACCAAACCAAACCAATCTAAACCAAAGATTACATATTCTATTCATACGAATCTATCCTAAAAATGTTGTCGGCATTAAATAACCCATTGAGGTGTTGATATTCCGTGAAACAAAAACCAAACTAAACCAATCTAAACCAAAGAATACATATTCTATTCATACGAATCTATCCTAAAAATGTTCTCGGCATTAAATAACCCATTGAGGTGTTGATATTCCTTGAAACAAAAACCAAACCAAACCAATCTAAACCAAAGAATACATATTCTATTCATACGAATCTATCCTAAAAATGTTCTCAGCATTAAATAACCCATTGAGGTGTTGATATTCCGTGAAACAAAAACCAAACCAAACCAATCTAAACCAAAGAATACATATTCTATTCATACGAATCTATCCTAAAAATGTTCTCAGCATTAAATAACCCATTGAGGTGTTGATATTCCGTGAAACAAAAACCAAACCAAACCAATCTAAACCAAAGAATACATATTCTATTCATACGAATCTATCCTAAAAATGTTCTCGGCATTAAATAACCCATTGAGGTGTTGATATTCCGTGAAACAAAAACCAAACCAAACCAATCTAAACCAAAGAATACATATTCTATTCATACGAATCTATCCTAAAAATGTTGTCGGCATTAAATAACCCATTGAGGTGTTGATATTCCGTGAAACAAAAACCAAACCAAACCAATCTAAACCAAAGAATACATATTCTATTCATACGAATCTATCCTAAAAATGTTCTCAGCATTAAATAACCCATTGAGGTGTTGATATTCCGTGAAACAAAAACCAAACCAAACCAATCTAAACCAAAGAATACATATTCTATTCATACGAATCTATCCTAAAAATGTTCTCGGCATTAAATAACCCATTGAGGTGTTGATATTCCGTGAAACAAAAACCAAACCAAACCAATCTAAACCAAAGAATACATATTCTATTCATACGAATCTATCCTAAAAATGTTCTCAGCATTAAATAACCCATTGAGGTGTTGATATTCCGTGAAACAAAAACCAAACCAAACCATAATGCTATTCATGCAGGATGGTACACCACCCTCATTTCGCCGTCACTGTGCGTGCGTGGTTAGACCAACCTTTTGCTGTGTGTTGGATGGGACGACGCGGACCTCATGATTAACCTCCAAGAAATCCAGATTTCACTCCATGTGATTTTTGTATGTGGAGGCTGGGGCGGGGGTTACACAAAAGAGGATGTGTAAAAGACAAAACCTCGCACGCTGCAGAAATTATTCTGGAAGTTGTCTATAATATCCCAGACGAGGTCCTTCAGGAAATTGTTCCTTCCATCCATGGCCGCGTTAGCAAACTGGCTGACGCCACCGGTCCTTACGTTGAAATATGATGATTTACCCGTGTAATAAAGAAAACATGTATGATTTGTTTCAACGAATTTCTAATAGGAATATGGATTTCATTAGCAGTTTTAATACCTACTTACCTTACATCCCACTCTCTCTCTCTCTCTCTCTCTCTCTCTCTCTCTATATATATATATATATATATATATATATATATATATATATATATATATGTATATAATGAATTTTGATTGTGATCAATGTAATCCTTTCTTTCGACAGTACTCATAAGCGATCGAAAGATTTGCGAAATTCCGAGTCGGTGCCCGATAAGAATTGAAAGTTATTACGTTTAATTTAATTACGCATATGTGTGTCAGTGTTTGAGTGCAAGCTTGTGTATGTGAATGGTGTATTGATAAATGGATCTCTCTCCCAACTTCTCCCTCTCTCTCTCTCTCTCTCTCTCTCTCTCTCTCTCTGTCAGTACGTCTTTGTGTTCAAGCTATTTATAAATATATATGGAAAGAGCAACAAAAAGTTTCTTAAAAGAATATACATGCTTAAATAGCATGTGATTACTTTTCATTAATCCAATTTATATATATATATATATATATATATATATATATATATATATATATATATATATATGAGAATGGGGCCGATGTGCATGGATGTAAATATATATGTGTATGAGTTTATTTTCTCACAGACTCTAAACATATATGTGTGTGTATGTGTGTATGTGAGTGAGTGTATAATGTGATTTTCTAATCGCAACTTAGATATGGCACAAGGCCGAATGTGTAGAGCACCCATTGAGAATGGAACTCCATATTCCGTCGTAACTTGTTAACCATTCCACACATGAAATCATTTTCTCAGCGTAGCTTAGATGTGGCAAAATATCGAAAGTACAGGGGCACACACTGAAGATCGAACTCACTATTCAGTCGGAACAAGGTTGATAAACATGACACCACGTGGGGGTGCTGCAAATGATTTTCTAAGCTTAGCTTAGATGTGACACAAGGCCGAAAGTGTAGGGGCAGCCGGTGAGGATAGAATGCACAATTCAGTCGTAATTCATCTAGCGAGACAAGCTTGCTAGCCATTACACCATGTCAAGGAGCCCTAAAATTATTTTGAAACATAGCTGCAGTGTGGCACAAGCCCCAAAGTTTGCAGCGTTCACTGATTGTCAAATTCACTACTCTAGCTTAGTCAGCTATGAATATGTACATATGAGAGGAGACAAAAAGAACACGTTTATATAATATATATATATATATATATATATATATATATATATATATATATATATATATATATATATATATATATATATATGAAAATTTCTCCGAATTAACCAGTAGAGAGACAATATTTATGAATAAAAATGACAATAGGAAAACTGGTAATTGCTGACGCGTTTCGTCCAATGTGGACTTTATCAAAGCAAAATACGAAAATGAAATTAATTGAACAAAGAATGAACATTTAAATGAACATTTTCTTTTGATTTTATGAATCTGTTGTGTATATTTGTTTGTAAGAGCATTAATTTTGTTAAGAAAAGCAAAAGAAAATGGTTGAATACCATCAACACAGATATAATGACAATATTCTCCACGCGTGACAATCACTGACCTTATTTTTCAGTTAAAAATATGAAAATAGTTTTTCTCTACATTCCAGTTGCTAGGTACATTCTGTTTTTGTTTTTATTAGTTACTTTGTTCATTTAATTTCATTTTCGTATTTTGCTTTGATAAAGTCCACATTGGCCAAAACGCGTCAGCAATTACCAGTTTTCCTATTGTCATTTTTATTCATATATATATATATATATATATATATAACTATGAACCTAAAGAGCCAGGTAAACCTACCTAGGTTTCAGCTACCAGCTTGCCCTGACGATATATATAGCCATGCTAGTGTCGCCTTAAGTCAGCCAGCTTAAGTATTAAATTATATACACAGGAAATATTAATTACAATAAGCGGCCTCTACTTAGTAAGCCATGGAATTTTAATTGTTATATTTGCAACGAAACGTGCAACAGCTACGTATGGGTAACATTGTTTTGGCGACAAAATGTAGGCCGTTCCGTGGAAGTGAACTCAAAGAGTTATGCCTCCGATTCTGCTGGCGGCGCGGCATTTGTTATGGCTGTACAGTCTAGATTGAAACGAATGAATGTGAAGACGACCTACCCGATGTTGTTTTCTTTGCGTCGATCACGGTTCCTCCCCTCGATCCAAAATTCGATACAAGTCGCATATCCAGCGTGAGCGATCGATAGGTGGCGACCAGGTCCCACCTATCGATGTCCATGTCCATTACACTCAAATCTCGTTTTCAGACGTACTTGTAGCGGAGATGAAGTGCCCTCTTTCCGGTCAATGTTATCTCCTGGTCACAGGACTGGACACAGTTTGAGGAAAGATCAGCGGTTGCCCATGCAGCTCGTCTCCACTCTCTACGCCACTAATGTTGGCCAATGGAAAAGTAGAGGCCAATACAAAGTGAGATCGTTGCAGAAGTAACCAGGACACAGTTGAAAATAACATCGGGATGTCCCCAGGGAATTTGTCAGTACCAAATTTGGTCTGGGATTTTGTGTTGAGAAATACTCTCAATTTATCTATGTGGACGAGTCTCCTCATCTTGGTTGTTATCTTTCTAATAATTTGAAGGTTTGAATTCAAGACAAAAGATGAGCCTTTAAGTTTCTCTCTGAATTTCTTAGATAAGAAATTATCATTAATATACATTAATCTATTTGGACGAGTGTCCTCATCTTGGTTGTTATCTATTAACTTTGAAGGTGTGAATTCAAGAGAAAAGATGAGCCTTTAATTTTCTCTTTGAATTTCTTAGATGAGGAATTATCATTATACATTAATCTATTTGGACGAGTGTCCTCATCTTGGTTGTTATCTTTCTATTAACTTTGAAGGTTTGAATTCAAGAGAAAGGATCGGCCTTTAAGTTGGTCTTTGAATTTCTTAGATGAGGAATTATCATTATTATACATTAATCTATTTCAACAAGTGTCCTCATCTTGGTTATAATCTATCTATTAACTTTGAAGGTTTGAATTCAGGACAAAAGATGAGACTTTAAGTTACTCTTTGAATTTCTTAGATGAGGAATTATCATTATTATACTTTAACCTAATTGGTTCGAGTGTACTCATCTTGGTTGTTATCTATGCATTAATTTTCAAGATTTGAATTCAAGACAAAAGATGACCCTTTAATTTTCTCTTTGAATTTCTTAGATGAGGAATTTTCATTATTATACATTAATCTATTTGGACGAGTGTCCTCATCTTGCTTCATATCTTTGTATTAACTTTGAAGGTTTGAATTTAGGACAAAAGATGAACCTTTAAGTTTATCTTTGATCTTCTTAGATGAGGAATTATCATTATTATACATTAATCTATTTGGACGAGTTTCCTCATCTTGGTTGTTATCTTTCTATTAACTTTGAAGGTTTGAATTTAAAAGAAAATATAAGCCTTTAAGTTACTCTTTGAATTTCTTACATGAGGAATTATTATTATTATACATTAATCTGTTTGGACGAGTGTCCTCATCTTGGTTGTTATCTTTCTATTAACTTTGAGTTTTTGAATTCAAGACAAAAGATAATTTCTCTTTGAATTTCTTAGATGAGAAATTATCATTATTATACATTAATCTATTTGGACGAGAGTCCTCATCTTGGTTGTTATCTTTCTGTTTATTTTGACGGTTTGAATTCAAGACAAATGGTGAGTCTTTAAGTTTCTCTTTGCATTTCTTAGATGAGGAATTATCAATATTATCCATTAATCTAATTTAACCCCGACCAGAACATACAACCATATTTATCACGCGAATTGGACTTCTTTGTGTCTTTCATATATCTACCATTTCGTTTCATATTAGTGTAACAAAATTTCTTGTTCCCAAATTCTTCAACGCCAATAGCAATCAAATTTCCTCGAAGCCGAAGTCTTATTTAAGATGGAATTGCCACTTTTTTCATTTCTCTAATTTGTTTTTCGATATATTTTATTTATTTTCAATTTTTCTTTCGGAATTATTCACCTACATTATAATCGATTATTGTACAGAATTAGGTTGCAATAAAATTTGAATTTCATATGGAAACTGCCCTATGAATATTGAGATGTCGTAGAGTGCGGGAACAGAATCATAGTTTTTAGGGGTGACGATGAAACTCTTACACCGGCCCTGTTTGGTTGACCTCTATTTTGGTTGCTATTTTGATATATACATATATATGAACAGATTGAGATAGATAGATAGATAGATAGATAGATAGATAATGAGTTAGACAGATAGATATGAAGATACACACACACAGACACACACACGGACATATATATATATATAAATGAACAGACTGAGATAGATAGATGTGAAGAGAATGATTTAAACATATAAGAAGATGATATATATATATATATATATATATATATATATATATATATATATATATATAAATGAACATAGATATAAAGAAAATGAGTTAAATAGATATGAAGATAAGTGAATATAATGGATTCGGCTCTCTGATTACTCAATCCAAGCCGCTATCCATTACCTGATTACTATATATATATATATATATATATATATATATATATATATATATATATATATATATATACATATATATATATATATATATATATATATATATATATACATACATATATATATATATATATATATATATATATATAGAGAGAGAGAGAGAGAGAGAAGTGTATATTTTATATCATAATGAAACAATTTATATATATACACAAAGAATTTAATAGCAAACATTAAAGGGATTAATGCCGATATCACTTCGCTAACAAGACTTAATGAGACATTAACTTACTATCAATTCCTTGAATAATATGATCCTTATATTCGAGTTTTTGTCAGATGGAAGTCATCCGCCAAGTTCTTTCGACAATTTCCATCTCGGTTTAGTTCCATCCTTGATTATGTGAGAGTCTTTGGTTCTGTTTGCGCCGCTTTCATCCTGAGCTGCATTAATTAGGCCCTTCTCTCTCAGCTTTAAAACCCGTTGCTCCTCGGTTTTACTGTTCGTCCACATCTGTTTGTTTCATTCATTTTAGGTATTTGCCATGCAACGCATTTGATTTCTGTTGTATACGCATTTTATCCCGTGTCCCAACCACAGACCTTAGGTCAGAAATTGCATCATGACATTTTCCAGTGAACAGTTTTGTAAAAAAAATGAATTATAAAAAATAGAAAAACCTATGACCACACCCATTTTACATAGACAAAGCCCTTCGTAAGGTGTGAATTGTGAGTACAATGTTTTGTATTTTTAAAGCATGGGACTCCGGGGATTCCTTCCATGATGATCGGAACCGTTTCCAATCAACCCGAGGACTCTAACTACTACTGAAACTACTGATGTTTTCATGTGTCTTTCTACTTCAAATTCTTTGTATTATATATATATATATATATATATTAGTTTTTTTTTTTGTTTTTTTTTTTTTTGGAAGAACATCAAAGATACATTAGAATCTACTGGGTTTACCAAATCAGTAAGAAATCACATTCTGGTTTTGCGGCCTTTGATTACTATGTCTGGGCGATTAGCTTTGATTGATCTGTCTGTGTGTCTTTTAAAGTCCCATAAAATCGTTACAGGTCCTATCTCCGTAACTGGGTCTGTTTCAATTTCTTACATTTCCTTTCCGTAAAAGTTGCAGATTTTCCAGTGTTAAATGACCGACACTCTCAACCCGAAGTTTTATATTTGGTCGGTGGTAATAGAGCGCAAATTGATACAAAAGGCCAACATTATTATTATTATTATTATTATTATTATTATTATTATTATTATTATTAAGCAAAATGATTGTCGTAACTTTTTCGTTGTTTTGGAACACTGACAGACAATCACGATTTAAGAAAAGGAAAAGACACAGAATTTAACAATGTTTAACAATATTTCAACAGTATTCCCGTCTTCTTCAAGTTATGTTAAAAGAAATGCATACAAATATAAAAATATATAATCAACTCTTTATACAAGCGTCGCTTGTCCTGAAAAAAGAAACGGTTGTTGAGATAATCAACGTGACAAAGTGAGTGAAACGCAGCAAGCGTGAAGTGAATGCAACTGAGACGAGAGTAACATGATGGGGGGCCTTACTGATCTGAAAACTTCCCGTCAGTTGATTAGTTAGTAAGATCAATTAATCAAGTAACAGAGCGTATAAATCTTCTGGAAGACTGCCGCCGTTTTCTTCATTACCCCGGGGTAGGATGTCGGTAATATATTTATGTAATTTTCTTTAACGCTTTTTTCAAGAGTTGAAAGACCGGTGGATTATTATTATTATTATTATTATTATTATTATTATTATTATTATTATTATTAAACAAAATAATTGATGGAATTACTTCCTTATTTGGCAAAACTTCCAAAAAGGCGCGATTTAAGAAACGAAAAAGAAAAGACACATTCGATATTAATCGAAACATTGTTGAAAAATGTTTCTTTTCATTTCTATTCTTAAATCACATATTTTTGGGCGTCATGTATTATTTTTATTATTATTATTATCATTGTTATTATTATTATTATTATTATTATTATTATTATTTGTGTGTGTGTTATATTTCCTGCTTTGTAACCTGTAGAGCCGGGTCAAAACTATCTTCTCCTTATAGGAGAATTGTCATTTAATTAATAGCACTTTTCTTAGTATATGGGATGTTCCTAGTAGGGCGATCTTCTGGGCAACTTGTATGTTGATGTTACCTGGGACACTCTCAGTCTTCATTCCCCACATCCTGTTAATCTCAATCTTCAGGTCCTCCTCCTCCTCCTCCTTCTCCTTCTTCTTCTTCTTAATATTATTATTATTAGTAGTAGTAGTAGCATTACTATATGTTATGTTTCCTGCTTTGTATCCTGTAGAGCCGGTTCCGAAATATGCTCCTTAGACCCAAAAGAAAAATTGTCATTTAATTGATAGCACTTTTCTTAGTATATGCGATGTTCCTAGTAGGGCGATCTTCTGCGCAACTTTGTATGTTGATGTTACCTGGGACAGTTAGTAAAATTCTCCATTCCTTTCCTCACGAGGCCCAGTGCTCCGATTACTATTGGTACAGTTTCAGACTTCATTCCTCACATCCTGTTAATCTCGATCTCCAGGTCCTTGTATTTGAACAATATCGCAATAATTTTCATGTGTAGCGAAGAAACCATATTTTAAATCAGTTAATTTATAATATTAATGTTCTGTAAATTTACATTGAGCACTGTTTAGTAAAAATAAAAATATCAATAAGAACACCGGATTATGTATCCTACTGTTCTTTCTTATATATATATATATATATATATATATATATATATATATATATATAACCAGTGGATAAAAATAAATACATCAGATTCATTTACTGCAACAAATTCAAAGGTAGCAACTTAGTTGTTAAAAAATAATGAATCCCAAACTTCCACCCTACCTATTTCAGACCAATATTGTGTGTGAATATACTTGCCTAATCGAAGAAAGTTTCTCAGTAAATAAAAACACGAAACATCTTATATAGGATATACCACAACCACACTCTAATGGAGACTCACCTGTCACCTATCGGACCAGACTGGCATCAAACCACACATCGATATAAAGATCATCGTAACATTAGAGAGCTACTCACAAACACCAAGAACCAGCAAAATCAAAAAGTAAAAACAGAATTATAATCCTTGAAGCAATACTCATACAACATAAATAAAAACAGATATAACTTAAGAGCTCGTGTTCTCAATATATATATATATATATATATATATATATATATGTATATATATATATATATATATATATATATATAAACACGTCACATCTCGCTTTCGGCACAACATTCTTTGCCTTTGTCACAACATTGACTAAGTTCACGAGACTCATTAACTGTTTCTACCTACCGTAAGACCGTCTTCAGAGGTCGCATATCTATGGATGTGTTATGCGTTAACACAGTAAATTCAAAATATTTTTACCTCTATTCAAGGGAGGTAACTGATGTGATTTTAATAGTATTTTAATTTAGTATTTTTTTATTTAACACTTTGCTGCTACAAATATTTAAGAACATTTTTGCCATAGTCATAGTAGACTTTATATATTTTTGCCTTCACTTCTTTGATATAAAAGGCTTCCAGAGTTTTAATTTTTTGCTTATTATTATCTTGATGGAGCACTGATGTATTTTCGACTAATATCTGCCTAAACTGCGAATGTGGACATGAGTGTTCGTTTAAATGTTAAATTTAAATGTTCGGAGATTGAACTATGATCGTTCAAGTAAAACTTAAGTCTTCTTGTCATCGTCGTTATTTATTAGGAAATTTTCTTGATCAATTTTCTACAGCCACCAAAGAAATTAATTCGTGGAATGAAATGATTAAAACTAAAATAAATAGACATAATACGTCTGCATATATATATATATATATATATATATATATATATATATATATATATATATGTATATGAAAATTTCTCAGAGTTAACCTGTAGAAAAAACAATATTTATAAATATAAATGACAATAGGAAAACTGTAATAGTTGCCAACGCGTTTCGTCCAATGTGAACTTTCTCTATGCAAAAAACAAAATGAATTTATTTAAACAAAGTAACTAATTATAACAAAAACAAAATGTCCTTAGCAACTGGAAGAATTTAGAGGATGCTATTTTCATACTGTTAACTGAAAATTATGTCAATTACTGTCACGTGTGGAGATATTGTTTTTATGGCTGTGTTGCTGTGTTTCAACCATTTTCTTTGATTTCACTTATTTTTTTCCCTATTTCACCTTTTTTAACAAAAATTACTTCTCTCCCAAGTAAACGTACGCAACAATATCGTGAAACGTTGCTTGATTCAGTGCGCAAATTTACTGTAGATGGAGTCTTAAAAGTCGAAACGTGTCACACGAAACCTTTTTAAACTTTGTGATACATTCTCCCCAATATAGTTCTATATATATATATAACATATATATATATTGATATCACACACACACACACACACACACACACACACACACATATATATATATATATATATATATATATATATATTGATATTAATATTTGTTTGGAAAAAACCTCCGATATCACAGCTTGTAGATATATATATATATATATGTATGTATGTATGTATGTATGTATATATATATATATATATATGTATGTATGTATGTATGTATGTATGTATGTATGTATATATATATATATGTATGTATGTATATATATATATAAAAAGAAAGAAAAGTAAGATATATAACCCGGTGTTCTTATAGCTTGAGGATGAAATGGAATTAATGTCTTTAATTTAATTACAAAATTAAATTCGTAGCTTTTAGCTTCCATTTTTGAAACATGGTTAGAAATGTGTAGCGAAAAAAAACATATTTCAAATAAATCAATTTATAATATATATATATATATATATATATATATATATATATATATATATATATGTATATATATATATATATATATATATATATATATAAGTAGAAAGAGAGAGACATATATATATATATATATATATATATATATATATATATATATATATATATGAAGAAAAATATAGCGAAACAGCATTGCATATAAGGATTTTTGTTTGTCTTTTCCGTATATTTTTCTTCATAATGTCGGATCTATATCCATATATTTGCTTATATATATATATATATATATATATATATATATATATATATATATATATATATATATGAAATAAATCCTGAAGAGGCAGGAAAACCTACCTAGGTTTCACCTAAACGGATCTTCAGGGTAATCTGGCCAGATTTCCCAGAAGATCTGTTTATTTATACATCTACATATACATATATATATATATATATATATATATATATATATATATATATATATATAGAGAGAGAGAGAGAGAGAGAGAGAAAGAGAGATTCAACAACATCGCTTGATAAGACACCTATTTTTTTAGTGATTTTATAACATATTTATGTTATAATTTTCGAATAAATAGTTATATAGTTTTATATATATATATATATATATATATATATATATATATATTTATATATATATATATATATATATATATATAGTTTCCCCATAGATACATCGAGATACTGATATGAAGCAATACAGACACGTAAGCTCACATTTGAATGATTGTTGTCAGAGATACAGATATGTATTATATATATATATATATATATATATATATATATAGGTATAAATATATATATTAAGAAGAAAAGACGATTAAATATACCATATTAGTATGCACTTACCATGTCGTATACGTGTGTCGTGTTCTCTTGCAGACAAGCAGGCATCTGTCATACTGTGCAACTTTTGTTTTGGATTGTCGGCTTTTACGTACACGCCTTTACCAATGTCAGTAAATCTCTGTGAATAAGCGTTTAACGAAGCTTCATCAACAATTAGTAAATGGCTCCAGCATTTATTTATCTCTGCTTATACAGATAGATAGATAGATAGATAGATAGATAGATAGATAGATAGATAGATAGATAGATGAAAACACTGAGATAGATAGATAGATAGATAGATAGATAGATAATGAATAGACAGAGACAGATACAAACAGCCAAAGATATTAGGTTGGTGCAAAAATAATGACGAAATAATGTCGTTTTTTGACGTCAAAAAACGACATTATTAGGTCATTATTTTTTCACCAACCTAATAGATAGGTACGGATAGACATAGATAGATTTATTACATTGGAATCGTAATCGTAATTCAAAAATAAATTGGAAAATATAACTCCGAGTATAAAAAACAAAATTTTAGTTTTAGTGAGAGTGTATGTGTGGGAGTGGGAAACAAGTGAGAGAGGGAAATGCATGAAAGCTCTAGAGAGAGGGTGTAATAGAAGAAAG
>OZ010575.1:20482291-20494791 GCA_963932145.1 Acanthosepion lycidas
TATATATATATATATATATAGTTTTAAGGTATGCTATATTTCTGGGATAAAGTGCTCATTATCAGTCCGTTTGTAAATATGAAAGTGACTATATATATATATATATATATATATATATATATATATTCATATCTATCTGTCATTTCTTTCATCTCCTTCTCTCTCTCAATATATATATATATATATATATATATATATATATATATATATATATATATATATATAAATGTCAATAGATTTATATCTATCAGTCTGTCTATCTGTTTCTCTCTCTCGCCATATATATATGTGTGTGTGCGTGCGTGCGTGTGTGTAAAATGTGTCTGTATATATATATATATATATAGTTGCGTATATATATATCTATCTCTCTCTCTCTCTCTCTATATATATATATATATATATATATATATATATATATATATATATATAAGCAACTATATATAAATCCAAAATTTAAAAATTAATCAGTTTGTCTGACGATCGCAAATGACGTGAAACTCAGCGTGACAAACTCACATCAATCCAACTCTCTCTCTCTCTCTATATATATATATATATGCGTGTGTGTATGCGTGTGTTCGTGTGTGTGTGAGTGAGTGAGTGTGTGTTGTATTCTTCAGTATTATTCATAATGGATACGCGTGTTTGGAATAGATGCCACGATGTATATCGGTCTGCAATTTCGAGAAATCTTCAGGAGGAACATGTTACTCCCTGGCAGCTCTCGAACCTGCGCCCTCCTTTGCAGGAAAGATCTTCATCTAACCCTGGGCAGTGTCGTTCACTATTGCTGAGAGGTTAATGCACCCCACATGAAACGGATTGATAAATATCCCCTGTTAACTTCATAAATGCATACATGTGTGACTGTCTGTCGGTCTTCAGGTGATATCAAGAGGTGTCTTTGGAATTGTTGTAGGATAATTAAACAAACAAAAGACGTTCAGTTCACCTAAGGTACTCGATTGAATAAACAACACACAGACAGGTAGATATGAGCAGAATGATTATATATATATATATATATATATATATATATATATATATATATATATATATATATAGAGAGAGAGAGAGAGAGAGACAGAGAGACAGAGAGAGAGAGAGATAAATACATGCATATGAACGGACAGTAGATAGAAAATATGAGCAGAATAAGATACAGAATAGATAGATAGAAATGAAAAAACTGAGATAGATAGATAGATAGATAGATAGATATAAACAGAATGCGTGAAATCGATATATATATAGATAGATTGATAAATAAATATGAACAGAATTATATATATATATATATATATATATAAAGAGATAGATAGATAGATAGATAGATAGATAGATAGATAGATAGATAGATATAAACGGACAGTACATAGAAAAATATGAGCAGAATGATACGGAATTGATAGATAGATAGATAGATAGATAGATAGATAGATAGATAGATAGATAGATATGAAAAGACTTCGATATAATCAGACTGGAATAGATAGATAGATAGATAGATAGATAGATAGATAGATAGATAGATAGATAGATAGATAGATATGAACAGAATGCGATAAATCGACAGATATATAGATAGATTGATAAATAAATAGGAACAGAATTATATATATATATATATATATATATATATATATATATATATTATATATATATAGAGAGAGAGAGAGAGAGAGAAGGAGATACATATATATGAACAGACGGTAGATAGATAGAAAAATATGAGCAGAATGAGATACAGAATAGATAGATAGATAGATAGATAGATAGATAGATAGATAGATAGATATGAAGAGAATTGGGATATACACAGATAAATGGATAGCTAGATATATATGAACAGACACAAATTTCTATGAACATAGATTGAGAGATATAAACTGACTGATGTAATATATATATATATATATATATATATATATATATATATATATATATATGAGTCTGTGTGTGTATGTGTATTTAGATAGATAGATATAAACTGACTGATGTAGATATATAGATAGATAGACAGATATGAACAGACAGCTTACGATGAAAATAATTGTATATACGACATAGTGATAGTCAGATAAGCCAGCTGACTGACATATATATATACATCAAATATTACTTAATTTTTATGTCCTCTCCCCCAATCACAGGTACATACGCGCAAACATCGACGCACATACATACTCTACAGACTCACACACACACACACAAAGACACACATATATATATGTATATATATATATATATATATATATATATATATATATATATATATATATATATATTATTTTTCTTATAAGGGATTATAATAAAACATGTTGAAATCGTTACACAAAAGCTATCATGTTTCAATACTCTGTACTTCTTCAGATAATAGTAAGTAAGTAACGATATCCTGAAGAAGTACAATCATACTATTGAAACATGATAGCTTTTGTGTAACGATTTCAACATGTTTTTTCGTTATAATCTCTCATAATAAAAAATATAATAATAATAATTCGTTCTACTTTGTATTGAGCAGTTTTTTTAAAAGTAAATGCAAAGAACAGTGGAATTTTTACTCCATCTATTCTGTATCTCATTTGCATATATATATACATGCATACATATATATATATATATATATATATATATATATATATATATATATATATATATATATAGAGAGAGAGAGAGAGAGAGAGTGAAAGAGAGAGAGGGAGAGAGGGAGATAGAAAGAATACTAACATACTATCACACACACATACATACACGCACAAACACATATATATGTGTGTGTGTGTGTGTGTGCGTATGTGTGTATTTTTTCTGTCTATCTCTCTCTCTCATATATATATGAGGTGAGGTTTATTTAGGCAGCAAATATACAATGAGACAGCAAGAAATATATTCATCTTCAAATATACACACACACACACATATCTATATATATATATAGATAGATAGATAGATAGATAGATAGATAGATAGATAGATAGATAGATAAATAGATAGATAGATAGATAGCAGTGTACCAAGGTCACATATCGATAGTCATTACAGGTAATTGATATGCTGTAATTAGTTGTTCGATCAACTTATTTTATGTTCTTACACCCTCTCTTTCTCTCTCTCAGTATACATATATATATATATATATATATATATATATATATATATATATATATATATATATATATATATGTATGTATATATAATCTTGTACAGCACATATAAAACAGAAAATGATGTAACCCCGACTAGCTATAGCCTGAATATGGCGTTCAATCATGAAACAGGCCGTCGCCCGACGACGCTGGCCTCAGTGTCTCTACAGACATATAATATATTTATATACATATGATAGTTCTATCTGTGTGTACATGTTTTATGTGCAGGCGCATGAGTTTGTTTACGCACATATCCGTACACACGAGCATAGACGCATATATCTATATTGTTCCTAATATGTACTGGAAACAAACATTCAGCTGATTTTAGTATTTGAGCGCTCGATTTAGCGCTAAATTTATAGGTATTTTATACATAATACAATGATAGATAGATAGATAGATAGATAGATAGATAAGAAATGAACAGACTGAGATAGATAGATAGATAGATAGATAGATAGATAGATAGATAGATAGATAGATAAGAAATGAACAGACTGAGATAGATAGATAGATAGATAGATAGATAGATAGATAGATAGATAGATAGATAGATAGATAAGAAATGAACAGACTGAGATAGATAGATAGATAGATAGATAGATAGATAGATAATGAACAGACTGAGATAGATAGATAGATAGATAGATAGATAGATAGATAGATAGATAATGAACAGACTGAGATAGATAGATAGATAGATAGATAGATAGATAGATAGATAGATAGATAGATAGATAAGAAATGAACAGACTGAGATAGATAGATAGATAGATAGATAAGAAATGAACAGACTGAGATAGATAGATAGATAGATAGATAGATAGATAGATAAGAAATGAACAGACTGAGATAGATAGATAGATAGATAGATAGATAGATAGATAGATAGATAGATAGATAGATAGATAGATAAGAAATGAACAGACTGAGATAGATAGATAGATAGATAGATAGATAGATAGATAGATAGATAGATAGATAAGAAATGAACAGACTGAGATAGATAGATAGATAGATAGATAGATAGATAGATAGATAGATAGATAGATAGATAGATAGATAGATAAGAAATGAACAGACTGAGATAGATAGATAGATAGATAGATAGATAGATAGATAGATAAGAAATGAACAGACTGAGATAGATAGATAGATAGATAGATAGATAGATAGATAGATAGATAGATAATGAACAGACTGAGATAGATAGATAGATAGATAGATAGATAGATAGATAGATAGATAGATAGATAGATAGATAGATAGATAATGAACAGACTGAGATAGATAGATAGATAGATAGATAGATAGATAGATAGATAGATAGATAGATAAGAAATGAACAGACTGAGATAGATAGATAGATAGATAGATAGATAGATAGATAGATAGATAGATAAGAAATGAACAGACTGAGATAGATAGATAGATAGATAGATAGATAAGTAATGAACAGACTGAGATAGATAGATAGATAGATAGATAGATAGATAGATAGATAGATAGATAGATAGATAGATAAGAAATGAACAGACTGAGATAGATAGATAGATAGATAGATAGATAGATAGATAGATAGATAGATAGGAACACTTTTCGATAATTGACAGACCTCATCCCGATCAGAATGAAAGACGAAATTAGATAAGCAAATAAACAAAGTAACTCCCTTTTTGGGGGGTGGGGGTTTGTCATTTAGCCAAAAGTGTATTCTTTACCTACATCTTTACCTCCATCTCCCTCGCTTCGGTTACGTTTGTGACACTTGTTAAAATCCAGATCGACTGGGCGAAAAACCACGACCGTTTTCAAAAATAGTCAAATCTCCTCGACGTTTAATAGCCGTCATATTTACCGGCTTTAGAACACGATCAATGGTTGATTTGTACGAGGAAAAACGGGGAATGCCGCTCATTTCCTTTGTTTAAATTAGCGTTACATACAAAAAAAGTCATGAGGAAATTTAGAGCTACGTCTGATATTACCCGGGGAAATGTTTTCGCGCTAAGTAAAACTCAACTTGTGTGTATTTTCGATTTTCTTACTGAGCAATGTTCTGAAGAAATAACATTGAAGCAGTAAACAGATTTAAATATCTAACCATATATATATATAAATATGTGTGTGTGTGTGTGTGTGTGTGTGTGTGTGTGTGTGTGTGTATAAATTTTTTTTGCATGGTTGGATGATCATGTGTTTTTTCGAGAGATGACTGACAAGGCAGATATTTTCCCGCAGTAGTTTGATATTTCGGTAGACTAGTTGACAGTCAAGGCTAAAGAACCCAATCTGTCCTGCTATTTAACCTACATCTGGGGGGAGAAGAGATGGATTCATACGCTTCCAAGGATATTTGTGCATAAGTCAACCTAAAGAATTCGACGAAAATTCGAACTCGGCTCTTCATTACACCACATCGCATATATATATATATATATATATATATATATATATATATATATGTATGCGTGTGTGTGAGTGTGTGTGTGTGTGTATTTGTATACGCTCGCACGTGCATTTACGTATATTTATCCATTTCCTTATATATATATATATGTGTGTGTGTGTGTGTGCGTGTGCGCGCGCGCGCGTGGGCGCACGGTGTCGTAATGGATAGCGGCTTGGATTGAGGAATCAGAGAGCCGAGTTCGAATTCCAGTCGAATGCATTACATTCACTTACGTACTAATACCCTTGAGAAAGGTATGAATCCTCTTCTTCTCCCTCCATGGGTAAATAGCAGGATAGACTGGGTTCTATATGCTTTGAATGGCAACTGATCTTGGTGAAGGACAACTCTGGGGAGGGTCATTTGAGGGGCCTTGTGGTCTCTGTATTCTGCTATTCAAAAAAAAGCGTACCTGGTTCTCCACAAGCCTTCACCACTCTGTGGGTTAGTCTGCCATCCTGCGTTCAGGATTGTTGTCTCAGGAAGAGACATAATATATAAAGAAGCTGAACTGTAAAACACACATACGTAAACGACGCCAGACTCCATTATATATATATATATATATATATATATATATATATATATATATATATATATATATATATATATATATATATATATATATATTATGTTGGTGCAAAAATAATGACATAATAATGTCGTTTTTTGACGTCAAAAAATGACATTACTACGTCATTATTTTTGCACCAACCTAATATATATATATATGTATACACACACGCGCACACATTCTTCGGTAAATCGAATCGAGTTCTCTCAGTCACTGTGTGTTTATCTAAAAACAAATACGCTTAAATTCACCTTCATCCCTATTTAGTGATAGAATCCCTGACACCAATTCAGTCGCGTTTCGATCCTAGCTAGAGGCAACTAGACGTCTAGCTGTCGAATTAACGTATGAATGTTCAGCAGCTCAGTTCCTAGGAAACTGACAGCCCGACACCAGCAGATAAGATTTTATTATAGTGGTGACGGCTTTGTGCAGAACCAACCACACTTTTTAAAGGGCCAAATACAGAGACCTGGTGCACTACGTGCCACAATGTCCCCAAACGACCGTCCACAGGTTTTGAATTCAGAGTTGTCCTTCTCCGAGACCAGTTGCCATCCAAGGCTATAGAACCCCGTCTGTTCTGCTATTTACCCATAGCTGGAGGGGAAAGAAGAGGATTCATACCTTTCTCAAGGATATTAGCACATAAGTGAATGTAATGGATTCGACTGGAATTCGAACTCGGCACTCTGATTCTTCACTCCAAGCCGTTATCCATTACGCCACCGTGCATACTGCAATGGTGTACTCTGGCGTTGTTTGTTTACCACCTGAAGAAACGTTAATTTTATCGTTGAAACAAAATGTATAGTTTTGTAGTGGATATTTATATGTTCTAATATAACAGTGTATTATATATATATATATATATATATATATATATATATATATATATATATATATATATATATATATATATATATATATATATATATATATATATATGTTTTTATACAAGTTTATTAAAGACAAGGTACGTAATTAGGCTATTTATACAGATTTTTTGTGTTCATATAAGTGTCTAAAAAGTGTCGAAATCTTCTTCTTATCCAAGCGGTTTCGGACATTCTATTACTCATCACAAACCTTTTTTTTTAACTGAATATGTAGATTTTTATATGTGGTTATCTATAATGATGGGAATGTTCTTTTTTATTTACAAAACACTGTCAGCACAGTATGGCCGTGTTCATAGCTGATATTATTGTGTGTGTCCTTTTTTTTTATTATCTTTTCACATGTGGATTAGGATATTATAGTTGCAATTTTAACGTTTTTTACATGTAAATTCATATTGGTCCTCTATATTCAATCTTGCAGGTGAGTCGTTATTGACGATATGGACAGATGTTTCGTTTTTTGTTTTTTTGTTTTTTATCGTGGATTATTGAATTTTCAGGGGTTAACAGGGTTTATATATTCTTTTCCTTTAGAAATAACGAAATACAAAAGACCAGTCAACCAGAAGCAGAAAATGAAATTAATTATGTACTATAAAAATGTTTAAAGATGCCTTCAAACGGTTAAGCAATATATTAAGAAACAGGAAGTGTTTGTTAGAAAAAGAAAAGACTTCTCAGCTATTATGTAATATCGGTGCTCCTTATATGGCAATGAATGCTGAACAATCACTATCTCAATTTATCTATCTCATTCTTTTCTTATCTATCTCGGTTCATATCTATCTATCTATCTATTCCAGTCTGATTATATCGAAGTCTTTTCATATCTATCTATCTATCTATCTATCTATTCCAGTCTGATTATATCGAAGTCTTTTCATATCTATCTATCTATCTAGCTAGCTAGCTAGCTAGCTAGCTCTGTTCTGTTCATATCTAACTATCCCATCCTATTTTTATCTATCTATCTATCTATCTATCTATCTATCTATCTATCTATCTATCTATCTCAATTTGTTCATATATATCTAATTCTAGACATATCTATCTATCAATCTATCTATCTATCTATCTATGTTCATATCTATGTGTTTATTTTTAATAGGGAAAAAGACGGAAAATCTATCATTTAATCATCCTGTTGGATTTATCTCCCCACCCATCACACGCACATATAGATGTGTGTTCGTGTGTGTCTGTGTGTGTGCACGCGCGTTATATAAGCAGAGATTGGCGTGTTGGATAAATGATGCGTAGATTTTACTGTATATTTTAACGTCCCAGTCGTAATTTATGTAAATTTGTATGTAAGTAAATATTTACCAAACGACGAACTATTCCCGATAGAAATCAATAACATCGTTCGTATATGTGTCGGATTTATTTTTAATTTACGCACGTGCATTTCCCTATATACAATCTCTCGCGGTAATCATTCCGATATATATATATATATATATATATATATATATATATATGTGTGTGTGTGTGTGTGTGTGTGTGTGTGTTTGTGTGTCTGCGTATGTATATATATATAGATAGGAATAGACTGAGATAGATAGATAGATAAGGAACAGACTGAGATAGATAGATAGATAGATAGATAGATAGATAGGGAACGGACTGAGATAGATAGATAGATAGATAGATAGATAGATAGAAAGAAAGAAAGAAAGAAAGAAAGAAAGAAAGAAACAGACTGACAGATATGAATAGACACCCTTTATATATGATAAAATGGATTAAGTCCGACAAACATTTAATATATTTTCTGTTTATAGATTATTTTATAGATAAAATTTCTTTATAGAAATTTTTTTTTAATAATACCGTATTAATTACATTTACCAACCTAAATGTTCCAGAAATTTCATAGCAGACACGCTTACTCCGACAGGGATCGAACCTGTATTGCTGTACGGGAAACTTCATTTAACCTGACGTGCTAAGCCTAAGTCCGAATTACTGTTTATAAACACACGGGGTCTTAAACGCTAATTCGGACTTTGCCAGCCAAACGCTTCTCTGGAGCTGAATGGCATAGCACGTCAGATCAAATGACGGGTCGATTCCACTTGGAGAGCGCAAATGTTTTACGAAATTTCTGGAATATTCTGTCCGCTAAATGCAATTCATACGGTTTAATTAAAAACAGGGCATTTACTTAAATAAATTGTATCTATAAAAACAACGTATAAACAGAAGACACACACACACACACATACATATATGTATATGGTAAAATTAGCTAAAAAGAAAAATAACGGAACAGTATTTATTGATAAACACGAAATAAAACCATATCCACGGGACAAAATAAGATAAGGTTATGTTACTTCATTGATAAGGCAATAACTAGACAAAAAAACAATAAGTATTACCATTTATATATATATATATATATATATATATATATATATATATATATATACCGTATATATCGGCGTACAAGCACACACACATATACATATATATATATATATATATATATATATATATATATATATATATATATATATATATATTCCAAGTTATGCTGTAATTTATATATATATATATATATATATAAATTATATATATATATAAATTATATATATATATATATAAATTATAGGATAACTTGGAATATATATATATATATATATATATATATTATAACATAACTTGGAATATATATATATATGTGTGTGTGTGTGTGTGCTTGTACGCTGATATATACGGTATATATATATATATATATATATATATATATATATATATATATATATATATATTTACGTCGGCGTCCAAGGCAACCTTTTAACTTTAAAAACCAAACGTATAAAATATGAACCTTAAATCCTAAGGTTTATAACGGGAGATTTTTGATGATGTTGGACAACTGGATGTGTTTCTCAACAAGCCGTTTAAAGGACTGGATGGTTAGCCGGGAAAAATCATTCAGGCAACCGTAAAAGCCGACAGAAAACACAGGACTCACTCATAAAGTATTCTGGTAGTTTACTGACAATATCACCCCACCATTTTGTCATTAAAATTGGAGTGAAAAAAAGTATATGCTTTTTTTTAATGCCATACGTGATACATGCTTAGGCGATCATGTATCTTTCGATACATGACTGACGAGACAGATATTTTTTCCCGCAGTAGGTGGCCATTTCTTTTATGCGGTAGATCAGTTGCCATCCAAGGCTATAGAACCCAATCTGTCCTGCTATTTACCCATAGCTGTGTGGGGAGAAGAAGAGGATTGATACCTTTCCCAAGGGTATTATCAATTAAATGAATATCAATCAGTTATGTGCCATGTGTGATACACGCTTAGGCGATCATGGATCTTTCGATACAGGACTGACGAGGCAGATGTTTTTTTCCCCAAGTAGGTTGCCATTTCTTTCTGCGGTAAACTGGTCAGGTTCTAAAGACTTGGATGCTAACAAAGTCTATAGAACCTGATCAGTCCAGCTATTTACTCCTAACTGGGGGGGAGAAGAAGAGGATTCATAACCTTTCCAAGGGTATTAACATTTAAGTGAATGTAATGGATACGACTGGAATTCGAACTCGGCTCTCCGATTCCTCAATCCGAGCCGCTATCCATTACTCCATCATTTATGCAATTCGATACAATATTTTTTTTTAAATTGATTTCCGTGTGTTTGACTAACTTCTCCGGTGAATATAGCTCGAAAGCTATATTTTAACTAGAAAATTTAGTGTCATCTTGTACGCCAACATATATATATATATATATATATATATATATATATATATATATATATATATATATATATTTAAAAATCCCGAAATTTGAAACCAGAAAAGTAGTCTTTCGGAGAAATTGAAAAAAATATATGGAAATACCTTTATTCCTATCCATTTACAAAATGACGTTTCAATCTGGTCTATAAACATTCAAAATTCATTAACAAAAATATAAAACGAGTATATTGCATAGGCGATGGGAAAATTTAATAGTCAATGCTCATGTTGGTGCTTATCTCATTATTGAAGAGTTTTAAAAAGAGCAGCAGGATGTAGAAAGTAAATGTGAACGCATTCTCCGAGGAGAGTCTGGTCCAAAACAAAACAAAAAAGAAAATATAGCTTTTATCGTGATGAACGGCTTAAAAATATAGTTGACGATGGTGAAAACCGACCAGATCTTATAGACTATCTTAAAAAGTTCTTGCTCATAATCTTTCATTATAAATTATTCATATATTCTGCTTTTATATTTTTTCAATGAATTTTGAACGTTTCAAATTGTTATATTGGTGTGAGTTCGTTTCAAACATCCTCGTCGCCACTGTTATATTCCGAGCTAAGGGAATAAATACATAATACAAGGTTGATACTAGAATATAGGTTTATTATACACAAAAAAAAGTGCAATATGAAATACGGTAAAGTTATACACACAGGTCAATCTAGTAGTGAGTGCCACTAATCGGAAGGTCGGACGTGCTTGCGTCGTCTCGCTCACTCTTTTTCTGTCCCTCGTAGACGGTTGACTTTATAGGTACTTGCCACCTATAGTGTAATCATTCATGGGGGTAACTAGTTATTCTATTACATCACAAATGTATAAATATCATTTAAACTGCATTGTTTGGAGATGAAGATATTTCAACAAAAAAATTTTTTTTTTCAATTTTATTCCCAAAGATTATTTTTCGGGATTCTGATGTTTAAGGTCTTTAAATTTCGGGATTCTGATCTTTCTGTATTTTGATACATTCGAGATTTCAAATTTCGGGATTTTAAATTTCAGGGTTTCGACATTCGGAATTTTTATAATTCGGGGATATAACCGCAAACCCATCCAGGGGATACGGCTAACGGAGACATGGCGCTGAAACACCGGTTCTAGGACGATCACAAAAGTTAAGTCAGTATTTAGATGGGTGGCCGCTTAGGAATACTAAGTCCTGTCAGCTTGTGTGTATGGGTGGTGTAATGCATAACATCTCGGCATTGTAAATCATATATATATATATATGCATATATATATATATATATATATATATATATATAGATATATAGATATATAGATATATATATGTAATGGTGAAAACTTCAGAACGACATTTTCTTCATAAATACACCGAAAAATTAAGAATTGATATTATATATATATATATATATATATATATATATATATAAGTGAACATTAAAGTCAACACTCAGGTGTTTCATGCTAAATGTAATTATTGACTCATGTTCATTTTTATATTTACATACGCTCTATCTCTGATATTGAGCACTTTATCCCCTAAATATAGCACAGCTTAAAACTATTCTTCATATATATATATATATATATATATATATATATATATATATATATGAAGAAATATACTCTTAAGGTGTGCTCTATGTATGGGATAAAGTGCTCAGTAAGAGAT